>JAPTHA010000019.1:2242271-2257023 GCA_029814585.1 Gymnapogon annona | reverse complement strand
CATCCAGTAGGTTATTTTCTCCAGGTTCACACAACTGTTGACTTCTTCAACCACATCTTGATTGGAAGGGGGGTGGGATCTAATTTCCATTTTCTATCAATACATTTCTTAGTGATTGAATTTCTTTCAGTTTTCTTCACATAGTTTGAGTGTAGTTACATTCACTAGTAGACAGACTTTCAGGGTCCAGTGGAAAGGTGACCCCATGGATATTCATGTCATGTTTTATGTTCTTGTTTTCTGACTTCATTCTGCACAATTTTCCTCATGCACAGGAAAGAAGGAATAACATGAATGTAATTGTTTGCAACGTCACTGAAGAGACACTAACTGTAACTAACCCTGTATATAAAAGGACAATATTCGCCACAAGTGAACCACAGTTACTCAATCACAGTAACTCATTGCTGTCTCCTGAACCTCCTGCTCCATCAGGCCTGCCCGTTCCAGATAGACGTATACTGTGAAGACACTGAGCCCTCCATGCAGCCGCTCAGTATAGACTCAGGTCCCAGTCTTCTTAACCAGGCGGTCCAGAAGTCTATCACAACTAAGACGGGGCCCAAAGCACTGAGAGGACAAGAAAATATCTTCGTCTACACCTACAGAGGAGAACACAGGATCTCCTCACTCATAGCCAACAAGGTACGGTAGATACTTGTATGTATGACACAGTGATTAAAGGACACCATTAAAACACAAGCAAAAGATGAAAAAAATCAGAAAAGAATATATTTACACATAGATTATGAAGAAAATAATGTTGTGGAGTTCCAGCTACATTTTTTATGTGTAGAAACTTCCTAAATAAGTTTTGATGGATGAATTCTGCAGAGTATTACTGGGACTTTTACATATGAATCCTCTGAATTTATTAAAAGGACATACATTGTATTACCACTGGTCAGGTGAGAGTCTCAGTTTTACCCCACTTTTTGAAGAACTGCGCCAAATTAAGGTGTCAAAGGCTATGGACTATATTTGAGAGAAAAGGCTAAGTCACAGCTGATGTTCTTGTCTTGGAGGGGTAAGTGACTACACCGTCACAGTATCTGTCGACTGCATTAAAGACAACATTCAAGGCCCTTTGTATACCTGCTATAGTCTCTGAATGTCTAGCGCCCATTCACACACGCGCCTGTAATTGATATGCAGCCGTCGTATTCACCCTCACAGCAACAGGAGCTACTCTAAAAGAATGATCCGATGATACAAAGGACAACTCACTCCTAGTCATCACAGTGAGTGTAGCAGTAGTTGGTCCAAAAGATTTTACTTTTTGCAAGGCAGCTCCTGATTCTCTGATTTGTTTTAGTTTCTGTTTAGTTTTAATGTTTTGTGGAAAGATAAATCACATAAATTCCCCTTTTTATTAGAAGATTTAACTGGAAACAAAAAAATATATCTCTGATAAGGCTGTATTAGACAACAAACCCCAATGTATCATTAGAAATTTTATTAGAGGAATTAATATTAATTGATAGAAATTGATCATTCACTGTGAATAGTGTTCACTCAAAATATAAAGCATCACATATTCACATCAACAATAAAAATTGTAAAAGGTACCAATCTTCGTCGTATGACTCGTGGTTTTGTGTTGCAGACCCATCACAAAGTGACGGTTCATATCAACAATGAGCAGAACAGGAACTGCTGCAGCAGTAGATGCATGAATTTGTTTGCTGTGGAGGTTCCAGCCCGAACCAAGATGGTATGAAGACTAATTATGTTACAAATCTGACAGTGAACTCTGAAGTTTCTAGTTACAATCACAGCAACAGTTTAACTGGTTTGACTGGTACAATTGAATTGAATGTCGAGTGTCTTTTTAACGCTAATACTCAGATGTTTGTCATCCACCAGGTGTGCCAACATATTCTACCAATTAATGAAAAACAGGAATGGACTTACAGCTGTGTGGAGTCCGTAATACCTAGCATGTGAAGACAGAGAACCAATCAGAACCCTGAAGCAATTTCGTGTTCGCGATGATGTTGCGTGAAATCAACAAGCCTCACTACAGCAGTGTTCATGTCTAATGGGAGCAGACAGACAAAGGTGTGTTCTGAAGGGTTTATAATGGGTGGTATTCTGGGACCTGGATCATGACATTAGCACCTAATGACACAAACCTCATCAATCTCATCTGCCAGGAAATTATTAGAGGCTTTGTCACCAGCGGTAAGTTATCCAGTTATCCTTGTCTTTTAATCAAACGTGCCTTTAAATGCATCTTTATTTATGTACATTAGTATAGATACTAATTCATATCTTTATTACCTGTAAATGTGTATAGATTACTCACTCAACTCATCTTAAAAGCTTCATAAATGTGCAGAAAAGCAACTACTACTATTATTACTACACATATTACGTTTTTATGAAAGTTGTCATTTTAGCATCATGCATCAATTTTGTACTATCACAATACAATCAGAAATGACTGTCAAAGTAGGTTAAAAGACTAACTTGTTTCTTTTTGTAGGATTTTTTTGTATTTTATATAAAAGTACTTTATTTTTAATGTGACACATTTACCTGTAGTTAATAAAGAATACCCAAGTCATTCGTCTTTTTTTTATTTATGTATTTTAACGAACTGTTAAATCAGAGAATCGACCAAACAAGATGTTCTACAGATGTGTTTGTTAATACTGTATGTGCATCAATGACAGATGAGATTGTTTTTCGAGGGGTCAATTTTTAAATGTTAAAAATAAGGATATATTTGGCCACTGTTCAAACCTTTAGAATGTATTGTACACATGCAGTTATGCAAAACCCTGAATTAAGAGGATTTTAGTATTTTTAAAGGTGGATTATTGGACATAGCTGTAAAAAAGTCATCTGGGATTACTGTAATTTATCTCAAAATATATTTATTTTATCCAGATAGTTTAATTTTATAAATTTATAATGACAGTGTTTCCTTTATTATGTAGTTTTAATCCCCATTTTTAGTTTAAAACCCATACAACTTCTTTAAACTGTACAGATAGTATGCACATAACCATAGTATACTACACTGATTAATACTGGAGCCTAATCTAAGGGATATGATGTTTTGAACTTAGTACCTTGGTCCTTGGTCATCACACTTAATATTTTCACACTTCAGATGCAGAAAAATGACCAATAATTAAAATGGTTGGAGAAAATTCAGGAGCCTTGTATATAGGTATGGTATATGACATAGTTGTTATCTTTTTATGTATTTTGAGGATTTTTCAATGGAAAAAATTCTGTTGGACAGAAAAAATAAACGCCACGTCATTGACCTATGTACTACAATATTACCATTCATTAGTATTAAGTAGCATCACTGAGTGGAGTCCTGCAGATACGTATGTCATTCACTTTAAGATTAATATAAGGTTTGTTTCAAATAGAATTAATTTCTGTTTCTGTGTTTGTTCCCAGTTACAGTCAGTAGACTAGTTAACAGACTTGGTTCATCGTGGTGCCAGCTGTGGATATGAGCATAGTGGGTTGGCACTGACATACATTCCACTGCATTGCACTCAGGTCTAAACTTTATGCGCCCTTGGCCTTTCAGTTTTGACCTCCTATTTATATCCTACCCACCATTATTTGCCCTTTGACTTTCTCTGCTGAAACAGTAGAGCCAGTTGACTAAATGTCACATGGTATGTACGATGTATTTAATGTCCTGAGCTCCTGTCTGCTCTTCCTTTCCCGACACACAGGTTTAGTAACACTCCAGTGGCTCAGGAAGTGTTCTGCAAATGAAGTATCTGCTTTACACACAGTTCTGTCTTTGTTTAAATAAAAATTTGATAGCTTGCTGTCATTTTAGAACTATAATCCACATTTATTCTAGGTGTGGACTTTCAATGTGTGCGTTAAAATGGTTTTATTGATAATACAAGTTAATATTATATATGTAGATATGTGTATATACCGTTGTGTTTATATAAATATCTCCCCTGTCCAAACTGAAATATTTTCATCATGTACATAACAGCTGAAAATATTTTCGTTTCTTTTTTGATTTGTAAGTTTCTTCATATTCTTCACATTCTTTCTATATTTCCTACTTTGTATGTATTCATTGCACTGACCGAATCCTCTTTTTACTCTTGAGTACTTTATTTAGTTCATTCTTGCTGCTGTAAATTTTAATTTTCCCCTCACAGGACTAAATAAAGAAACATCTTATCTCTTATCATAACCACTGACAAACATAAGACAAGACTTTAAAGTTCACTGACTGTAGCAAAGCAACTTCAGGAGCATAGGAAGCTGCATTTATGACTTTTTAAGTCATTGATCATATTCCAGACCTTACTTTCACGTGTGTAACAGTGCAATGGTCGTCATATTCTTGAACCACACTAAAGCACCATTTACCTTTGTTTTTTTCCTTTTCTGGCAGAGTTTGAAATGTTTGTTGTTTCTGTCAGAAAAAAATAGAATAAAGGAATATGAACATGCGTGTTTCAATCCATCTAACGTTACGCTTCCATTTCTTCGTGACTAATGTTTCTGCTACTGACGTTCAAGCTGCTCCACCCATGAAGGACTGTTGGAGGCTCCACTCATTCTCATCACTGTTATAATAAAATGACAATAGTCAACTATAGATTTGACAAAAAGACATTTCCAAAACAAATAATTCAATACCCTTTACTGTTGTGTTTTAATGACCTTTAGTGCCATATTTAAAAGTTGATTCCACAGACACCCTATTTAAGTTATTTGTGCTATTCCTTATCCCTTATGTTGTGTGTTTATTATATGTATAGAGTCTCTAGTTGCAGATCACACTGTCTACCATCATGATGATGACTTAAACTTTGCTCGTCAAACATACTGATGCAAGAGGCAAACAGCACTGGCCTGAAGTGGACTATTTCACAACGCTCTCCCAGCAGTTCACCCTTTTCAAGCAAATGTGAGGCACTTCAAGTGCAACGAGAAAGTTGATTTGCACAAAGAGAAAAGCCATAAATTGTACTAAAATAAGAAATATTTTGCTCTAGGGCCACTGTTCACACCTGGGTTCATCTCAGTTGTTTACTAACTGAAAATAAAAGTTTGTTTTACCATAAATCAAGTTTTCATTCACTTTACATATTCATATTCTACTGTGTTTTCACAGGGACAGTGCCTTGCTCACTGGGACTACTGTAATCTTATTGAAGACTAAGACTGTAAGACTGAGACCTTCAACCTGATTAGTCATTTTGAGAAATGCTTATTCAGAACCATTTGCAATAATTTCCTTATTATTTGTATCTCCTCTGTCAAGTAGGTTGTGAGAGGTCTGTACGTAAGTGTGTCAGCGTTATTGCATAAAATCTACTCATGCAGATTGTGGAACAGTGGAACACTGGCCAAGGACAAACCCTTTACATCTTGGAGCAGATCCATAAAATAGGGTGGAGGTCTGCAATCTGTTTATCCAATAGATCTGCAGGTTTTCCTCTTCGCTATCTTTGACCTGAGACCTATACCGTGTATATTTGTTATCATAGTGACAGCCAGTTGAATCAATGGTGCGCACACAAATATCTTGATGTGCATGTTGACAATACTATGAACTGGGTCCTTGAATGCAGATGCATTCTAACCAAAAGTTTTTGGTGTTTTTTTCCTCAGGTGGATCATGTCATATGACGTCTACCCTAAGATGCTGCTTGGGTTTTACCATATTATTAATTTCCATCTGAAATAGTTGTAATGATTTACGTTTTTACGATTTACGATTTATGTTTTTATTCAACACCTTGAATTAAGGTCTAATTAAATCTATATTTCAATCATTTCAAGTGCATGCTCTGTGGTAAATATGATCAAATGTGTGAATTTTCATTCATTCATTCATCTTCCAAACTTTGCAGGGTTGCAGGGGTCACTGGAGTCCATCCCAGCTACTCAGGGCGAAGGCGGGGGGGGGGTGACCCTGGATAAGTCGCCAGTTCAACGCAGGGTCATCAGTCACACACATTCATACAGGGATGGGCAAGGTGGGTGAAGTGTCTTGCCCAAGGACACAATGGCACATGATCAGGAGAGAGCGGGAATCGAACCGCCAACCCTTTGTTGGTTACCAGACGACCTGCTCAACCCCCCTGAGCCACAGCCGCCCCTTTAGATTTTTCATTAAACAATATTACAGTTACAAGATGACACCACAAGATGATATTCACAACACACAATGACAGGATCAGAGACAACAGACAAAAAAAACCCCAAAGAAAACCAAACAAGACAAAACAAAAAACAATACAAACAAATAAGTAAACCACGAGTCACATAGAGACATGTTGAGCTCAGATCTAAGTCCTACAAGCCCTGCTTGGGTATGTAGAGCTCAACCAATGTGGTGTGCTGGTAAGTTTTCCATGCAGTTTATAAATGTTTCCATGTCTTCTAGCACATCCAACTTCTTTTTTCTTTTTTTGGTGAGAAAACAATTTCCCTCGAGATTAATAAACTGTTCTGTTTCTGATTTTCCAGTAGGTTGGCGTTGTCCTTTAAACCGAGGGGGCGTGTCTTCCAGGGGGCGGTGCCAGTGTGTGTGTGCGTGTGTGTGTGTGTACGTACGTGAGGCTGTTCTGTCACCTCCGTCGCCTTCATCGGACCACACTGCGGATCACACGGGACGACTATAGGTGCTCGCTGGGGTGCGAAAATGGTGAAAATAACCACCGTCAAGACCAAGCCGTATGCGGACCAGAAGCCCGGCACCAGCGGCCTGAGGAAGAGGGTGACGGTGTTCCAGCAGAACCAGCACTACGCGGAGAACTTCATCCAGAGCATTATCTCTGTCATCGAACCCGCCGAGCGTCAGGCTGCCACCGTGGTGGTGGGTGGAGATGGCAGGTTCTTCATGAAAGACGCCATTCAGTTGATCGTCCAGATCGCCGCTGCCAACGGGGTCAGTGAAAAAAAAAGAAGCAAACCCCGTTCAACTTTGACCGTTAGCATTAGCTAGCTAAGGTTGCTAACACACCCCCCACACACACACACACCACTTTAGCCATTCATTGATTAGAACTGTCAACTTCTGTCAACAGTACGACTTTGACATTTATTCACGTATCTAATAATAGCTACCAGAAAGGCTTCGTTCACTTATTTTTTTTCACTAGTTTTTTTATTGTTTCATTAGTTTTCATATCTGAAGCTAGCACCAAAATAAAGCACAGTTAGCTTGGTGCTACTAAAAGTTTCCCGACATCTTTTAAAAGAAATCACATTTTAGAGCAAAGGTGAACGTTTTTTTTTTTCAACCTGTTAGTAACTTATACGTTTGTTTGGCGTTTAAGTTTACATTTCGGTTGCATTTATTAGCAAGCGACATCTACGTGTAAAAACCGTGCAGCCCAGCCACTGCACCTCTGAGCCTTAGAATAGTAACAGGTGCGATCATCCCTGTTGGGTTTCCTCCAGTCTTGTCGCTAAATGACCGCAGTGCTCTTCTGGGGAAAGTGCAAGAGGCCACTTGCATTACCTTTGACATTTCGTGCCTAAATACTAGAGCTCTGCGGGCTGCAGAGCTGTAAAAGGATGTTCTCGGTTGCAAAACGTCTCAGTCATCATGTCTCGTCTTGTGCAAGTTTTATTTCTGAACAGTCTGGAATGAGTGTCGTTGTTTTGTTTTGTTTTTTTTGTTGCAATCAGAAGTTTCATAGCCATAGGTTGTGTTGTTACATAAACAGCTTATAATGAGATGCCGATGGTTTCCTTCGCTTGACTTGATGCTGCAATGATGCCAGGCGAGCAGAGGGGGCGTGGCTTACGACGTGCTGTTGGTCACGTTGCTCTCTGCATGTCTGCGCCATAGGGAGCTGCACCATCAAGTTACACTAATGAATACTTTACGTTTGCATTGTCGTTGATGCAACATATCATACGTTACCCAAAATTCACCAGTTTTACACAATCTGCTGCAGTCACACACGCACAGGTCATAATGGCTGACTGTATTGACCTTCACTGTTATGGGATGGCCACAGTGTCAGTGTACTGTCACTGCAAGGCATCCAGTGTAGTTGTAGGGTTTGTCATTGATCTTAGTGCTTTGATGCAATGATTGCGTAATATGAGTAAGGGATACACAGATATATTAACAGAATACAGAAATGTTGGCTGCCTTGACCGTCATTAGCTGTAGACTAATGAGATGGCAATGGCAGAGTTGCGTAACAGCTTTATGTAATTAACTTTGTGGTCATTCAAAAAAATATTGCACCACTCTGTTTTCTTCAGCAGAAACAGAGGAGTACATAACAAAATAATAAGAATAAAATAAAAAAAAAAAATCAGAAGCAAATATCAGCCAAATGGTAATTTTAATAATCAGCATCAGTAACGGGCCAGAATTTCATGATTAGTGCATCCATATTACATTCTATAAAGTGAAATGAAAAAAATAAATAATCAATAATAAAAACTATGAAAATGTATTTTTAAAATTCCACTCCAAACAAGTATGTTTTTTTGCTTTCATTTAGAAGCTTTGTATAAATCATTAAGACAGCATGTTTCAAAATTTAAATACCAAATAGGCAAAGAGAAAATTCCGTTCAGATGTAGCTGGAAACATAAAACAAAATTCTTTTCATATCTCATGAAGATTGAAGGGTTTGTTCTGAGTACTCAACTGTACTTTTATGGACTTTTTGTTTACTCCCCCATATTATTGTACATATGTACATACAGTTGGTGGTAAAAATCATTAGTAGTATTTGTGTCTGTTAGTAGCAATCTGTCTATAACATAATATACATGGTATGTGTCAGAATTGTCCTCCAAATCTGTGCCAGGTAGTAGAAGATAAAGCACTAAAGCTATAAAGAGTGTTATTTTCACCATTCAGTCATATCACTTTGCCCTACATTGAGATTGCACAAATATGTCAGGTTCTTTTTCACGTTTCTCCACCAGAAGCTCCTGTTAGGAAATGAAGCTATGGGGAAACTGCTGTTGCACATGCAGACAGAGGCACTGCTGTTCACATATGTTTACACAAAGTAAAGCGTTGATCATTTAAACAGACAGTGTTTGCAAAAGGAGAGTTCTGGTGAGGACACTATTGCTATAATGTAACAGTTTGTGATGTATGAATCATACTATATGCATTCACAGTTAAGGTGTGCACAACAACAAACCAGAAATACACTGATCAGCCATAACATTCTGTCAACTGACAGGGAAATTGGTATTGATAGGAGCTTTCCCATTGTAGGAACCTTTTTAGTTCTTAGAACCTTTTTTGGCGCATTTTCACATCATAGGAACTAAGAACTATGACCATAGTTGTGAGAACTTTTTTAGGTTCTCCTACTTGCAAGCTGGGCCTTTTTTAGTTCTACATGAACTATATGACGTTGGTGTTTGCTGATTGGTGGACCTCAGGTCACGCCCATTGCCGGGTCTTGCACAAGAGAGAGTGCTTTACAGTGAAAATAGTAGGGCTGTGATTAGGTCACAGACATTAAGTCCTGCTTATACAACAGATCTACAAATAACATTTATTAGTAAACAATAATAAACACTTCATGTGACCTTTTCTGCTTTCCCATTGGAGCGTCATCTGCAGTGTTTCTGCATCTAGTATCCACTCGTATCCCGATCTGTGTGGGCTTCTGAGAAGAGAAGGAACAAATGTCTGGTCCATGAACGGATGAAGAGAAGACAGTAGAGTGTGGACACATTTATTGTGTTGTTGATCAGCGATTATCAGATGTCTGAGGCTAAATTCACCTTCACTCTGCTTTTGGCACATGGGGACGCCACTATATTCTACATTATTCAAATGTGGGATTACATTTTGAACATAAATATAAATCATTTTCTATCCTGGTGAGTGTGTAGGTTAACTGTAGTATGTGTAAAAGTGCTTTGGAGGATGCAGAATAAGATTACGTCGCACCGCTGTGTACCATGGTTCTACTGCCTGTGTGAGTGCACAATGAAAAAGTTCCCCTGGGAAGAGTAGTTCCTACAACTCAATTACAGGTACAGGATAGGAACTAAGAGAAAAACAGCTACTCTGTGGGAAAGTGCCTAAAGTTGCTTCCAATTGCACCTAAATAGTGGTGATGTGTATTAGTGTAATGTGTTAGTCTATGAGAAACAGCAAAAGAGAATTATTGAAACACCTTATATTGTAAATGTTTTTTTTTGTCTTTGCTCCACAGATTGGAAATTTGGTTATAGGTCAGAATGGCATCATGTCCACCCCAGCAGTCTCCTGTGTGATCCGCAAGATCAAGGCAGTTGGTGGCATCATCCTCACAGCCAGCCACAACCCCGGGGGCCCCAATGGAGACTTTGGCATCAAGTACAACATTGCCAGTGGAGGTGAGATGACAATTGTGCACATGTGTACTCACTACAGCTACATTTATGTGTTTTTTGTTCACTATGTTCCTTTCCTTTACTCCCAAGGACCTGCTCCCGAGGGCATCACAAATAAAATCTTTGAGATCAGCAAAGGCCTGCAGGAGTATCACATCTGTCCAGAGCTGAAGGTGGACCTGTCCAAGATTGGCAAGCAGACATTCGAAGTGGAAACTTTCAAACCCTTTACAGGTATATTTGGTTGTTAATGAATCTAAAATATGGTTGTCTTCATTCTATGACACCTTTAGGCTTTAGCTCGTTAAATGTTTCTCATTTGGCTTTATAACAAAAAATGACTATTAATTATAACAAAAAAATAAAATAGAATACATCTTGATTTTTCTTCCTTTTGCTGTACTGTTTCTCCTTTTTTGTTTCAGTTGAGATTGTGGACTCTGTCGAGGCTTATGCAGAGATGCTGAGAAGCATATTTGACTTTGCTGCACTGAAAGAGCTGCTCTCTGGCGCCAATCACATCAACGTCCGCCTAGATGCTATGCATGGAGGTAAAGAACATAACAGCAAAAGGCTGCGTAGTGTATTTTTATGTGTGGTGTAATTGATATGATTACCTCTAGGCTGGTAGCAAAGTAACTGTAGTGAAGAGCTTGTATAGTTTTTTATGTTTTATTTAGATTTTTCATTAGACAATATTACAGTTACATTCATACACTACATTCACAACCAACAATGACAGGATCACAGACAACAGACAAAAAACACACAAAAAAACAGAACACGGGTAAATGACGAAGCCAAAAAAAAGGAACATAAATAATTGAACCACATGACTGTAATCTTACCTGGAATGTTTTCAAAGACCAATTAGACAATCAGACAGAAATTAGACCATTCTTCTGTATTGAGGAATACTGTGGAATGCATTTCCTCCATATAACTGACCACTGCCAACGGTAAGAGCACTCTCTCCTTCTAGTTGTTGGTCCATATGTAAAGAAGATCGTCTGTGAGGAGCTGGGATCTCCTGCCAACTCCGCCGTCAACTGTGTTCCTCAGGAGGACTTCGGCGGCCACCACCCTGACCCCAACCTGACGTACGCTGCTGATCTCGTGAGCACCATGAAAGGGGGAGAGTATGACTTTGGAGCTGCTTTTGATGGTGATGGTGTAAGTGACCGTTTCATCCTCAGTAAATATTACACCCATATTGAAAGACAAAGCACATAACCGAGAGCTCTCACATTACTTATCCATAATATTTTCACATCACCCATACCATTTGTGACTGTCGTCCTCTTATCCATTCACCAGGACCGTAACATGGTGCTCGGTAAACACGGCTTTTTCGTGAACCCTTCAGACTCTGTGGCTGTCATCGCTGCCAACATTACCAGCATCCCCTACTTCCAGAAGACGGGTGTGAAAGGACTGGCCCGCAGCATGCCCACCAGTGGAGCCCTGGACAAGTACAAACACCTCACCTTGTTTAATAGGCGCTTTCCCACAGTAGGAACCTTTTGTAGATCCTAGAATATTTTTTTTTAACAATCTTTATTTATATTTTTTCATAGAAATACACAAAATATGTACTGTAACATCCACTTTTACTTTTACAGGTGAAGGTAATGATGTATAGAGATTTTTCTTCTTTTCTCAAAAAAATGTGGCAATTATCCTTATAAAATTTCTATACATTGACAGCGGATGTTAAAATGAAAAAAAGAAAAAAAAAATCCTAGAATATTTTTAGTTCCTAGAACCTTTCCCGCAGCATAGGAACAATGGATTACGACCATAGTTTTTAGAGCCTTTTAACTCCTACTCGCAGGCAGTGTCTTTTTTTAGATCTACAGGTGTCAGTATGGTATGGTATGGTGTCAGTGTTTGCTGATTGGTAGACCTTAGGCCACGCCCATTTCTGCATCTTGCAGAAGAGAGAGGGTGTTACGGTGAGTATAATGTGGCTGTGATCAGGTCGTAGACATAAGTTCTGTTGCTTTAATACAACAGTATACATCAGTTTATACAACAGATCTACAAACCACATTTATTAGTTAACATTAATAAACCCTTCGTGTGGTCTTTTTGGCTTTCCCATTGGAGCGTCATATGCAGCGTTTCCACATCTAGTATCCATTTGTATCCCCATCTGTGTGAACTTGTGAGAAGAGAAGGTACACATATCTGGTCCATGAACAGATGAAGAGAAGACAATAGAGCAGGGGTGTCAAACACGTGGCCCGCCAAAGGTTCCAATCCAGAATGTGCGATGAATTTGTGAAATGCAAAAATTACACATAAGATATTTGCAAAAATTATAGTTCAGGTTCCACATACAGACTGGGAGAAATATTGTTATAATAACCTATAAATACTCATTACTACAAATTGTTCTTTGTGAAAATGTATATATTTTCGTGTAATTTTCCTATATTTACTCTAAAACAAAGTATCATTTCACAAAAAAACATGAATAACCTGAACAAATATGAACAACCTGAAATGTCTGAAGAGTAGTCAGTGTAATTTTATCAATTTTCTACCCGTTATTAAATGTTTTGTCTGTGAGTTATAATGTGCATGTATAAATTATAAACTGAGGTATAATATTGTTAATTCCACTTTTCTTAAGAATTTGAAGGTTGTTAATGTTATTCACATTATTTTAAAGGACAGTTTGCAGATGGAAACATTTTCATCATATACAAAAAGTTTGGAGTTGACATTATTGATATGTAATTCTGTTATCATTGGACTGGTCTGGCCCACATCAGACCAGATTGGACTGAATTTGGGCTGAACTAAAATGAGTTTGACAGCCTGCAGTAGAGTGTGGACACATACCTTCATTGTGTTGTTGATCAGTGATTATGGGATGTATGAGGCTAAATCCACCTTCACTCTGCTGTTGACATGTGGTGATGCCACTCACTTTATGGAGATTGTCTTGGACTCATTTGTATTATAGTCTACATTATTCAAATGTGGACTTATACTTTGAGCATAAATCATTTTTCATGTCTGTGCATGTGTGAAGGTTGTACCGTGTGTAAAAGTGCTTTGTAATATGCAGAAGAAGATTAGATCACAACACTCCGTACCGTGAGTCTACTTCTGTATGAATGCACAACCAAAAAGTTCCCCTGGGAAGAGTAGTTCCTACAACTCAATTGCAGTTACAGGATGGGAACTAAAACCAAGAGAAACAGAACTACTCTGTGGGAAAGCACCTATTGTTTTAAAATATTTTGTCAGTTAAAATTTAATAGGTTCAGTCCTAAGTTTGTGTTTTTCCACTGCATTTTATCTTTTTACAGCGTGGCCAAAGCTCTGAAGATGCAGCTGTATGAGACTCCAACAGGCTGGAAGTTCTTTGGAAATCTAATGGATGCTGGAAAATTGTCACTGTGTGGAGAGGAGAGCTTTGGCACAGGTGAGTTAACATATTTATGACCACAGGGTTTAAGAAGAAAAATCATTGTTCCTAACGCCAGTTGTTTTTTTTGCTTTTTTTCTTCACCTCAGGCTCAGACCATATCCGTGAGAAGGACGGCCTGTGGGCGGTGCTTGCGTGGTTGTCAATCTTGGCCACCAGGAAACAGAGTGTGGAAGACATCATGAAGGATCACTGGCAGAAGTTTGGCAGGAATTTCTTCACAAGGTCGGCACTGATACTTGTTTGACACTTAGAAGGAGAGTAGTTGAGGTTGTGCTTTTTCAAGTTTTTCTTTAATTCACTAACTTAGAGCAACAGACCCCAACCATTTTTACTCCTCAGACCAATTTAATGTCTGACAATATTTTCATGGACTGGCCTTTAAGTTGTGGTAGATGAATAATAATGCTAATGTATTCTGTGTTAATGTTAGAACAGCTGTTTGAATAAGGTAGTGGATGTAGGGAACACATGTGACCATCTGGACACGACAAATTACATACATGGATACAGACCAGAGAACCCAGTAGTTTTTCAAAAAAGTTCATAATCCAGTAATAAATCAAATCGAAATAATGTAAGTTATGTGTTCTTTCTGTGCGGCCCGGTACCAACTGGCCCATGGACCAGTACCAGTCCACAGCCCAGGGGTTGCAGGTACTGGATCAAGGGTGATAAACATGTGGCCAGGGCCAAATGCGGCCCGCCAAAGGTTCCAATTAGTAGGATGAATTTGTGAAATGCAAAAATTATAGTTCAGGTTCTACGTACAGTCTGGGAGAAATATTATCATAATAACCTATACTCACTACTACAAATTGTTCTTTGTGGAAATGTATATATTTTCATGTAATTTTCCTATATTTACATTAAAACACAGTATCATTTCACAAAAAATGTATAATTTGATACATTTTCTACCTGTTATTAAATGTTTTGTCTGTGAGTTAGAATGTACAGTATATGTATAAATTA
>JAPTHA010000019.1:2154187-2164528 GCA_029814585.1 Gymnapogon annona | reverse complement strand
ACACACACACACACACACACACACACACACACACACACACACACGCACACGCACACGCACACACACACACGCACACAGACACAGACAGACAGACAGACTGTTTCTAAAAGCAGAAACCTATACTGTGCAGGAGAATGTCGGCGACCAGACACCTAAGACCAGGACGTGGCCTTGAGTTGAGTTTGTTTTATCAGAGCGAGATTAGGAAATTGGAATGTGTCATATTATACAAGACATAATGCAGTTCAATGCTACACAGACCTTTGAGCTTCATCTCCATCTGCAAAAACATGCCTCGACCTTTACAGGGAAGAGCTGCCTCGTTTACATAAACTGCAAATGATCACAAGCCATTTAAAGCCATTCTGTACTCTGAATTTAAAGTCAAACTGTACTCACAACTCTGAACAAATTATGTAAATGAAGTGTAATCTACACAGAGTCCAGCATCAGGTGCTAGTGATGATATATTTTCACTGTTTATAGTACTGTTTACATTGTTACATTGTTACTGTTCATCTTATATATTTTTTATTTATATTGACGGTGTGAATTTTTTTGTTGTCATCTTGTACTGCAGCCACTCATGGCTTTGGATTCACTTCAGCAATCTTATACATTTTGTATTTTCCATATTTATTTTGTGTTATCAGTTGCCAATCTATGACATTTCGTTACCAGATTCATTGTGTGTGTCTGTGTAATGACAATAAAGGAAGTCTAAGTCTAACGCTTTGTTGAATATCATTATTGCATTGATAAAGGTGATAATTCAAATGTAAGTCACTTTGGTCATGACAGTAGAATTCACCTGAAAAATGTGTTAACTTATTTATTTATTTTTTTTGTTGTTGTCTTCATCGTTGTACTTGTTTTTTTTGGGAGGGGCTCTTCATGTGTGTGTTTATTATTTTTATTCACTGTCATTATACCTGTTTCGTGTTTTTGTACTCTTCATGTGTTTGTGTGTGTGTGTGTGTGTGTTTCTTTTTGTCTGTTGTCTCTGATCCTGTCATTGTGAGTGGTGAATGTCGTCTTGTAGTGTATGAATGTAACTGTAACATTGTCTAATGAAAAATCTAAATACAATAATAAAAAAGAGAAAATAGCAAGATTATTAATTCATCATCACACTCTTCTCTTTCACTTCACTCTGAACTTGCTCACACACACACATGCTATTTCTAAAAAACAGAAATATACACTGTGCAGGAGAACGGCAGCGACCAGGCACTAATACCGGGACGTGGCCTTGAGTTGAGTTTATTGTTTTATCAGAGTGAGATTAGGAGATTGGAATGTACTACATTATACAAGACATAATGTAGTTCAACAGAGTTTCATCTCCATCTGCAAAGAAATGCCTCGACCTTTACAGGGAAGAGTTGCCTCATTCACATAAACCGCAATCACATTTACAAGCCATTTAAAGCCATTCTCTGCTCTGAATTTAAAGTGAAACTGTACTCACAACTCTGAACAATGATGTAAATGAAGTGAAGTTTATACAGAGTCCAGCATCCCGTGCTAGTGATGGCAAAAGCTCTGATGAATATCATCAATGCAATGATAGAGATGTGATAATAATGATAATGAACATTAGCCAAGAAGTTACTTTGATCATGACAAGAGGTGTAGAATTCCTGTGAAAAGTGCGATTCACTTATTTATGTTTATTCATTTATTTTCTCTTCGTCATTATACTTGTTTTGTGTTTTTTGTGCTCTTCATGTGTGTGTGTGAATGTGTGTGTTTTTTGTGTCAATATACCCATTTTGTGTTCTTAGCGTGTGTTGCTGGGTTTTTTTTGTGTGTTTTGTCTGTTGTCTCTGATCGTGTCATTGTGGGTTGTGAATGTCATGTTGTAGTGTGTGATTATAACTGTAATATTGTCTTTTGAAAAATCAAAAGAAAAATAACAAAAAAGAAAGAAAATAGCAACATTATTCATTTTTCATCACACTCTACTATTTTTCACTCAATAAACACATTAAATACCTTTTATTCTAATCTAATTCTTGAATTATGCCTCAACCTTTACCGGGAAGAGCTGCTTCGTTCACATAAACCATAAACAAGCACATTTACAAGCCACTTATAGTGATTCTCCGTGAATTAGATGCTGTTTCTTTTTTTTTTTTTTTTACACAATTTGTTTCCTTTTGGCTAGGAAAGGCCCTGAGCAGGGAGACTGTCATTGCAGGGGTATGTAATGGAAGCAGAAGTATGCTTTAGAAACCGCACCTAGGCAAATTCCACATGAATACTTCACAAACTGTGATTAAAGAAACACAACCGTCATCCAAAAGCACCCTTTTACTTTTCAGGTTGCGGTGAACAGAGTAAAGAGTGTAAGTGTGCTGTTGCTGCGCGCCGGGCTAAATGACAGGGCGGCGGAGCAGCGTGACAGCAGGCCGTTTGATAAATTGGTTGTTAATGAGAGGAGAGTAGGACTAGTGCTGGAGACTCGACCTCTAATGCCATGTTCACAAGAGTGTAGAGCCTTAAGAGGACACCGCTGCCGATGGGAACGCCGGCTCACACCGTGGAAGAAGCCTCAGCTCATCGGACACGTGGTATAAATAGAGTTTTTGGACTTCACAAAAATGTATTTTTTCCAAATAAAGCTCACTGATAGGAGGAATCTGTGGTTATGCACCAGCATAAAAACATCCATAAATCAGCAAAGTATGCAATGATGTAATCCTTTAGGAAATCTGGAGTCATATCTGTGTAGGTTTAAAGTGTTATGTGGAGTGTGAATCAGTTTGTGTTTTGGAGGTATTTACAGGTAGTTTTTTAAAAATATATATTTAATTTAGATTATTCATTCAACAATATTATAGTTACATTCATACACTACAAAACATTCACAAACCACAAAGACAGGATCAGAGACAACGGACAAAAAAAAAAAAACACAGGAAGAGCACAAAAAACACCAAAAAAGTACAATGGGAACATAAATAAGTGAACCGCATGAATCACCTTTGTATGAAACATGAGAATTTACAGGTTAAATAATATTTATGATTTTGTAGGACATGTCACTATCAAATTTATCAGGAAAATATAGATTTGCAGAAAAAACGTATTTTTCACAGTTTAAGGTTTTAGGTTTTTTGCATGGCTTCATGTAACCGGTTGTATGTAGGTTAAAACAAAAATTTCCCCCCGACTGCAAGATAGATCAACCTCTCCCATGAAAGTCCAGAAGCAAAGGGAAGAGGTAAAGGCGAGAACGCAATCGTTACAATGACGGCAGTGTTACGCTATAATAGGCACCAACTGAAATAAATGAAAATAAAAGTAAAAAGAGTTTGTGTCATTATAATGTCTAACATATATTATATAACCACATTTACGGATAACAGAGGTGTGTCCATGCTAATCTTCTCTGTATCATTCTCCTTGTAGCATTTGTGTTAGTGAACTATGTTGTGTTCATGTTTTATTTTTGTTTTTTTTTTGTCTGTTGTCTCTGATCCTGTCATTGTGGATCGTGAATGTCGTCTTGTAGTCTATGAATGTAATTATGTTAAAAAATGTAAAAAAAAAAAAATACCTTTATTACATTTATTCAACCAAACAACAATAGGACTACATACTAGAATATTAAAACCAATAAAGCATATGGGTGGAACACAGATCTGTACCTGCATGAGCCTATATCCCATCAACACAGGACTCCAGATGTGAATTCTGTTGACGACGAAGCCAGTTTCGGGTCCCTGGTCTCACATGTACAAGTACAGAAATATGCTCTCATGGTTCTGGATGAAAGGCATGCGACTAAGCGTCTCCTTTTGGTTTCAGGCAGAAAAAGTTTTTTAACAGCCCTCATATTAAAGGATAAAAAGTGTACTTTTAGCATGGCGAGAACCTGGCCCGGAGTCAACACCAATGGACCGCGTTTCAAAAGATCTACTCAGCTTAAGGATTTATTTCACAAGCTTTGTATTAAAAAGGGAAACAGAAAATACTCAGGGAACCTAATCATGTGTTGGTTCTGCATTATAAGGAATAATCTCATTTCATTATAATCAAAGTTTGCCATAGCTTTGCTTGAACATTTGTCAATACGCCTCAGCCATTGCAGCATTAGCATCTAATCCTGGGTTTTGGATCCACTTTCATGCTAATGTCAAGTCAATTTATTTATAGCACAATTTTAAAACCACAGAAGTTGACCGAAAGTGCTTTACACACACAGGTAATGATGACATTAAAAATTATAATTATAATAATAATAATAAAATATAAATAAGACATAAATGAAATTCTAATGATATATAAACTAAATAATATTAACATAAAATAGAAATGAAATAATAAAATAAGTAAATAATATCAGGGGGGATCATCAATCAATCAATCAATTTTATTGTCAATTCACCATATAACATACAGAGAATCGAAATTGCATTTCCCTCTGTCCGTGAAGTGCAAAAAGTGTGCAATATAAACATAAAAACCTGTCTAAGCAGTAAAGTGCAGTAGTTGTAGTAACATGGACTCTAGTTGCTTGTATCTCATCACTTGCTTGGCTTCATGTTCTGCCTGCTGTCACTTTCCACTTTCCCAGTATGAAAAATATATTTGGCTGAATTGGAGGAACCAGTTCCTCTTCATAGTTGAAGAAATCATAAAAAAAAAGAAAGAAAAAACTTGAAGCGTGATCAGTTTTGTGTTTTCATCTGTGCAATGGAAAATAACACAGACCCCCAAATGCGGTCCCAGTGGTCTTAATGGGTTCCATATCTCTGCTTTTATGGGAGTTGCAGAGCTCGGTGTGGAACGGCACAGATGTTGGACATGGAACAGGCGAGGGCTGTTGAAGCATGGTACGGTCATCTGTGTGTTTTCATGGTGTTTGTGGTAGCAGCGTTGACAGGGATTTCCAGTATCTTCCCACCCGTCGGAGGCCTCCTGACTGCCGCCTTGTTCAACAGAAGCCCAATAAAGAGTACACAACTACAACGTGTCCGCGAAAATGTCTATTAAAAGCCAGACCAAATTGTCAGCGGACCACAAAAGTCTTGTATTTTCGGGGAAAATGCCGACTTTAAATGGCAGAGAAACGCGTGTTTGGTCCATCAGTTCCAATGGGAGCTACGACATGGACGTGTTGTTGAGTTTTAGTGGTGGTCAGAGGCATGCACCATTAGTGCACCATTTGTGTTTCAGCCTAGCAGTGACATAGATATCGATAACTGATTGAAACCCAGTCTTTTTTTTATGTTTTGATTTTTATAAGACAATATTACAGTTACATTCATACACTACAACACGACATTCACAACCCACAATGACAGGATCAGAGACAATAGACGAAAATTAACAATATGAATCACAGAGCGATATTTTGCCAAAACATTTTTTGCCTGCACACCACATTGGTTCAGCTCTATATACCTGAGCAGGGCTTGTAGGACTTAAGAGGTCAGAGGTCAACATATGTCTCTATGTAACATGCGGTTCACTTATGTTTTTTGTTTAGTTTTTTATGCCATTGTACCTGTGTTGTATGTTTTGTGCTCTTCATGAGACAACAGACCAAAAAAACACACAAAGAGCATAAAAAAGTGCAAAACAGGTACAATGGCAAAAAAACGCAAAAAACAACATACGAAGAACCCCCCCCCCCCCAAAAAAAATACAAAGCAGGTACAATGACAAAAAAAAAACACCATACGAAGAAAAACAAAAAAACAAAAACGGGGACAATCACAGACACAAATAATGAAAAACGCACGCAAAGAGCAAAAAAAAAACAACAAACAGGTCCTATGACAGATCCAACCCCCCCCCCAAACATAAATAATTGAGCCACATGAGTCACATAAATCCAGTCTTGTCACATGGAGCGTTTGATGAAGAGCGGCTTTTAACCCGATGGCTCTGACACGTCCAGTGATGGATTTCAGCAACAGGACAAGCTTACATTGACAGACAGCTAAAGTAGTGCCGGGCACACGGGAGGATATTTGTCTTCTCATTTTGTGGCCTGGACCTTGTATTTGCATGTCATTACTGATCCGCACGTACACAAAGTCTGCATTCATGCCCGCTGTCCCTCTGCGCTGCACTGCTGCTTCCACACTGCTACCTTCCTTTAAACCCCAACTCCACAAACCACCGGGCCCAAAGGCAATTAGACTTTTACCTTATCCACTTGTTTTCCACGGCAGTATGTTATGACAATTTCCTGGTTTTAAGTCATTGGAGTGGAGTTATTACTTTTTTTTTTCTTTTTTGGTTAAATCCTGGAGTCTGTTGTGAAATGAGTCAAGGACAGTATAGAACCAGACTGATATGCAGGACATATGTGCATCCAAATACAGACGGGGTCATACGCGTCCTAGTTTTCGGGTCTAATTGCTTTGCCAGCTCCCCACAGACAGACAGACAGACACACACACACACACACACACACACAGAGACACACACACACACACACACACGTCCACAAGCTCCACGAGCCCGAAGTCAAGTCAGCGTGTTCATATAACACATTTAAAACAACAGAAAGTGACACACAGTGCTTCACAGACACAAATAATGACGATGTTTTAAAAAAGGAATATATAAAAAAACAAAATAGAAATAAAATAATGAAATGGATAAAATTATGGTGGAGCATGGACTCTAGTTTCAGACAATTAAAATGATAACTCAGGGATGGGAATCATTGATAAACACATGAAAAAAAGGAAAATATAAGATTTATAACACATAAGTAAAAAAAACAAAAAAATAGGAATAAAATTGAAATAATATAATTAAATAAATCAAATCAGGGATTTTAGTTTCATATAAGCAGATAACACAATTAAAATGACAACTTGGGGATCAAACAACAGAGCCTTATTAGCTTTCCTTGTCTCTAAGTGTGTCTCCTTCTCCGACTCCTATCTCCTTGGCTGTCTTTCTTGGTTGCTGATATCTGTGACAGCTGTCATTAATGAGTCTAAATCTGGCATTGGGGCGGGCGTTTGGCCCGTGGCCACTGGCAGCAGAATACGAGAAAGAGTATCTAGTTAGCATGTCAGATTCAAAGTGCTGAAAACGGGCTTGCGTACAAATAGTGCCCTGTATGAAACCTAAACCGCACTTACAAACACAGGGATCGGATGGTCCGTAGCACTTGTGATTGGGTTTGTTTGGGGCTCGGTTAAAACAGTGTGAAATGTGTGTGTGTGTGCGTGCTGAGTCGCATTTTGTGTGATCTGCATTCCTGGGCGGTTGACTCATGCACATATATCGCCATTTAGCGGCTTAAGGGTTAGCGCAGATGCAACGCTTTAGCACTTTACAACGCACGCCAGTCGACCTGGCATCTGAAAAACCATATGAGTGCATTAAGATACCGGTGGGTTTTAATGCATTCAGCATTTGCCTCCGCAGTTATGTGCCAGGTGCCAAAAACATCCAAATGGTTTAATTTATGGGAGCGGCGCTGTCCTGAATACCTTCGATGAGCGAGAATGACGAGGAAGAACTTATCAACAGTCATCAAAGAGTGTCTTTAGGGAGAAAAATAGGAAATTTGTACTTTTTTACTTTTACACATTGCAGCCTGCTTTAAAAAATACATATTTGGATGAGTTTGATTAAATGCAGAGCGAGCCATTACCTTTCAGACTGACATCCTGTTCTTTATAAGATGCTGCAGATACAAACCCTAAACATTATATCAAATAGTGGTCTTCAACACCTGGGTTGCGGTCCAGTACCGGGCCGTTTGGAAAGAATACATAACTTATTTTTGTTTTATATGTAGTCATATTCTCTGTCATATGTGTATTTGTCTTGTCCATATAGATAGATAGATCGATAGAAGTACTTTATTGATCCCAAATGCTGGGAAAATGATGGTCACATGTGTTCCCTACATCCACTACCTTCTTCAAACGGCTGTTCTAACACTAAGACATAATACATAGTGTTTGGTGTTTTTTTTTCTTTTTCAATTGTGAGTATATGTGGTAATGCAGATATTTTTAAAAATATATTAAAATCATAATCTCTATAAAAACTTCAGAACATTCAGGTGTATATATACTATGTATTATACAGTGTATATTATTGTCCAAACAATTTAAATAGAAAATTCCTGTCAGTGTTCAGTGTCATTATATATATGTAGTTTGTGATTTTACCATTTGTTTTAAGGGGCCTATATATAACTGTAATTGAGGTATTTTCCAG
The DNA here is from genome assembly GCA_029814585.1 of Gymnapogon annona. Classification (NCBI taxonomy): domain Eukaryota; kingdom Metazoa; phylum Chordata; class Actinopteri; order Kurtiformes; family Apogonidae; genus Gymnapogon; species Gymnapogon annona. The sequence continues at coordinate 2,156,317 of JAPTHA010000019.1, read as the reverse complement.
AGAGTGTTAATGACGATGATGACGATGAGGAAGAGTTACCGTTTGTTCTCACCTGTGGGTCTGACCTCTGAACTCCGACGTCCATTTTGATTTAGTTTCAAGGTTGAAGGTTAATTTTTAGCGTCCCTGAAGGTAAGTTTGAGTTATAGCCAGCAGTAGGTAAATAAACAACAGTAAACAACACCAGTCATCCAGTGACGACAAATATACACACACACACACACACACAGTTCAGAATATTTAACCTTCCTCGTTCCGTATTGTGGCAGACTGTGTCTGCGTCTTAATGGCAAAGATGAAAATTGAAACTGGGGCCAAAGCTGGAAGTATCAGCAAGATTATGCCAGGACGACACTGTTAAGAATTTTGTTTTTGCAATTTTTTCTTGTTAACATAAAATAAATGAATACATTTTTAAAAAGTCTAACGCAGCTGCTTCTTTTCAAACACAGAAGAAAAATGTTCCTAAATATTTTATGGTATTTGAGAGTGTAAAATGTTAAGGCTGTCTGTATACTCAGTCTTTATATCCATTGTTTCCCATCCATGTATTTTTTGCCAATTGTCATTGGAATTGATCTGCACCTCACTCCGCTGCCTGGGGTTAATAGCAATCTGTTAGACTTTCAGGAAGTCAACCTGAGCTACCTCGACCAATTAGACACTCGTACATGTAACAGGTCGTACGTGCACGTGCGTGGGTAGTCTGGCTCTGCGTTGTGTTTTCTTTTAAAGATGAGATTTGTGCACAAATTAGGAGGCAATTTCCATTTATTTTCTTGTGAAATCTGATTAAATGACATAAGAAAAAGGCTTACACTTCCAGTCATCAATATTGGTGGATGATGTCGATCTCCTGTAACCGTTCAAACTAAAGGGGCTAAAATTAAATAATTCAAACAGAATGTTTCTCATACCTGACAAAACAACATAAGAAAAGGTCCACAATACTGGTGAATTGTGCCACTTCCTAACCATTACTTCATAAATTTGAGTTTGCCTTTTGTTGAAACAAAAATGATCCCCGCCTGCAAAATGGTTTATCTCACCCATTAAAGGTCCGGAACAAAAGGTAAGAGGTAAATGCGCCAAAACAATTATCATAGCATTGGCAGTGTCATGCTATCAAGCATCTGTTGGGGTAAAAGGCTAAAATTAAAAGTTCCATTTGCTGACACGGAAGTCCAACCTGTCAGGCACCGACCGAAAAATTAAATGAAAATAAAATAAACAGATTTTGTGTAATTATAATGTCCAACATAAATTACATACCAACATTGCTGCTTAATAATGGACCGTGTTACATACATACACACACAGCTGCACTCTGGGAACATTCCTCAGGCAGGTGGCGAGACCATGGGGCCGAGTACAGAACACAACGTCTAGCGGTCAAGGCCAGTAGGACCGGGTGGGCGTTACACGACGGCATAGTCTAGAGCAGGGGTTGGCTGCCTCCGGTCCTCGAGGGCTGGCGTCCTGCGTGTTTTAGAAGTTTCCCTCTTCCACCACACCCGGACGCCAGCTCATTGTGTTGGCAGAGCTGGGTGATGAACTGATCGTTTTTTATTCTAATAAAAATAAAAAAACTATAATATTGTCATTGGACGATATTACAGTTACATTCATACACTACAAGACGACATTCACGTCCCACAATGACAGGATCAGAGACGACAGACAAAAAAAAAAAACAATGCAAAAAAAATAAACTACATAAAAAGTGAACCGCATGAGTCACAGAGAGACACGCGTTGACCTCACATTCTTAATGAGCTGATCATTAATTGAACCAGGTGTGATGGAAAACCTGTAGGACACCGGCCCTCAAGAACTGGATTTGCCCAGCCCTGGTCTATAGAGAGTGTATAGCGTGGGTGAACTACTGTAGTATGACCTTCACACACTCACTGGCTGTGACTCAGTCGGTTGAGTTGGTCCTATGGCTGGTTCAAATCCTTGCTCCAACTGTCCACATGTCGAAGTGTCTTTGAGCAAGACATCGAACCCTAAAATTGTTCCCATTGGAGGGTGGCAGTGCCTTAGATGGCACTAGTGTATGTGTGTGTGTGTGTGTGTGTGTGTGTGTGTGTGTGTGTGTGTGTGTGTGTGTGTGTGTGTGTGTGTGTG
>JAPTHA010000019.1:1975932-1986320 GCA_029814585.1 Gymnapogon annona | reverse complement strand
GTGTGTGTGTGTGTGTGTGTGTGTGTGTGTGTGTGTGTGTGTGTGTGTGTGTGTGTGTGTGTGTGTGTGCGCTCTGTTTTTTCTACTCTTTGTGCTATGCTGCTGGGTCTGGAATTTCCCTTCACGGGGGAATTAAAGGTATATCAAATCAAATCCAATAAAAGTGCTTTGGAGGATGCAGAATAAGATTATGTCACACTGCTCTGTACCGTGGTTCTACTGTCTGTGTGAATGCACAACCAAATGTTCCCCTGGGGAGAGTAGTTCCTACAACTCAATTACGGGCTCAGGATAAGAACTAAAACTATGAGAAAAACAACTACTCTGTGGGAAAGCATCGATAGTGGTTAGATGTGCACATTCCTTTAGATCTACTGTGTCTTTGATGATCCTTTCTGTCTAAAGTGGAGTTGAGCTTAGCGATCTAAAATATCAACAGTATTGATAATAAGGTGAGTATTGATGCCGGATCAATACTTGCATAATGAAATTGATACTTTTGTTGCAGTGCTAGTTGCAAGTTCTTCTCTCCAAGTCCGTCTGTGCAAACACTCATGTCAGACATCCAGCGCAGCCTTAAACAGGAAGTTTGTGTGTCTTTTTTTTTTGTTGTTGCACTTAAACAAAACGCAGCATATCCTCATGAAATTTTGTTTGTGTGGGTAAATTCTCATTATTATTCCTCTTCCTCCTTCTGTGTTTTTCTAAGCTGTTTTATTTTTTTAGAAGTGTTTTTATAAGCTATTTTATTTAAGCTACATTTTTTCTAAACTAAATGTTTAAGCTACATTTAAAAAAAAAAGTGTTTAAGATACATTTCTTTTATACACTAACTGTTTTTAGATAAATTTTTTATATAGTAAGTGTTTAAGCTACATAAGTTTTTAACCTAAGTGCTATTTTTTGGTTCAGTAAAAACTAATAATCCAAGTGCAGATGATATTTGATTTCACTAGACTTATTTTTTCCTGCATTTTGAGTTTTCTCGCGATCACACAAGTTCTGAGGTGTAAGGATGTTTTGAGCTGCTGATGATCTCAGCTGTCACTCCAGCCGTCTTCAGAGCTGTCACGCACATCCTGTTGTGACATTTAAAAACAGCTGATCTGGACAGCGGGGTCGGGAAACCTCATCTCGAAGAGTTTCCTGAACCCACTGTGTCCATTCCCCACAGCCCTGATCAGCTGTTTTCAGACGTCACACCAGAACTCTAAAGAAGACTGAAGTGATGACAAAAGCATCTTCACACATGTCAATCACAACAAAACCTGTCGACTAGTGAATGTAACTAATCTCAAACTGTGTGAAGAAACTGAAAGAAATTCAATCACTAAGAAATGTATTGATCGAAAATGGAAATTAGACCCCGCCCCCTTCTAATGAAGATGTGGTTGAAGAAGTCAACAGTTGTGTGAACCTGGAGAAAATAACCTACTGGATAAAAAAAAAGAAGTAGGATGTACTACAAGATATGGAACCATTTATAAACTACATGGAAAATTTACCAGCACACCACATTGGTTCAGCTCTATATACCTGAGCAGGGCTTGTAGGACTTAGGATGTCAGAGGTCAACATATGTGACTCCTGCGGGCCACTTATATATGTTGTTGTTATACATGTGAGTCATGCGTGTTTTGTTCTGTTTTTTGTTATTGTGCTCTTTGGGTGTGTTTTTAGGGGTTTTGTGTGCCTGTGTTTGTTTGTTTTTTGGGAGGGGTTGTTTGTTTTGTTTTGGGTTTTTTTTTCTTTTTTGTTTTGGTTTTTTTTTTTTGTCTGTTGTCTCTGATCCTGTCATTGTGGGTGAATGTATTGTGGGTGATCTTGTATTGTATGAATGTAACTCTAATATTACCTCATGAATAATCTAAATAAAATAATATAAAAAACCCGTATAAACAGTTAGTAGTTTGGGTTATTTTTTTGTCTAGTCAATCCCAACATGCAGCTGAAGATCACCTGCGCTGCACTCTGTCAGCTTTCCGGTTCTTTTAAGTGAGAACCAGTAACAGAACACTAGTGCACAATTGAATAACAAGTGGACAGTGAAGATGAAGAGAAGATTATGAAACCAAGCAACAATCATTAAATATTTGTTTTAAATCTCAAACTCCTATGTAGACGCATCGAGCGGAGCTTCTAGGGCTGAGCAGGTCAGAGGTTAACTTATGTCTCTCTGTGACTCATGCGGCTCACTTATTTATTGATTTATTTATTCGTAATTGTTTTGTGATTGTTGTGCTCTTTGTGTGTTTTTGTCTGTTGTGTCTGGTCCTGTCATTGTGTGTCATCATAGTGTAAGTATAACACTGCCTGATCAAAAATCCCAAATAAAAAATTGGAACAAAAAAACATATTTGAGAATATTAGGAGGTAGAAAGGGGAAGAGGTGTTGTGTCCATAAGTGAAAAGTGTCCTAAGTGTCTGGATATTCCTATTCTGGTGCATTGATTCCCATAACCTGATGAATATCCAGTCCAACCTTTTGTCTGTAACTTTATCTGCATCATCATCCTCGTCTTTGACAGCTGAAACTTTTTGTCCGTGTCGAAGCCATTCAGGTGTTTTAAGCATTTACACTCCTTTTCATTGTCGCACAGAAACTTGGGTAACTGCGGGAACGTCAACGGAGAACAATAGAGTGAAAGATGGAGCCACATTCCTCCGCTCTATTCATGCTTTGCAGGTTGGAGATCACATGACCTCCTGTGAGAAAGCTGCCCGGTGTACTGTGATGAGATCTGCCACATCAGCTCATCGCAACCAGGCCTGTTTTTACCTGTGGGAGCATTCACACCTGAAGGTTCAAGAATGGTTTATGTTCACGGCATGTGACTTTGACAACATTTAGTGCAGGTTTTATTTGTGCTTTGTGGAATGTTATAATAATAATAATCTATAATAATTCATTTTAATTTTAATTTTAATTTTAATTTTAATTTATTTGAAATAATCATGATTTTAAATTATTTTTATTTTAAAATTGTTATTTTTTTAAATTATTATTCTTACTCACTTTTTTAGAAATCACTATTGCCACTATTATGTTGATCAATGATATTACTGGTGTTGCTGCTGCAGCTAGTATTACTATTAATGTCATTTTTTTAATTCTCTCTTTTTTGTTTTTCTTCTTATTTTATTGCGTTGCATTATGCTGGGGATAAATAGCATTAGCGCTAAACTTATATACATCATATCAGCTGCAAACCTGTAACTAGGTCTGACTGCACTTACCCAGTCAAATTAAATAAATAAATCCATTTTAAAAATTACTTCAGAGTTATGACGTGTGTCTTAAACTTGTTTCTCTCTTTCTGTTTCCCGTGAACAGTGATGTAATGGCGCAGCTCCATGTGGATTCTCAGCTACGGTGGCCGACAAGAGTCAAACACCCTGCAACAGCCAAAACCTGTCTTAGTCAGAGAAGACAGAGGTGATGCATATTCACATTTCACAAACTCAAACACAAGTCTAAATCAGGCACAGAAAGATGAACATGATGCAAATGAATAACCATTAAATGCACACTGAGCATCGGCGTGTGACTTTTAGTTTATGATATTTTTATGCTGTCCATCCATCAACAGGTGTTTTCCATCAACCAGTGTGGTCTTGCTTTGCATCGTTTGTGTGTATTTGCAGTGCATTTAATGATTATAAAAGTCACATGGCCGTGCTCAGCCGCAACTCACATGTACTCCCGCTGTAGTTTGAAACCCTGTCAATCAGCTGTTCTGTCTCGCCATCCCGCGTGTCTCTGTATTGAGCTGTTCTGTTGGAGTACTGCCGTTGTACTGACTGCTTATGTTTGCAGGTGTTTTCTTGCTTTGCATTATTTGTGTATTTGCAGCGTGTTTAATTGTACATTATTATGCACAATTACGCATTTGCTTTTCTTTCTTCCAGTATGTTTTTTTTTTCCCATTTGTTAATCTTCTTGTACGTGTTTTAAACTTGTGTTTGAGTTTGTGAGTATGCATCGTTTCTATACTTGCCGCTGTTTTCTCTTTTGGAGACTGGTTCCTCCATTGACTGTTGTCAGGGGCTGTACTCCAGAGACGAGAAAGCAAACTTGAAAACCTGCGAGAAGAACCAACTCCACATTGTTGTTAGAAAACGGTGTGTGTGTGGGGGGGGTGTTCACCGTTAAATCCACAACTGAACCGACTTGAAATCACTTTTCACATCAGAGAGAAGTTTTCGTTTTGGTTTTAGAATCAGCGTGATCCATCATTTTTCTTGCTGGCTGGAATATTCACAATTGTGCATCATTGATTTGCCGTGTTGTTATCATCCTGTGACACTGTAAAAGGGAAAGTCCTATAAACATCCCGTAGTTTCTGAGGACTAACAGTTCTCAGTCTGCAAAACTCTGAAGAACTGTGTGTACAGTGTTGGGATTGTATCTGTAGTGAGGACACTGAAATACTGCAGGCATTTGGTCTGAATATGTCGTGTGGGTGTGAGTTGATTGAACTTTAAAGAAGTCAAACAGGCAGAGAGAGAATCACAGTGCATGAGTATGAACCACACAGGCTGACTCCCCTCCCTCCTCCTCCTCTTCTACCTTCTCCTCATACTCCTCTTATACTTTCTCCTTCTCCTAATCCTCCTCTTCTACCTTCTCCACTCCTCCTTGTACCTTATCCTTCTCTTCCGCCTCTTATTCTACCTTCTCCTCCTCCTCCTCTTCTACCTTCTCTTCTTCTCCTACTTTCTCCTCCTCCTCCTCCTCCTCCTCCTTTTCCATGTCCTCTTGTTCTACCTTCTCCTCCTCCTCTCCTATTTCCTCCTCCTCTTCTACCACCTCTCCCATCGCCTCCTCCTCTTCTCCTCTTCTACTTTCTCCTCCTCCTTCTCTCCCTGCTCCTCCACCCTCAGACTGTCTATCTAATGATCCCTCCATCTCTGTGCTGGAATGAGTGTCTAATGTCTTCCATGTGTGTTTGTCAGAGTTGGGGTCTGCCACTCTTTATTCTCTCCCCCTCCTCTCCACTTCAGCTGCGTTCCAAGAGTCTGCTTCCACTCAGCCTTGGAGTCTGAGACCCTCTCCACGCTGGGGCCCAAGGCGGCAGAAGGAGGTCGTCCAGGCCCTTAAAGCGCCGCACCAAAAGACTCCCGGTCACTCAGAAATGAATGAAAGCACCAATTAATCACATACCTAAAGGTTCCAAAGGCTACATTACTGTGCAATTAGCTTCACGCTGAGAAAAAAAAACACAACTGAAGTGAAATGCTTTTTAATCGTCTAATAATTACAAGCTCTGAACAGAACGTGCACATGTTTCTACTTGCAACTGCTGTCATCGATTTGGAGAAGAAATAACCATTAGTCTTTTATTGTCCCCATCCAGATAACCCATAATGATCTGTTTACTTCAGCAGATTAAAGCTCAACACAACGAGTTTAATGTGTTTAAGCCAAACGTAAGGTCAGGAGCTGTTTTCCTTATCTTTTAAGAGTTAAAAAAAAAAACATTCTATTTTGATTTTTCATTTGACAATATTACCGTTACATTCATACACTAGAAGATGACATTCACAACCCACAATGACAGGATCAGAGACAACAGATCTAAACACACACACAAAAACCCAGCAAAACAAAAAACACATGAATAAGTGAACCGCAAGAGTCGAGATGTGGTTGAAGAAGTCAACAGTTGTGTGAACCTGGAGAAAATAACCTACTGAATGAAAAAAAGAAGTTGGATGTACTCCAGGATATGGAGCCATTTATAAACTACATGGAAAATTTACCAGCACACCACGTTGGTTCAGCTCTATATACCCGAGCAGATGCAGTTCACATATTTACAGGGTTTTTTGTCATTGTGCTTGTTTTGTGTTTTTTGTGCTCTTCGTGTGTGTGTGTGTGTGCGTGTGTGTGTGTGTGTGTGTGTGTGGTTTGTCTGTTGCCTCTGATCCTGTCATTGTGTGTTGTGAATGTCGTCTTGTAGTGTATGAATGGAACTTTAATATTGTCTAATGAAAAATCAAAAATCAAATAATTTCAAGAAATAATAATGAAAATCCAAAATAAATAACTGAGGAGATCACAGGTCAACATATGTCCATCTTTGACTCGTGTGGTTCACTTATTTCTGTTTTTTTCCTTAGTCATTGTACCTTTTCTGTCTTCTTTGTGCTCTGCATGTGTATTTTTTCTTTTCTTTTTGTTTTGTCTGTTGTCTCTGTCTGATCCTGCCATTGTGGATTGTGAATGTTGTCTTATTGTATGAATGTAACTGTATTGTTTTATGTAAAATCAAAATAAAATAATAGAAATAAAATGTATTTTATAAAAATTAAAATTAAAATAAAAATAAGGCTTCAATTCATCTTCATGTTATCCTTGAATGAAGACAAAGACAAACGTAATAAACTTCAACACAACAAATAAACATCAGTGAAAGGTAGTGGTGGACCCTCAAGGCCAGCAAGGCCTTCTCTGCTGGCCTAAACATAATCAGGAATATATTTTTTTTATATTTTTTTTCCAGAAATATGTATAAAATTATTCCCCATGGTCTATACTCATATTCATTTCATAGCTTTCCTAAGCTGGTTGCTCAACTTCCAGCCCCAGGTGGAGATTTGGAGGGCGGAGTTTATGTTACAGTTTTTATTCAATCATTATTCACTATCATGTGTTGCCAGGGTCCAAAATCTGCCTCTCGGACTTCAGAAGCGACAGTGCTGGCGCATGGTAGCTTAAAATGAATGAGAACGGAGCTGTGGCATTAACTGGCTTCACTAAGGCCTCCTATGCCGTCAGTGCATCCACGTCTTTTGATTGCATACGCGATAGAGAGAGGCGGAGCTATGCAAAGCAGTGCAGAGCAGACCTGAGCAGCAACCTCAATGTGATAAACAGGAAATAAGGAAATGGCTCATTTGTGTAGCACAACAAGTTGTTTTAGTTTTTTCAACATACAATGTCTGAAGGAGGCAAATATATCATTTGGTCGCAGATTTAGTGACAACGCTATTCTCAAGAAAAACTTTTCACTGTAAAGAGAGGCTGGCCGACTGACGTTAGCAAGTATGACTCAGCAAGAAAAAGGATTTATCCTCCAAATAGTTGATAACTACTAACCCTACACCTGGATGGCAGGCTCTGAAAAGTAAGTTAATATTATTGTAAAAAATATGTTATTGATGAAACACGGTGTGACCGACCTCAGACGCTTGTTCACAACGTGCAGTCGTTCACGCTGACCGTGGTTGCCTGGGTCCAGGTGCCGGTCGGACTATCGCACGGTGCGTAATGGCCTCTCTACAACCAAAGCTTGGGGGGCCCCAAACTTTGGTTGTAGAGAGGCCATTACTCATGTTATGTTGCTACTGCTAAAAAAGTTACATACACAGTGGATTCACCCTTATTATTATATTTACTAAATACCAGTTTTTATGTGGGTCCTATCATTTTATTTTGTTGTATTCATCCACCACAACTTAAAGGCCGGTCGCTGAAGATATTGACACACATTTAACCGGTCTGTGGTGTAAAAAATGTTGAAGTCCATTGGTTTAAACTACACAGCATCTGAAGAAGCATTTCGTAACTTAAACCTGCGTTTCTGATTTTAAAATGTAACTAGGCTGAATAGAGACCAATTACATTATTTTAATATACCTTATATTACATACAGAGAGAATAAAAGTCCAAATTGTTACTGTTCGGCATAAAAGGAGGCGTCGTTTCAAGTTGATAGAATCCACAAATCAATTTCCCACATCATATACCAGATGTCTAAATTAGATCCTGTCATTTTACTCAAGCTACAACTCCAAATCCCTTTTTTACATTGTTCATCCATCAAGTGTTCGTTGTCCCGGTCTCCTTCAATCAGTCTTGTATGTTTGACGTCCATGTGTGAACCAGCCCTTCACATTCAACAAGTTCAAACACTTTAAGTATTAAATAATCAGTTTGTTTTCATAAATCTCCCCAACAGTGTACTATACAATGATGTTCAGTGACACCGACCCCCCAGTGAGAATAAATGTGTCCTGTTAATGGTGACAGTGATGTTGAAAAAAGGCCTAATTTTATGGAGGACAGCAAACTCTGCAGGAGACTATGTAGTTTAATGGCGTCTTGTCATAGTAGTGGAATGTCATCAAAGGGAACATCCACCCTAAAAATGAATATATTATCCTGCAACGCTCCCATATGGCAAATTATCAGAGTTGGTGAACATGATTTATTTCATTATGAGGAGTCAAGATAAGAGTAGTAACATTTAAGGCTGTTTTTTGTTTGTCTGTTTAATGTTTATTTGGAAGCACAGAAAAACAAAATAATTCTATACACATACATACAAGAAACCAGTGGGAACCAGAAACACAAGCTAATAAATAAAGGTGATCAATACAGTACAGTGGTTTCCATACTTAGTAATAAAAAAATAAATCATTTGTGTAGCTCTTAAAGGAGCGGAAAGAAGAAAAATGTAAATAATCCCACTCACTCTACTCATTTATAGAACACAACACATAGTTTGATCTTCCTTAATAAGAAATGAAATCTATATGGAATCATAATAATACAAATAACACAATAATGAACAAATTAGGAAAACTCGTGTCTATTACACTCAATATCTATATCCATTTGACAGTCAACATCCCATAATAGACTACAAATCAACACTAAATATGACCAACAGTGGTAATGGCTTTAACACATACCAACATGCAGCATCTGTTTTTCTCTTCTTTTTTTTTTTCAGGAATATAACATGAGAATTTTGATTTAGGGTGTAATGCTGCAGCCACGAGCCATTTCCCTGGGTTTTTTTTTTTTTCACATTAATGGAAGAAATGGTTTGAGGGGAGTGAGATATTCCTCCAGTGTTCTGAGAAACGCTCCGTCTTTCATCCACCCCCTTACACTGTGACCAACATAACGCTGCATTTCTAACAAAACCGCCTTTGTGGAAAAAGTCCTGATTTGGATTAGAGGCGCTGAATGTGTTGTGCACATTAGGCTCAAGGTCTCTTTCAAGTCCACTGTGCAAAATCAGAGAGATCAGATGTGTGATTATGATTGCTCGCTGGTTTCCTGGTGATAAAGGTGTAAATGGACGCCTTCAGCATATTCACAGAGACTGTACAGTGCATTCACACAACTCCACAGATTACAGACCAATCGCACACATTTCACCTTCAGGTTTTAATCAAATTGCCAGGTGTGTTCAGCTTCTCTTTTTTACTAATGTTCTGAATAACATGAGCCTTTTTCGCTAAATTTATCCAGGAACCATTTATGTTTTTTTTTATGTACAACTAACCACAATACCTCAAACCAAAACATCATTTGTCAAAGTGAATAATTTGCGAAAAAAAACAGGCCGCTTTTGCATCGACACATTATATCCAAATGTGAATGAGCAAAGCAGTAAAAGCATGTATGAATGAAAAAACATTTGTGTATTTAAGCTTTTCTTTGTAATGAAGGACAATGAAGTCATTACAGATAATATAGATTAATTTGAGTTCATTTTGACCGTACTGTAATAAATTCACAAAATCAAGATTAATTAACCAAATAATCAAGAGAAAGGACAACAAAAAACAACAATTGTCACTGTAATTGACAGACGGGGGAAAGATTTTAAAAATAAATGCGACAAAATGATCAAAAAGGAACAACGTAATCAAGACAATTACTCAGAATGTAGACTGTTATGAATAAAACTAATAGAAATGAACTGAATCATCAGTAAAATGAACAAAATTAATCAAACGTGATAAAATGGACTAAATCATCATAAGAATGAAAAAAATAATTTGAAAAAAATTACAAAATAATTGGAAAAAATTCAGCCAACAACAAAATAAATCATTAACAAAATAATTAGACATGTCAACACGAATAAAAGACATCAAAATGAACCAAACAACAGGAACAAAAATTAACTTGATAATAAAATATTTCTGGCTGAATTTCACCTTTTTTCTCTGTGCTCAACTGTATTCCATAACGTGGATCATAAACTGGGTTTGTTGGTTCTGTTCAATAAACTCTTTTTTAAATTGTTGTTATTATTTGATTTTTCATTAGACAATATTACAGTTACATTCATACACTACACGAAGAAATTCACAACCCACAATGGCAGGATCAGAGACAACAGACAAAACACACACATACACAAAAAGAGCACAAAAATGCAAAATATAAGTGAACAGCAGGAGTCACATATGTTGACCTCTGACCCCTAAGTCCTACAAGCCCTGCACGGGTATATCCTGTAGAGCTGAACCAATGTGGTGTGCTGGTAAACTGTCCATGTAGTTTGGTTCCATATCTTGTAGTACATCCTACTTCTTTTTTTCATCCAGTAGGTTATTTTCTCCAGGTTCACACAACTGTT
>JAPTHA010000019.1:1684307-1696548 GCA_029814585.1 Gymnapogon annona | reverse complement strand
TAAACTAATTTATTTAGATTTTAACAATATTTTACCTGTTATTAAATGTTTTGTGTATTTGTAGATCCACTGTGATCTGTGAGTTGTAATGTACATGTATAAAGGATAAACTGAAGTATAATATTGATAAAATTGCACACATTTTTCTTAAGAATTTTGAGGTTGTAAATGTTATTCACATTGTTTCAAAGGACAATTTGTACACATAAACATTTTCATCATATATGTACTTCTGTTATTATTTTACTTCACACCAAATGTGGCTGAATTCGGCCCCTGAACTAAAATGAGTTTGACAGCCCCGATGTAGGTGTTACTGTCCATGGAAGGTTTTTCTTTCAGTCTGTCCAATCAAAGACCCTTAACGGTCTAAATGCTTTCCTTCCTTTCTACTGAGGGTGTGTGGCTGTCATGCCGGGAGAGCGCATGTTGTTGTTATAATTGAATTGCCCCTCCTCTCAGAATGTGTCCAACACTACAGACAGGTGGTAGTCTATAGACCTGTAGTTCTGATATGAGGACAGGATCAACTTGTTCAAACAAGAAAAACTATCTAGTTCGAACAAGAAATGCAACTTTTTTATTAACCTCTGTGGCAGTTCTGCACTATCTTCACCAGTGACCCATTTACTATTTAATTAATACACGTTCAATAGTTACCTCTTTCCCTTAACGTCCACAATTGCACAAAAAATGCACTACAACTGTAAGAGTTGATCCTTTTTCTTATTTGACTTGATTTCCTTTTTTCTTCCATCTTCTACATATTATTCAAACTGAAAAGTTTTTATATCTAATTTATAGTTTTCATATGCACGTTTATTTCATCCTGCATATACAGTATAGTGCCAGTTTTATTTTTTGCTGCTTCCTGCTGAGCCAACTGCCAAGGAAATGTCATGTTGTATATCTGATGTATATCCAGAATGACACATAAAGTCTATCAACGTGTTTAGAATTTACTAGAAACAACATCTAACAACAAAAACCTCCATGCATGTGTTTTATGTTCTTGGTGTTACTTCTGCAGAGCTTTACATATGTAGACAAGACTGTTGGCATGTTATGTTTTTTTACAGACTTAATTTAATTGATTACCCTGACATTATTTATGAAATGATAAAATAGTGAAATGCATAAAAGAATTTACATATCCAGACTTTTAAAAATCATATAAGAAAGTTGTGCACTAGCCTAAAATTCAATCTGACAAACTTCACACACATATGTGCATCGCTCACCTTGGATGCACCTCACAGGTACCTATGTACTATGATAATGTCACATATTTTAGTACCGTGTAACTAGCTGGTCACGGGCGTGCAAAACATTCTTTATATAAACAGGCAGTCAAGACCCGTGACAGGAAACCTTGGTAGTATCACCACTGCCCCATTCTGCACAAATACAGTATTTTCAATATTTGAAAACCTTATTACATACTTTCCTACTGTACCTCTGTTCAAGATTCTGCATGGTTCTGCTCTTCCTCTGACAGGTTTTATAACCCCAAAGGTCTGAGCCATAACACACGCATGACTCACTGGGCCTCAGAGGAGAGTGCTTTATCTAAATGCAGAACTGCCTTCTCTAGATCTGCCTTTTCCTCTGTGCCCACTGAGACACTGACTTCCTCCAGCTTACAGATGTTTACACAACTGACGAAGAAGTGGCTCCTGTCCAAACAAACCTGAACAAAACTGATTGTATATGGATGTACATGTATATGTCTGTATAACTCTAATGGTCTCTTCTCCCATATACTCTACTCACTCCGTAATGTACTTACCTATTGAAGTCATGTGACATCAATGTGTCCATTGACTACAGGTGGAAATTAACTTTAGCTACAACCTGACACCAGCATCTGTCCTTTAGACTCTGCCTGTAGGTTAATGTGCTGTTGTACACTGTCCCTGCTCAAATAAAACCATACCACAAAGTCAATATTTCATACTGTATGTGCCTTATACCACGATATAGCTAAACAACAGTGTACACTGGTCATCCTTACCTCACATATCTGAATGGCGTAGCTGAGTAGGGAGTTCAGGTTGGTCTTGCTTTTGTTCCTGGGCAGGTACTCCTTCAGACTGCCCAGTGGAAGATACTCCATTATCAACTTGATGGCCTGACCACCTATAAGCAGATTTATACACAAATGCATCAGACATGGATACAAACTCAACAAGAGAATCATACTTTATTGGAATGAAAGTGTTTTATATGCATAACAATTCAACTTCAGCAAAATCTAGATTTCAATTGAACTTAAATGTATTATGCTATAATGCAGATGTAAAGTGTGAAAAATCCAAATAAAATAATTAAAAGAGGGCACCAGTAGATAGAGTAATCTGACATCCACTTCTTAAACTTCCATCAGCAAATGTGGGATTAGCTCAGCATTAAGTTAAAATGTGCAAAAGCTGGATTGAAAACAAATGGCAGATGTGTGTTATGATACAAAACAAATACATGTATGAATATAATTATTATACCATGTGTGAATCCTGTGAATGGTCATTCAAATTAGCGTTTGCTGTTTTGTTTTTTGATTATTCACTGTTTGTGATCCAACAATAGACATTCTTAATTTATGTCATATGTGTTCAGAAGATGAGTTTGTTCTGTTTATGCACCAGATATGTACTTTAGGGGCACGCAAGAAATGTTTACAAATACCATAACTTCCTCTACCTCGTTACAGTGGTTAAATAATTGTTATCCAAGACAATCGAATAAAAATATCAAAGCTCCACTTCTATGAGAGGACTGAGCTCTAGTGATGAGGCAGAGACAAAGTATTTCAGGTTTACCAACATGCAAAATCAATACACGAGTTTCTTTTCTGAAGAGATGCAGATTATTCTCTGTATGAATACAAGCGTTTGTACCGTCTCCGTCTCACCTTCTTCTTGACAAATGCCCTTGTATTTAACAATGTTGTCATGGTAGAGTGCCTTCAGGATGTCAATCTCAGTCAAGAGGTTGTTGCCCTGTTCCTCTCGACTCTCGGGTTTCAATGACTTCACGGCCACCAGCTCGCCTGTTTTATCACCACGTGGATCATAGCGACACAGTTCCACCTTACCAAAGTGACCCTACACAAGGACCAAAAGAAATGTCAATCATTGATATACGATTCCTTGTGGTATCAACGGTGTCAACTCATTCCTTAATTTCTGAAGCAGCTCCTGCCTGATGTATTTTCATTACATCCCCCCCCCCTTTAAAAAATGTTTTTATTTATATTTTTACTATACAATATTACAGTTACATTCATACACTACAAAACGACATTCACAACCCACAGTGACAGGATCAGAGACAACAAATACAAAAAACAAAACAAAAACAAAACAAAAAAACAACAACAAAGAAATAAGTGAACTGCATGCGCCACAAAGGCATATGCTGACTTCAGACCTCCTAAGGCCTACAAGTCCCGCTCGGATATACAGAGCTGGATCAATGTGGTGTACTGGTAAATTTCCATGTTATTTATAAATGGTTCCATATCTTGTAGTACATCCTACTTCTTTTGTTCATCCAGTAGGTTATTTTCTCCAGATTCATACAGCTGTTCAGTATAGCTGTATATTCATATAGTTGTTCAGCTTCTTCAATCGCATCTTCATTGGAACGGGGGCAGGGTCTAATTTCCATTTTCTATTACTACAATTCTTGCTGTAGCTTACTGCAGTGATTGTCAACAGTGTTGTGTCGCCCTGGAGAAAATAATCTACTGGATAAGTTATTTTATACTGGGGCACACAACTGTGTAGAATATTTATTAATGCTAAAGTATCTAACTTGTAACCATTTCTTTACAATCTAAGGATCTATCACGTTGAACATACTTATAAGCAATATTCATTCATTCATTCATTCATCTTCCAACCCGCTGCGTCCTTTGCAGGGTCGCGGGGGTCACTGGAGCCTATCCCAGCTACTCAGGGTGAAGGCAGTGGGGGGGACCCTGGATAAGTCGCCAGTCTTATAAGCAATATGATTAATGCTAATTGTACAACAGTGCAGGACCAGTTTACCTCTCCCAGATCTCTGATCTTTTTCAGGAATCTCTTTTCAAAAACTGTTGGGTCGACTCCTGGTGTGGGCTGAGGTTGTATTGATGGATCTGAGAGAGAAAAAACAAACAATATAAGGGCGGCCATGGATCAGGAGGTAGAGTTAGTTGTCCATAAACTGAAGAGTTGGTGGTTCGAATCCCGCTCTGTCCTGGTCACATATGCCGTTGTGTCCTTGCGCAAGACAATTCACCCACTTTGCCTCGCACCGGTATAGGAATGCGCATGAATGTTTGGTGGTGGTGGGAGGGAACGTCTGGTGCAGATTCCATCAGTCTGACCCCAGAACTGCTTTGAGTATACCTTAATAGAAAACCGTTTTACAAATCTAATCCATTATTATTATTATTATACATGTTGGGTTCCATTGTGTAAGCTTTCTAACAAAAACAGGAATTACTATAAATCATACTATACATTATAAAAAGGCACCAATTGAATTCTAATTTTATTTTCCACTCCTTTAATTTTTGAAGATATGCATCCACTGTAAACACCTCAGGTTATTAACATTACATAACTAATAGTATCGACCCTTCTGGCTTTACTTTACTGGACTGCAGTATCTATATTTGGTCAGCAGGTGGAGAAGCTGAGTCTATTATATTTGTATGGGGCCCAGCTGAGGGGTGGATCAGTGATCATGTACCCAGTGAACTTCCTCATCTTGACGGAGTAAACAACTCTCTTTGCACTGCTTACTGCTTACTAAGCCATTGCTATGTGTGACACGCAACACCCAAAACATGCACATCATATTCCAACAACTAACTCTTGGAATTTTTGGAACCTGTACATGGGTCATTGACTTTTCAAGGGGTACATTTTTTAAATACTAAAAATAAGGATACCATTGTTCAAACCTTTGGAAAATAGTGTACACATGCATTTATGCAAAAACCCAAATTAATTAGGATTTTAGTCTATTGAAAAGACTAAAGATAATAAGATAAGATAAAATGGCGTGTTCTCCCTCAAACTAGCCCAGACCGGTTTTGATGTAACCAGCCAATCAGATTCAAACACCTCTGTTTCTAAAACTTCAGTTTCAAGTTGATTAAACTTAACATTTTTAGTGAACCCTGTGTTTGGGTTAAAAATTGATATTATAAGTTAGTATTATTCAGAACTTTGAGTGCACTCTGCCATCACATTCTAATAGTACACTTCACTCAAATAAATTGAGTAATCCCCAAAACTCTTTTTTTTTTTTTCCTAAACCTTACTTAGAAAATTTGCTTGGTAACAACTTCTGGGTTAAGAGAGTACAGATCATATCCACATAGCCATAGTATACCACAGATTAATATTGGAGTCAAAACTGATGGCTATTGCGTTTTGAATTCACAAAACATGATGTTTTGACACTTGAGATACAGAAAAATGACCAATAATTTAAAAGTCTAGAGAAATTTTAATGGCTATGTATATGAGGGACTTTTTTATGTATTTTGAGGATTTTTTTCAATGAAAAAAAATCAGTTGGACAGAAAAAATAGGCATCATGTCGATAGACCTGCTCTTAGCCTACAGATACAGCATACATGTTGTTTACTCATGGCTTCGTTACCAGTTTTAGTTATTTTTGGGTCAAAGACAATAAAACTGTTTAAGACCAAATCAAATGTTGCCTCTGGTTTGACTAGATATGCACCCATCACGTCACATCTCATCACATGAAGATGCCATGGCAAGTGATGCACCATGTGAACATACATACTTTTTTCCTCCAAAGTGTCGATGTCCCTGACAATGGCTCTGAAAAAAGGCCTCTTCTTGGGGTCGTAGTTCATGCAGTGAGTCATCAGTTGAGCCAGCTCTTTGCAGTCCGGTGTAGCCAGTTGGAATTGTGCCTCATAAAATCTTTCTTTCTGCTCGACAGACACAGATACGTCCAGTATTAGCAAACAGGTAATATGATAAATGCTTGTGTTGAATCAGAAGACCTGCAAAATATACTTAGCATTCTTGTTTGCAGATGTTGCCAGAGCAGAATGTGTTAAATATTGTTTTAAGAATATTTCTTTTTGTAAAATGAATTCATTTAAATGCACTTCAAGCTAAAGTATTGCATATGCTTTTGTGAGTGCCCTTTACCTCTGTTAGTTTCTTGTCTTTGAGTGGGGCATCTCCATCATAACAGATCTCCCACAGTGTGGTACCGAAACCCCATTTATCTGCAGCAACACTCAGGGACGACACGTTCTTCACACACTCTGGAGCAATCCATGGGATGCGATGCACACATTCTGCAGGGATTTTAAAAACAACATGGATTACATCTTCAGCAAATATTAATGACGACTTCAATAAATGCATACAGTACAATTATTAAAAATAAAAATCTTATAAAAGGTAAAAGGAAATTAGATACATGTGCATCAGTCTTTAGATGTTCTTTGAATAGAGCAAGAAGATAAAACTCCTAATGATGGTCCATCTTCTGCTCTTTTGAACTTGTGTCATTCAGCATGTCATTTTTCTTTACACGCCTTTAGATAAAGTTTGCAGAACATTCTATATCATATGGTTGGATCGCACTAGCCTGACCTTAGATACCCTTCGATACAAATTTCACGCAGAGAATGTGTTTGCCAATGCTACTACGACTGTAATACAGACTTATTCCTTTTTTCCAAGCAAAGACAATAGGTATTAGGATATAAACAGGAGCTTCGTCTTTTAACAAAGTAAAGAATAGAGCATGCTGTACGCCACACAGCACCTCCGGCCCTTTAAATAACACGTAGACAGTACAGAAATTAAACTCCTGTGACTTGACTTGGCTGTATTTTCTGTTAATACAGAGCTATGATTCTGAAAGTTATCTCCACAAAAAAAAAAGAAAAACAGGAAACATTTAAGCTTTTGTTTTCAACATCTTCCTGGGTATAAAGTAACAGTTGTGGCTTTTTTACATTATATAATTGTCTTCATTGGAAACACCATAATGCAAAAGTTTTTTCTAGATACTGTTTTTTTTTGTATTGTTTTTTGGAAAAGTAAACTGTGAAACCCTTGACCACAACAGAAGTCATAAATGCATTGCTCAGTCTCGAGAGGATGTTGATAGTTAAACTCCATGCTCTTTACCCAAGCTAGTACAAAAAGAACAGAGAAGTAGTGGGTTTCCCCTGAAGGCCACTCAGAGGGAAATAACATATACATGTTATATTTTTGTTTTATATTTTTAACAAATTTGCAAAAGTTTCAAACTAACTTTTTTTTCATAGCAGCGGAATCTTGACAGGTCTGTTAAACAAACTGTGTGGATGAATTTGTGAAATCCGGAAATTATAGCCAAGACATTTGCAAAAAATTATTGTTCAGATTTCATGTACAGACTGGTTAAAATATTATCCTCATAACCTAGAAATACAACTTCACATTTTTTTCCTCTGGAAATGGAAATATTTTCATGTAATTTTCATGTATTTACACTAAAACAAAGTATCATATCACAAAAACATTTAGGGATAAGGAAAGTTTGGAGATGACATTACTGATATGTAATTCTGTTATTAATTTACTGGCCCCACCCACTTCACATCAAATTTGGTTGAATTTGGTCCCTCAACTAAAATGAGTTTGACACCCCTGCTGTTTGGCCTTTAAGAAAACAGACAAAGCAACAAAGCCCATATTGAACATGCCAATAAACTGAACTCGGAACCTTATTGATTGTAGACAGTAGTGTTAAGCCTGCAGTGTTATGCAATACAATCTGGCATAACCTCATCAAGCCATAAACACTAACACTAGGGCTTTGACAGTTTGGGTGGAGTGTGGATTAAAATGTTGACTGACTGCTTTCACTGAACCAAACAGCTTCAACACTACAGAGCCACATCTATGACCTAAAATGAAAGACCATCCAGATGATCACTCTACTACCATTGTTGGTATGTGTCAGATCCATTACTATTGGTGGTCGTACTGATAGTTGATTTATAGTGTATTATTAGATGTTGGCTGCCAATTTGATATAGTTACTGAGTGTAATAGACTTTAGTTTTCCTGATCTGTTTATTACTCCGTTATGTGTATTATTATGATTCTATGTAGATTTAATTTATTATTAACCCATAAAGACCCAGTGTTACTTTTGTGTCACTTGGGAAATTATTTTTACTTGTTCATGTAACTTTTGTGAAGTAATTTATCAACATTTATATAATATTATCCTTTGTGTTTTGTTGTTTTTCAGGTAAAATCAAGTATTTTCCTATATTTAATATGATTACCATGTAGATGTCCATTATAGTTCAAATTAAAGTTGAGAGTTATTATATCAAAAACAGAGAAAAT
Source organism: Gymnapogon annona (assembly GCA_029814585.1). NCBI lineage: Eukaryota > Metazoa > Chordata > Actinopteri > Kurtiformes > Apogonidae > Gymnapogon > Gymnapogon annona. The sequence continues at coordinate 1,688,149 of JAPTHA010000019.1, read as the reverse complement.
AGATGACAATATGACTTTTTAAGCATTAACTGAATATAAACCCAGTGTGTTCATCCACTGTCATTGATTCAACTCCATGGGCTTTGGTTGAAGGTGGATGTTTGGGTCTTTATGGGTTAAGGAAGATCAAGCTATGTTTAGTGTTGTGTAAATGAGAAGAGGGAATGGGATTATATATGTTTTTCTTCTTCCCACTCCTTTTCAACCCACACAAATGAATTATACAGAACACCTATACTGTTTTGATCACCTTTATATATTAGCTTGTGTTCTGCTATCGGTTCCTTGTATGTGTACAGTTGTATTTGTTTCATTTTTTTCTATTGCTCAAAAAACACAACAAACATTGTTTGTTTGTTGTGTTTATTTACATATTCAGATGCAAAACCATTATGTTGTTAATGCACTCAGCTCACAAAAAGTGACTGACAGGAGGGGGAAAAAAAGCCAGAGGAAGGGCAGAGTGGTGAAGATGGAAACAGATATGAGAGTGGGACAGAAGACAATAACAAAGAACTGAGAAAGACAGAAAAAGAAAGGGAGGAAGTGAAGAATAGATCAGAGTTTGAGGAAAGATATTAGAGAATGCTGGGAAGGGGTGAGCGCTCCCCAAGGAGTGGTCCGCTACTTATCTGTAGCCACACTGCTTTCAATCAAATCTATGCGCAAGGACACTGATCTGTAACTGGAATACTGGTTGATCAGCAAAGTAATGGAGACAAGAGCAAGAAATGTCAAGAGTTCTGGGAAAAAAGCGAGTGGGAGGGGCATTCCCCAGGGTATGCACCAACGGACATTTGCACAGAACACATTTCCAGTCTGGCCTGTGGTTTGCCAATCCATTTGTCCATTTGTTTAGATTATATAACTTCTACTTCTAATAAGACAAGCAGAAATATGAGGCGTCCATTTGAGGGCAACTGCAATCTGAGAAATGCCCTTGTTGAGCCCTCTTTGCTGAACCCAGAACTAGTTTTGTTTGTTTTTTTTACAAACAGAGCAGATTAGAGTCTGAGGAGTAGAGTGTTCAGAGAAAGGGGTATTGATTTTGTGACAAATATGATTCCGGTTACTGACAACCTTGGCTTGATCGGAAATGTTATTCTATTATTGTTTTTCTGTCCCCTTTATTTTGTGGGAAAACGTGAGAGTCGATGAGAACAGCCACTTCTCAAGAAAGCTACAAAAATATTAAGCAAAAAATACTCAGACAGTGTTGACAGTGGGAAATTGAAGAGAAAGTTAATAACTGAATTTTTCATACATTTTAAACAATTATTTCCAGTTCTTGGTCTCCATTATAGTGTATCTGAAGTGACTGATCATTTAAATCATTAATTTATTTGGATTTTTCATTAGACAACATTAGTTATATTCACAGAGCTGAACCAATGTGGTGTCCTGGTTATTTTTCCATGTAGTTTATAAATGGTTCCATATCTTGTACATCTTTTTTTTCATCCAGTAGGTTATTTTCTCCAGGTTCACACAACTGTTGACTTCTTCTAACCTTTTTTAATATACATATTGTGTTGTTGTTAACTTTATTGTGTTGTAGTTTTTAAATATCTTCATGTTAGTTCCGATTTCATTTCCAGAGAAAGAAAGTGGAAGTCACTGTGAAATTGTCCATTGTAGCTGTTGAGTAACCAGTTGGTTTCACTTTTTGTCATTAGTCTGTGTGTGCATGCACGTGCGTGCTTTGTATTCACCCTCTCTGCTGAGTACTGTGATTGGTATTCCTGGGTCGCTGAGCTTGATGAAGGGTCCCCCCTCATTGGCCTCCAGTCCCTCCCTGGCCAGCAAGATGTTTTTGGCACAGACGTATCCGTGGACCAGCCTTTTGTCCTCCTGTGGACACATAAACACAAACAAAAAATCAGTTAATTAATTCTACATCTGCGGCATTGCTTGAGACAATCCTGAGGTTAACGTAAACTTTGCTCAAATCATTAAAACTTTAGAGAAGCGAATGACTGATTCGTTTGTTTCCACCTCTTAACACTGCTACCCTTTTTATGTGAAGCCTTAAAGCAGTCTGAAACCCAATCTCAGATTTATATAATCTTTTCACAGGTTAAAAATAATGGTTTCACAAATGATAAGTGGTGTTTTAAATCATCTTCAACCCCTCGTGGATCATCTTTTCCAGGAGCGATATTCTTAAAGAATCCTAATACAAAAAGCTCCTCCTAATGAGGGAACTCATACAAAATACTTATGAGAGAGGTCTGACAATGTGATGGATGGAGACAGATGCATCATAACCCTCAAGAGAGATCCGAAGGTAAAAAAAAAAAAAAAAAAGTGTTAAGATTCAAAGACAAAATACTGAGGGGGTACGAAGAAGTTATTATTGCTCAAGAAAATTTACAAATTGCAGTTTTCAGCTTTTTTGATTCAGATATAGAAGTGAGATTTACAGATATAGAAGTGGCACTGCACTTGTTACGCAACGTGCGTAAAACTGTGGAATTGGCTTCATGATTCTACTAAAGCAAACAAATAAGCCCATCACTAGTCGAGTCCAAGTAGTGTTTTTTTTATTTGAGGTGAGGTCCTATAAAGTCTTCAGTGGTTAAAAGGATTGGAGATGTAGGACAAAACATATATTGATTGGTTGCCCGGCACTGAGCAAGTAAACTTCCCCTAGCTCCTAAATCAGAAACTGTGAGCACAAATGTGAGCTCAGTCTTGTTAAGAGTGTATCTGTTTCCTCACTCACCAGGTAGCTGAGAGCTGAGGCCAGCTGCTTTGCCACTTGGAACTTCCACGGTGTGCCGAGTTGGCTCTGCTGCCTCCTCATAAACTGGTCTAGTGGTCCTAGCTGGACAAACTCCTCCACCATGATATCTGCAGATGACGAGATGATGAGACACCACCATTACACACACACACACCTGCCCATATGTCCATACTGTATCATATCACACTTACTCTCTTGGTGGCGAACACACACTCCATAAAGCAAGACGATGTGTTTATGGGACACTTGCCGCATCATACTGGCGGTTTCAAAAAAGGCCTGACAATAGCGGAAGAAACTAAGTTAATATCAACAACTTCAAACCAACTAATCCACAACTATGCTCTAATACAATTTACAAAGTATGTTTTAGTACAGAGTAGTAGTGTAGGCGCTTTCCCAATGTAGGAACATTTTGTAGTTATTAGAACCTTTTTTCATGCATTCCCACAGCATAGAAACTATGACAATAGTTCTTAGAGCCTTTTCAGCTCCTGTTTGCATGCAGAGACTTTTTTAATTCTAAAGGAACTGTAAGATGTCCGCTTTTGCCGATAGTAGACCCCTGGCCACGCCCATTTCCACATTTTGGAGAAGAGAGTGTTATGGTGAATATAGCGTGACTATGATCAGGTCGTAGACATAAGTCCTGTTGCTTTAATACGACAGTATACATCAGTTTATACAACAGATCTAAAAACAACATTTATTAGTTAACAGTTAGAAACACTTTGGCTTTCCATTGGCACGTCATCTGCAGCATTTTCAGTTCTTGTATCTGTTCATAACAGCATCTGTGTGAACTTGTGAGAAGAGAAGGAACACACGTCTGGTTCATGAACAGATCAAGAGAAGACAGTAGTGTGTGGACACATACGCTCATTGTGTTAGTCATCAGCGATTATGGGATGTATGATGTATGTTAAATCCGTCTTATTTGTATTATTCTATATTACTCATTTGTATTGTATTCTATATTATTCTTACATTTTGAACATAAATATAGATCATTTTCCATCTATACTTGTGTGTGTGTGTGTGTGTGTGTGTGTGTGTGTGTGTGTGTGTGTGTGTGTGTGTGTGTGTGTGTGTGTGT
>JAPTHA010000019.1:1668189-1678322 GCA_029814585.1 Gymnapogon annona | reverse complement strand
TTTCACTGTTTATAGTACTGTTTACATTGTTACATTGACCATCTTATTTATTTCTTATTTATTATTGACTGTGTTGTCACATCTACACTGCAGTCACTCTTGGCTTTGGATTCATTTCAGCAACTGTGCACTTTTTTATTTCCACATTTATTTGTGTTATCAGCTGCCAATTCTATGACATTTCGTTACCAGATTCATTGTGTGCGTCTTTGTAATGACAATAAAGGAAGTCTAACTCCAAGTCTAAGCTTCTGAATATGTCTGTGTGTTTCAGGTACTGGGAATTTCCTAACATAGTGAGGGAGACAACTGCCAGGCACAGTTTTGACACATGTATCCTGTAATCCAATAAAAGCTTAACTGTCAATATTTGATCACGTTCATCTGTGTTTTGATAGCAAATTATCTGTTTTTTACGTACATCACTGAGCCATTAGCTTTGATAATACATGCTTTGCTCATACTGGCCTCCACTACACAGCGCTGTAAACAGCTTAAAAACTAATTTCCTGCTATGATACTATCTCAACAAAAAGACAATTTTTGCTTTCTCACTAATGTTTCCTCCAGATATTGTGAGCCTGCAGCAGACGAGCTTATTGCAAGTAACACTGAGTGATATGGACAGAAAAAAAGACAGGTATGGTGTCAAAGATGGTACTCACTGAGTCACAGCTGATGACACATCTCAATATACCAAAATAAAGGCTCATCGGCATGCGTCATCCATCTACGTCACTATGGTGTGACCCAAGACCATCGTTACAGAGCCATGACTTACAATATCACATTTCCGTCTTTATATCGCAATGCAAAATCTATAACTGTAAGTTAACTTAATTTGCATCTCACCTCAGTGCAGACCACCGTTATGATGATGTAATGGTAATCTGTGCAGCTCCAGCGCAACACATATGTACCCTCCTCATTGCCTTCCTGACGGAGCTTGTGGATGGCATACTCCGTACTGGATAGCAAAAAGAAAAATATGGAAAATGTAGTCTCAGTAAAGCTAGTAAATAAAAGGACCCAGTTTAAGAAGTTTAAATGAAAAATATGCTGATGAGTGTTCACATTATGTTACGTTCTTGCTTCAGTGACAGGTTTACTAAAGCAGGACCTGTTATAAGACACATTCAATGAAAATCTTAACACCTCATTAATGTACATTTGAGTTAATACTGCTAGTGTCCTTAACACAGAGCCATCTTTGTATTCCAGAGGTGTCAAACGTACAGCCCGTGGGCCAAAACCAGCCTACCAAAGGGTCCAATCTGGCTCATGCGATGAATTTGTGCGGAACAAAATTAAACTAACAGTCATGGATGCCATTTCAGTTCGGAGTCAACATACAAATAATGTATAAATGATGACAACTCCAAATGTTTCTGTTTTTATGGCAAAAAATGTAAATTACATGATGACAATATTTATAAACAAGCAAGCAATCATGTCATCCAAAGAGAATCAATTAAATAACCAAGCTGAAACCTCTTGAGAAAAATCAGTGGAGTTTTGACATTATCATGTCTAGTACTAAACATTATGTGCATTTGGAAATCCACTGTGATTTGAAAGTTGTATTGCACATCAGTAATTGTTCAGATGAACAATACATTTCAGGTTGTTCATGTTATTTATAATTTGTAAGGGATAGTTTGTAAATATTGTCACATCTTTTCACTGTAAAATATAGAGAAACGTTTGTCGTTGAAGTTACCAATTATTATGCTATTATTTGGCTAATCTGATTAAGTATGTGGCCTTAATGAGTCTGACACTCCTGTTGTATTCGGTTTACCAGATAGGTCCATGGCAGCCATTTTCGATGTTATGGACCACTGAAGAAGGAGCCACGTCTGTGCATAGGTAGTGGTGAGCATCCACAGTCAGACGGAAATACCCATCCACAAGTGCTGCAAAGGACAGAGCCTCTGCCCTGGACATCATTTGCAACTCCTGAAAAGTGATGTGGCAAGAGAAAAAGAAAGGAAACAAAAGAGGAAGGTCAGCAAACGGATTTTGGTGTTGTCACCGTGTGCTGTGGCTCATCACATGCATTTAATGAAGCTTTTAATATCGGGGACATGATGTTTGAACCTTTGAACTAGTCACACTCACCATGAAAAGAAGTATAGGCAGATGTAGCGGAGGAAAGTGTTCTTATCACGACTGACTAAACATAAGGTGCTTTCCCACAGAGTAGCTGTTTGAACTTAGTTGTAAGAACTCTCCTGTACCTGTTGAGATGTAGGAACTATTCTTCCCAGGGGAACTTTTTGGATTTGCATCCTTGAAAGTGCTTTTATGCACTATACAACTTTCACACACACACGCAAAGATGAAAAATTATCTATATTTAGGCTCTAAATCTAAGTCCACATTTGAGGGACCCCAGAGAATACTATAGAATGCAAATGAGTCCAAGGCAATCTCTTCATCTATTCATGGACCAGACCTGTCTATGTTTTGGTCACAGCCACGCTATGTTCACCACAACATGCTCTCTCTTCTGCAAGATGTGGAAATGGGTGTGGCCTGACGTCTACCAATCAGCAAACACGATGTCATATAATTCTGTAGAACTAAACAAGACCCTGCCTGTGAGTAGGGGCTAAAAAGGTTCTAAGAACTATGGTCGTAGTTCCTATGCTGTGGGAATAAATCAAAAAAGGTTCCAAGAACTAAAAAGGTACCTGCAGTGGGAAAGCACCTGTGCATACTGAGAGAGTATAAATGACCATAGAGATTATTTATCAGTGTTTGTCTCACCATCCTCTTGTTGTCCTGTCTTTTGATGGTGACTGTTGAGTCTTTGATAACGGTGTGTGTGATCTCGTGGAAGTCACAGAACGCCAGCCAGCCTTCATCTACCTCTTTCTTCCCGTCATTTTTCTGTTTCCCGTCGTGCTTGTTCTTCTTCGACTTGTTCTTTTCTTTGGAGATCAGAGAAACCTAATGTTTTTAGAGACACAAGAAGTAAATAAATCCTGCTATCAAGTTTGAAAATAACAGATTTTGATTGGCGAGGATGAATATTGTAACAGAAAAAAATCCTGCAACAACAACCCCTTTCACAGACTATTGTACAAGGTGTTGGTAAAATCTGGATGCACAGGATAATTGGATATTTTCATTTAAGTCATATACAGTAACGATTTGTTGCATCAAGTTCATGAAAAAAATGCATTAAGATTTGTATTGCAAGAGATGGAAATCATATAAAAGATGTTGTTTGTATAAAAAGTTGTATTCATATTAAAGAGGTTGTATTTTTACATGTGTCCAGACTTTACCGACACCCTGTAAAATCCTTTATAAACACACTTTTTAATCCACTTCACTTACTGTACTTGGTTTTTTCCTCCAGGAAATTCCGGTTGTACCAGTCACTAGGACCTGTACGTCAGGGCTTGTCTCCATGTTCTGACACTGGCCATGGTTCTGGTTTTGGGTTGGGTTGACTTTCAAAAGAAATAAACATTATGTTATCCAAAAAATTTTAAAGAAAGTTGAAATACACTCAAACAAAGCACAGTTATTATAAACATTAGTACAAAAAAATGAACGCAACTTGTATTGTTTTTGGAGAAGATGAGTAAAGAAAATATGTTTAGATGCACAGATCGGGTCTCGTTTTCACTCAAACTCAGCAAATTCATACAGTTGGCATATTTATGTGAGGTTTTTTTTGTTGTCATTGTGTTTTTTGTGCTCTTCTTGTGTTTTTTATTTGTTTGTTTTTTGTGCATTTTGTCTGTTGACTGTTCCTGTCATTGTGGGTTGTGAATGTTGACTTGTAATGTATAAATGTAACTAATATTGTCTAATGAAAAATTGAAATAGACTATTTTTTTATCATGAAAATCTTATAGATATAATACATTAGTACATAATTACACTTTGGTAAGAATTCTACAAAGACAAAGTCACTGAAGATTCCTTGGGCTAATGTGACAACTAAATATCTTGTTTCTTTCACTTTTGGTTTGTCAACATTTTTTTTAACAACTGTGGGTGGAACACCACATGTGCTTTGTTATGCATGTAAACATAGTAACCGCTGTCACAGAGCCTCTATCATTTCTGTCACTTACTGTTTGTGCAGCTACTTTTCAGTGTTTTGTTTCACTGAGCCTGAATATTTTATAATGATGACATCAATCTGAAGTCAAGTATGTAAAAACCTATAGTAACTGTAGTAAACCTTAAAGACTCATTCTTCTCCAATAATTCTCACCAAAGTTATATGCACTGCAGAGCTCTTCTTCCTGCTTCACACTGACTGACTTGGGCTCCAGCAGCTCCCAGCCCAGGCCTTTGGTCAGACTCTCCAACGTGGCCAAGTATTTAATTTTCAGGTCGTACGGTGTGATGTTGCTGTCCCTAACTGTACGATGATTAAACTCGTTAAGAAACTTCTTGAAGACGTTGTTAATGCGGATACGAGTCAGGACGTTGCGCTGCTTGATGTTACGGTTCAGGGCCTCCGGGATGTAATGTTTATAGCTTGGTGGGATTAAGATAGAGAGAGACAGTAAATTTTACAACATTTATCTTCTAATGGGCTGTAGATAAGGCTGAGGAAATAAAAAATCTATCATATGACGCATATTCAGTAGTAGAGACAGTGATTGGTAGGTGTGATTTACTTGATTTCTTGGGAAGCAGCAGAAGGGGCTATTTCCATGATCATGGCATAGTGAGTGATAGCGAGTACAGCCATGCCCAAACACTCGTTTTCAATCTCATGTTGATCTGCATCTGTCTCGGACACTCTCAGTGGAACCATGCCTGTCTGAAAGTCATGCTGACCCTGAATATCACAACACACAAAACATATAAATGAGCAGAGGGACATAATACAGACAGATGTACTTTATGTACATTGAGCAATGAAAAGAGAGAGACAGACAGAAAAAGACAGAGACAGATAGAGACTTTATTCATCCCCAAGGGAAATTCACAAGTTCCAGCATATTCCACAATTTAAGTAAGAAGCATGCAATAATAATAATAAATAAAAGCCAAGTTAAGTTAAAAATGTAAATGTCCAAATAGGGCATTGGACTATTGGGACCATTGGGCTATTTCGCAAACAAATACTACAGAAACATACACATCTGACCCCTTGCAGCTCGGTTGAAGAGCAAAATCATTGGCAATATCTGACTAAATGTTTTAGTTCTGACTGATTAAGTGCTTTCAATGTTCTATTTGAAATTAAAAACCATTTCTGAGTAATGGTCTTTAGACTATGATGAACATATCTGTCCCGATCTTGGATGGTTTAATGAGTAGAAAAAATTATGTGAATCACCTTGTACAACCTCCACACCCTCCACATCTGAAACTTTACATCATGGGCATAGATATCTCCAATCAATGCCAAAGATCATTGATCATCTACGATAAGCTTACTATTGCTAAGTAGCAACACCAAATTTGTCACCTGAGCAAACAGGTAGTCCAAGGAGGCAGCATCCAGCAGGGGTGTTCCTTCTGGGATTTTCTGTGGGCTTCCTTTGAGTTTGCTGATGCAGTGTCGCCAAACTGGAGACTCTCCTTCAGTGGTGCCATGCCAATTCCTGAAATAAAACCTGACAGAAGAAAAAACAAAAAGGCAACGTTATTATCAATTTAGTTCTCTCTGTGCATTTCATAATCCTGTTTTATTGTTGAATGGCAGATTTTAATACCAGGTCCAAAATTCCACATGGGTTTTGTCAGGGGGGTAGGGTGAGGTGGGTGGGTTAACTCTATAGAATATTAAAGGGGGGCACATTTCCACTGAACCCTGAAGTCTGTCCACTAGTGAATCAAACTAAACTCCGACTAAACTGTCAAAGTATGTGAAGAAACTAACTGACAGCTCTATATACCCCATAGGGCTTGTAGGGCTTAGAAGGTCAGAGGTCCACGTGTGTCTCTATGTGACTCACGTGGTTCACCTATTTATGTTTCTTTTTTGTTTTGTTTGTTTTTTTTATTTTGTTTTGCGTTTTCTTGTTTGGTGTTTTGTCTCTTGTCTGATCCTGTCATTGTGGGTTGTTAATGTCATCTTGTCTAATGAAAAATCACAATAAAAGAATTGTAAAAAAGGAACTAAAGCTACTTATGATAATAACATGATAAACTATGAAGTTACAAATGGGGTAACATTGCTTAGTGCACCAGTGGCATTTTAACTGACATTATCAATTGATTCCTGAGGTGATGTCCATATTATTTGTATTTGTACATCCCCTAAACCAGGGATGTAAAACATGCAGCCCAAGTGCCAAAACCAGCCCACTTAAGGGTCCAATCTGGCCAGGGAGATGAATTGATCAAATGAAAAAATTCCACTGAAAATATAAATCTATAATGGGATCAGACAAGTAAAATAATAGCGTAAGAACCTACAAATAATCAACTACACACTATTATACAATACTATACAATAATCAAATCAACTTTAAGAAAACAAAGACGGCGCCCTCCTAGTGTTTGCCTATAACAGCAGCTCCGTAACTTTTTCCTACTTTTAAGTTTTTCTGCCCAACTCTTGTGGTCGTGTTAATTGGACTCCTGTACTACATGGACATGTATCATTTTTGAAGTTTTTGTGAGGCAGTGGCTGTTTCTTTTGCCACGTTCACGAAATCCCGAACCTCCATCCACCGTGAGTTCTCGAGCCAGTGTGTGTCTACAGTTGAGATGATCAACAGTGGTGTACACCGGAGGGACCCGCATGTCTACGGCACCCGGAAGTGGGTGCAGTGCTGGCGTCGTGTGTACTGGGAGGCGGATTTATGTGACGGCACAACAGCGTACAACCGGAGTCTCCATCGGTTTGTGTGTGTGAGGGTTGAGCTACTGAGCCGTTCCTACCAACCATCTTCCATCGTGATGGAGACATAACGCCTTTCAACATCGGGTGTGCTAGTTAGCTAGCTGCTAGCTGTACGACCTTCTGGCTAATAAGACTCTACGGGACTCTTTTCTTTTTTTGGTAGTTTTTTCCACCGGTGACAGCCTCCGAAGAAGTGTGTGTTTCTGTTCTGCTCTGTTATTTTTTTTTCTACCCTTTGTATTGAGCTGCTGTTTGTGAAATTTCCCCTCTGGGACTAATAAAGGTATATTCAATTCCAATTCAATTCCAAAGTTTCCTCTTTGTTTTCATTTCTAAAAAGTAGAATTGCATTTACAACTTGCAATTTCCCCATGGTGAGACAAAGTCCTAGATCTATAAGGAGAATTTTAAGAACATTCTGCTTTTTATGAAATGTTTTGTGTCTTTGTAGATCATCTGTGGTCTGTGAGTTGCACAAGTGTAAATGAAGCTGAGGCATAATCTTGGTAAACCTACAATTTTACTTCTGTGTACTAAAAAAAGACAAAACCTGTTATTTGTGTTTTTTATTGGAGGTCATTTTACTGTTGTTTTTTTTTTACAGTTTTGGCGCACTTCATATCATATGGGCTGTATGTCGACCCTGCAAAAGTGAAGATGTGAAAGTCAAGTAAGAATCTGTATAATATCAGCTACCGCCACACACATTGTCTGTGCTCCAGCACTGCATGTGAAATGAAACAGGCTCAACACAACAGGAAGTACCCTTTGGCTACTTCTATTGTATGCAATAATTAAAGTATTCATGGTTACTTGTAACATCATGGAAAATACTGTATGTCCATCTTTTCCTCTCTTTGTCATGGTTGCTTTAAATTTTCATGAAAAGACAGTAGCAGATATTCAGTTCCCCCTCAATCATTTTGACCTATTTTCCTCTTTTCTCTGAAATGCGGCGATATTTCGGCTAGCCTGTGCTTTTCAGAGGAAACACATAATCTATGTATGTCAGCTCAGATACCCTTCGACAGTTGTTCCAGGCCACCAGCAGGTAAAAATACACCATACAAGGACATTAGCATTGCACACAAACAGAAATACAGAGTAGATTCTAGCGGTGACTCAAAAGGTGTCTATGACTATGATCGGCAATGTTGTCTTTACTACGGTTTACAGGAGGAAAGTCAAGCAGAAATAACAACAGTCCAATAAGGAGCCACCAATTAATTTTTTTTTTGTTTAATGAAAATCTGTTTTTTTGTGTAGACTATGTATATATTATTTTATTTTGATTTTTCATTAGACAATATTACAGTTACATTCATACACTACAAGTCAACATTCACAATGGCAAGCCACAATGACAGGATCAGCGACAACAGGAAAAAACACAAAAGAAAAAACACACATGAAGAGCACAAAAAACACTAAATAGGTATTGTGACAAAAAAAAAAAAAACCAAATAAATAATTGAAATGCATGAGTCACATAGAGACATATACACACACTATTTAAAAATCCAATACTGCTCTGACAAATGCCCTCCATGGCACAATAAAAGAATCAGTTTCAACAAGCTAAAGTCCCAAAAGACACACACTGGTAAAAGCCTCACAAAACTCACACACACAGTCAAAGAGAGACGCGCACACAAACACACACTCTTATGGCACTGAGTTGTGATGTATAATTTCCATTTAAAACCACATGGCTTGTTCAGCCGGGCATCTGAATTGTAAATGTGCTGCAATCTCCTGACTGTGTGTTGTACAGTAACAGCATTCAGGTCACAGCAGACGCCTAAATGAAATATTACTGAGCAGATCAGAATCTGCCTCAGTGGATAACCTCCTTTTATCAGGTATTACAAAAAAAAACAAAAAAACAAAAAAAGCCTGTCTGACTGAGCTAGAAACAGGAAATTTCCACTAACAAAACCACTGAGTGTACGACAGAATTAGCGTCAAAAATCTGAATTAGAGTGCAGCAATGATCAAATCTAAGCTACAAATCTAACATTACATTAATGATATTCACAACCCACAATGAAAGGATCAGAGACAACACATACACACAAAGAGCGCAAAAAACACAAAACAGGTTCAATGACAAAAAAAAAAACAATACGTGAACTACATGAGTCACATAGAGACATATGTTGACGTCTGACCTCCTAAATCCTACAAGCCCTGCTCGGGTATATAGAGATGAACCAATGTGTTGTGCAGGTAAATTTTCTATGTAGTTTATAAATGGTTCCATATCGTGTAGAACATCCTACTTCTTTTTTTCATCCAGGAGGTTATTTTCTCCAGATTCATACAAATGTTTAATATAGCTATATATTCATGTAACTGTTGTTCATGTATCATCAGCTGACAATTCTACGACATTTCGTTACCAGATTCATTGTGTGTGTCTGTGTAATGACAATAAAGGAAGTCTAAGTCTAAGTCTACTTCTTCAACCACATCTTGACTGGAAGGGGGGCGGAGTCCAATTTATATTTTCTATCAATAAATTTCTTAATGATCGTCAACAGTGTTGTCTGCCCGTGGAGATAGGTTATTTTCTCCACAGGCACACAACTGTGTGGAATATTTATTTACACTAAAGTTTGCGACAACATCTATGTATACTCCCAGATGGAACTTTCATGTTCAACCGTAAAATATTCAAAGCAGGATTCAAAAGCCAACAAGGATATAACACATGACATTATTTACACACGCAACTTTTTCTCCCCTTACTATTGTCAGAAACAGGAAGTGAATGTGACACCGCATAGAGTTCCTTTTCCTCTTGACATGCAATGCGACCTGATCTTTCTAAAGTATTACGCAGACAGAGACTTGTATAACTAATTTCCCAAAGTGATCCATCATCACTGTAATAACGCTGGTATGTCCTCTAACCACCCTCTCAAAAACACAGTTAGATGGGATGAGGTTTCTCTGTGTCTTGAAAGGCATCGGATGTAATATCATTCATTATATAACATAATTTTATAATAATAAAAGATAATACAATAGTTTTTTGTGTTTATTTGATATCTATTCAAGACACTGATAAGAATGACTACATTGTTAATATAGGCGGCTACAGGGTATCACTGATGAAGACGTCCCCACAGCCGTCACAGCTGACACAAACTCTTTATCTTGACTTTTTGTCTGTTACAATATTGCCCACTCAACATCCATTGCAGCCTGGTGGTCCTGGTAGAGGGACCCCCCCGTCCTGTGGTCCCTTCTCAAGGTTTCTCTTTTCCCCACTGGGATTTTTTGAGTTTTTCCT
>JAPTHA010000019.1:1598625-1615118 GCA_029814585.1 Gymnapogon annona | reverse complement strand
GGGGGAAAAGTGGGAGAGAGTGGGACAAATAATAGCTGTATCTAATCTATGTGCCGTATTTCCTTTTAGCATGTTCTCATTTTACTAATATGTCTACAGTTGTATTCACTAACCTTTAATGTCGTTGTCATGTGTGATGGACTGAATGTTATTGTGTCAATGTCCTGTTTTTTGTCTTTTCATCAACCGGCCATTGCAACTACGGATGAAATTTAGCCTGGATGGCTCTCTGGCATATTTACATGTTGTATTAATACGTGCTGATTAATGTGCACAGTTCCAGATTTAATAGATAAACATAAAACAATACTACAGTTACGTTCGCACACTACAAAATGACTTTCCCAACTTACATGACAGGATCAAAAACAACAGACAAAAAAACCCCATAAATAAGTGAACTGTATGAGTCATTGTCTCTCTGTAGCTTCTCGTCCATTCCACTGTTTACAAACACATATAAACATCTAGAATATCCTATCATTTAACCATGGGTTGTATTAGTGGAAGTGAGCTGACGTCTAGAAACCACCATCAGAAAAACAAAACAAAACAAAAAACAAACTACACACATACACAAAGAGCACAAAAAAACAGGTACAATGACAAAGAAAAGAAAAACTCACACAAAACACAAAAAAGGGTGCAATATGTTTAGAACTGAACAATGAATATGTAATAACATTTAGAAAATCCTCCCATAGCTCAGTTTACATTGGAGAATTCAAATGTGGATGTAACAAAAACCAGCTGTAGCATTTATCCTCATGTCGTGTGTGTGTGTGTGTGTTCTTAGGATGGCCGTGCACCGTCGGGCGTCTTGGTCTGTGCCATGTTCTGCTTCTGCCACCTCTTCAACAACCCGATTCCTGCCATGCAGCTGCTCAGTGCCAAGAGACCAGGGTCTGGTCTCTGGCCTTCACACCGCAGGTACTGTTGGTTGAATACATCGAGAGACACAGAGATTATTCCACTCTCTTTTTTTTTTTTTTTAACTGATTTTTGTTATGTTTCATTAGACAATATTACAGTTACGTTCATACACTACAAGACGACATTCAAAACACACAATGACAGGATCAGAGACAACAGACAAAAAAATGCAGAAACAAACAAACAAAAAAAAACACATAAATAAGTGAACCGGATGAGTCACAGAGAGACATTGGTTGACCTCTAACCTCTAAGTTCTAAAAGCCCTGCTCAGGTATATAGAGCTGAACCAATGTGGTGTGTTATGTGTTTGTTTTTATTGTTTATGTGTAAACAATATAACCCTTTAAATAATTTGATGTTCAAGTATGATTTGTTCCAAGAATAGAATGACACACTGTGCACATTTTACAACATGACATCCTCTTAAATCCTGATTTTGTTGTTTTGTTTTCTAACCACAGAGAAAAACGGTTGGTTCTTTTGTACTTTGTGCTTCCGTGTCCATATAGAAAAAAGTCTGTGACCAGTAATCAAGTGGCTCTTTGTACCAGCAGTAGCACACAGGCCAGTTATAAATAAATATAAATATATATTATTCGACCTTTTTTTCATTAGACAATATTGCATTTACAGTCATACACTACAAGACGGCATTCACAACCCACAATGACAGGATCAGAGACAAATAAATCAAAAACACACATGAAGAGTAAAATAAAATACAATGACAAAAACCCATCCAATTATAAAAAAAAATTTAAAAAAACACACAAAGAGCACAGAAACACAAAACAAAACAGGTGTTATGACAAAACATACACACTCACGAAGTGCACAAAAAACAGGTACAATGGCAAAAAACTCAATAAATAAACAAATAAGTGAACCGGATGAGGCATTGCTGTATTTTTTAAAATCTAATTCAAGTACAGACTCTGAATGACATATATCTCCAGTCTATTCATATACTTTAAGTCTATATTAAAAAAAGAAAGAAACAAACCCTCCCTAAATAAGTGAACCCGTTCCTCTTTCTATCTGAATCCCCAACACCAGTACTAGTACATAAATCCAGAGCAGCTGAACTGGACTGTCATTATTTTACCCTGCATAAGCAGGATCTATTGGCTACGACGCTGACATATATATATATTTAAGGACGGATGTTTTATTAGCCTGCCAGCTCGTGCAGCCACTGTAGTTTTTATCAGTCCTCACTTTAGTAAGATTTCTTTCGTATATTAGTGTTTCAGTGCAGTTTTATGGAAATGACAGCAATAACATTGTTCTGGACTTAACTCATGGTGCTTAAATTGATGCGAGTGATTCACCTCTCTCACCGTTCAGCCTGATTGACTGATAAAAACTGCTCCTGTGAACAATAAAGCTAATTCTTTTTTGTTTTATGGCTCTATATAGTAGTTCTGCTTTCAAGTATTAAAAAATGGCCTAAATTTATCAGCAGCGTGCTCTGAATTTCTGCCAACAGCGGCAAAATATTGAATCGTAGAGATATGAAATGAAAAGATTCACACCGGTGGGCCGTGGGTTAATGTGACCACTAGAGGGAGTAGTGAGTCTCTCTGCTGTTTTCCCGCTAACAACATACAGTCATGGACCAAAACACCAGAGTCACCAGATAGGATGAGAACCACAAAGAAACAACCTTTAGAGTCAAAGAAAGTAACAAAAGCCAGAAAGCTTAAGTTGTTGTGTCCTCCACTGGACACAGCTTCATATGAAAAGAGTGAAGTTTGATGATGAAATAGCAGCCTTTCTTCTTAATTCTAAAGCCTGTGATAATCTAAAGTTACTATGGGATGTTTTTGTCTTTGTCCTTTGTTGATCCATGTGGTTTAGACTAAAATGTGACAGTTCTGACCTTGTGTGTTTGATTCCAAACAGATCTTTAGTTCATCTATTAATGACACAAACCGTAGAGAAAGCAGAGATGATTGGTGGTCTTTACTGTGGATATTTTCAGTCTACAAAACAGAGCTAAGCTAACACAGCCGTAATCTATGTGAACTATCACCTGACATGTCATGATACACATAATTGAATATACTTTTATTCGTCCCGTGAGGGGAAATTTCACACAAATCAGGATAATAGAACAGAAAAAAGAACAGAGCAGAACAGATACACAACAAATTCAATTCTTGCACAACATGGACCACATAGTATACATGATTGAAGTCCCAGAGATGATAACGATAATGAGGGGCTGTGAACGCGTCATTCGGAGCAGAGAGACGGTAGCGAATGTCCACACAGCCACTGTTAGCATAGCGCTTTCAGCTGCTAACTGCTAACAGTTCAAATGTAATACAGATGTGAGTAAGCAATGAGGTTAGTCTGTTGTTCAGTGTGCGATGCAGTCTGTTGAGTCTGTGGTTTTGGTTAAAGTAAGTCTTTTCTAATACGTGACTGCCTCCTGCTGGTCAGAGTTGGTACATCATCACCACATCAAACCCCCTGAATGACTGGTACAAGCAGACGATCCAATTACATGATAAACACATGAATGATTAATTTCTCTTGTTTCAATTTCCATGTCTCCACGCAGATACATCGGCTATGTGTGTAGCATGGTGTCAGAGAAGCCCAGTTTACCCCATTCCAAGCCTTTAGTCATCAAAGCCCTCACCGTGACCCCCGTCCCATGCTTCAACAAGCAACGCAGTGGCTGCCGACCGTTCTGCGACGTCCTCATCGGAGAAACCAAGATTTTCAGCACTGCACAGGAGTATGAGAGAATGAGGTAAAGGCTGGATACAGGTCCCCAAAGCACACCATACCCCCCAACCCCCCATACACGGCATTTATGAGTAAAATAAGAGCAGAAGTGGGGCGGTGTGTGTGTGGATATATGAAAACCGCTGTTGTCTCTCTTTGTAACTGTTCCTTATCATTTTTTGTTGCCAGTTCTTGCCTAATTTCCTCATTTCTCGCTGTTTCTTCCTCTTGCGTGTCCAGAGAGCACAGACTCCAAGAAGGGAAGGTGATCTTCCCACTGGGTGTCAGCGTACAAGGAGACGTAGTGGTGTCTGTCTACCACATGAGGTCCACCATCGGAGGTCGTCTTCAGGCCAAGGTATACTGTTGTGCATGTGCAAGAGCAACAGTTTAACCCTTAAAGACCCAAACTGCCACTGGCGACCATAAGCTTCTGCTGATCTGGAACATTTGACAATTGTGGATCTGCTAATATTATGAATAACACAGTAACAGACAGCGGACCCCTTGCAACTGTTTCGGAAGAAGTCAGGAGACCTCTATATCATTAAATCCTGCTCTCACTGGTGCTTCTCAACCTTGTCTAGCATTCTTTATGTTCTTTATGGGTTAAAAACCACCATTATTTACAAGACCAAACCGTTCACTGTGTTTTTTCCTCATAGAGTCTGATAGCAAATGTGTCATTTAAATGTAACAAAAACAATACTGTGTTGACACTTCTGGAATGCTGTTATTAGGGTGTGGCTACCGGTTTTCTTCTTTTTTTTTAATTTCATATCCTGCCACATGATTCAGAACTGAAGCCACAAAATGTCCAAAGGAGAGTATCAGACTAGTATTTAACTACACACTGTTTAATACTTAGATGTTTACAGTAAAAAAAACCACCAAAGCCCTCAGTGTAGTTTAGAGTTGGTGTCTCTGACTTGGGATTTTTATATGAGGGAATAATAAGGAAATAATGTGGCATGTTAAATGAATATGTCTTCCTTTTGTAAATAATTATTATATTTAGACTTTTCATTAGACAATATTACAGTTACTGTATTTTCACGACCATAAGGCACACCGTATTATAGGGCTCACCTTCATTGAATGGTCTATTTTTAAAAAAAAAAATCATACATAAGGCGCACTGCTTTATAAGGCGCTGCATATATGGTAGGTCATGCGGTTAGTGACTGAGTTTGCGTTACGCATCCACTAGATGCAGCTGTTATGGTAATTGAAGACATACCATCGTTCTGTCAACGCATTTCTGTAAAAGTCGCACTTTAATCTCCTGGCAAAGGATATTGTCTAAGGCACACCTGTGCTCTAATCATGATGTCAGATCAGCATCTTGATGTAGCACACCTGTGAGGTGGGATGGATTATCTCAGCAAAGCAGAAATGCTCACTATCACACATTTAGGCCAATTTGTGAACGATGTTTGAGAGAAATGGTAATATTGTGTATCTGGAATGAATTTTAGATCTTTAAATCCATCTCATGAAAAATGGGAGCAAAAACAAAAGTGTTGCGTTTATATTTTTGTTGAGTGTAAGTGCCAACTCTTGTTCTAGTCATGAATGACATGTAGTCTCTCCCTGGTTTCAGGTGTCAAACACACAGATTTTCCAGATCCAGTTCCACACTGGCTTCATTGCTCCTGGAACCACCGTGTTAAAATTCAACAAGTAAGGATTTCTACTCATATTACGGTGGTCTACAGAGCAGACGATGGATTTGTTGACTTTTTCTATGTGTTATTTGCATCCACAGACCAGAGCTGGATGCATGTGACTCTCCGGAGAAGTATCCCCAGCTGTTCCACGTGATCTTGGATGTGGAGGTGGAGGGGACGGACAAGCAGAAAGACCTCACGCCACCGTGGGAGCAGTTCCCGTGTAAAGACCTCAGTCCCAACGTGCTCTTCTCCTGCCACCAGGAACACCAGGACGCCCTGGCCATCGCCGGTACTGTGGGGGCGGGTCATCATTTGCTCTCACACAAAACTAATCATATTCCTCAGAATAATCAAATCCTGATCTTAAGCTATCACTGATCACTCTGTAAATCAAGTTTTTAACATCCGCTGTTAAGAACGGCCAAACTCCTTCTTCACATTTTCATGAAAACTTAACCCATAAAGCCCTGGCATTACTTTTGTGTCAATTCCCAAATGAACTTCTCTCTCTATTGAACATTTTTTAAGCAACTTATCAGCATGTTTTATAATATTACACTTCGTTTTTCACTTTTTTTCGGTGAACATCAACTATTTTATTTTATGTAACTCAATGACCATGTTGCTTGTTCATCACAGCTAGTATTAAATTTGAGGGTTGTTATATCAGAAATAGAGAAAACTGAAGAAAAAGTGACTTTCTCAACAAAGTTATCAACAACTGAAGGTAAAAACAAATGTGTCCATCCACTGTCCAACCATTCTACTAGTGAATCAGTGTTGCAGAAGATGATGAATGATGAAGATGAGTGCCAGAATGTCAAAGTGGGTCATATCTGATGACCATGAAAAGACGAATAACTGTATTTATACCAATTATTGACATGTATTGATTGGCTTAATGTATCAGCAGGTATTAAACATTTTAGATCAGTGGATAGTTTTGGTGGATGGTTTATCTTTGGGTCCTTATGGGTTAATGACTCATAAAAACATGCTAATACACTCATCTCTGTGTGCTGATGTGTAGGTTGCACATTCATAAAGACATTACCAGAAAAACACCCATGACACATTCATATCAGAACCACAAACAAACTAATGTGACTTTCACTTTTGCCTCTACAAGATGAGATGGAGGGCTTGGATCTGGAGGGTAAGACAGTAGAGTAGAGCACAGACCCAATAGAGACAGTGTTCAATACAGTGACTTCAAGTAGCACCACGTGATTCAGTTCAGTCAAGGAAAAAAAAATCAACCACCGTTTTGTATTATTCACTGTACAAACCAGTGCTTCTCAATTATTTTCTGACATGCCCCCCTAGGAAGCAAACACCCTCCCACACGCAACACACCCCACCGCCACAACTATACATACTATCATTTGTGTATAAGTATGTAATAAGATCATTATAAGTAGGTCCTCTGCTAGGGTGTGGGTTTGTTTTGGTCTTCTATGATGCTAACATGCTCGCTGGTTTACTGTAGTAGTGTTCACAAAGCGGGATGATTGTTGGCAATTTTCACCATGTTTTTGCCCAAAAAAAACTCCAGTGTCTTATCAATGTGATTGGGGTGCAATGTCCATAAGTGACACCTTCATGTATTTGTCTTCATGCTGTCCACTGTTGTCCAACATTTATAGACCCAAACACCACCGGTCTTTCCTGGTCTCCCACCGTAGTCACAGTGAAGTCCAGCACTACATACTTTTGGTCAAGTTTCCTGGTCTTAGCTTTAGGGAGACTTTGGTTTGTCTCACTTTGTCTTTCTTTTCATCTCTGTTAAATATTCATGATGGGTGTATAAACACCTACATCATTGAGCTAATATTCATTTTACACGCTCTGACAATGAGAGTGCCACTGACACATACTGTAATGGACGTGACATTGCACTTTATTATGGTATGGCAAAAAAAACCATGTTCATCCCCCCTGGCATCACACCAGGGGGATGCACCCCACTATTTGAGAAGCACTGATATAAACAAATCATTTATTGGCTTTTGTATTAACAATGTGCATTGATTGAACTGAAACAACATGAATCACATCCTTGTCATGAAGCAATATATCATTTTGGTAGAAAAGTTTCATTTGAACCTGGTATAAATATGTCGGTGGACTTGAGTAAACAACTAGTCTTGAGCACATCCCTTGTATATGCATCTGAAGAACAAATAATCACACTCACCTGTCTCCTTTGAGGGAGGCTCAATCAAAAAAAAAACAACACTTTACCACCATAATAAGTATCTGAGAATAAATACGCTCTACCAAAGTGAAATATTGCAGTAGTCGTCAAATATCTGCTTAGTGCAAGGTTTATTATCCTGTTCAAAAAGCAGACTGCATTCCTTTATTGATTGGATTCTTGTCCATGAAGATTTATTGGCTTGGTTCCTTAACTCCTTAACTCATCCAATCAGCTAAAAGCAGAGTCTCCTGGCAGGTTGCAGCGTGTGCAGAGTTCAGTCATCAGGGCAACAGTGTATGTTTGTGCTACAGATAGCCTACGACGTAGTGGCCTATTATTCCTGTTTCACTCTTGTCCCTTTTTTTTTCTTAACCTACTCCGTGTTGCTCACTAATGGGAGTGTGTCGACCCTCTACCCAATTTGTTTCATTTGTCCACTTCGTTATCTCGTCCACCCACTGTTGTCTCCTCATTGCTTTATTTCTTGACACGGTGGTTTGTTCTGTTTCTCCACCTCACCATCGTCCTCCGTTCATCTCTGTTCTCTTTCATCCACCTGCAGAGCCGAGCCGCCCCCACGGAGGCTCTGACAGTCGGGGCCACGGCGAAGATAGCGAGCCCTCCGACGATGAGATGCTCTCTCTCTCCAGCCAGAGAAGCAGCACCAGCACAGCACCGCAGAAACCAGACCCCCCGGCCCCGGCTGCCCCCGCACCCACCCAGGAAGTGGACCTTCTTGGCCTTGACGGAGCGGAGATCAATCCATCGTGTCCCTCGTCCCAGCCCACGTCCACAGCGGCTGCGACCACAGACCTCCTTGGGGACCTTTTCGGGGCGCCGCCGCAGCCGGCCAGTGGCCCCTCCTCCACTCAATCCACGCCACACAAAGTTGTCCCCAACACTGCCTCGCCATGCCCGTCTCCTGCCCCACCAGGTCTGAATCCAATGGAGAAGTCCAGTCAGTTAAGGCTGGATTACAAGAAAGGGAATATTGATGTTTATAGAGTACAGTCAAACCTCGGTGCTCGACCATAATTCGTTCGAGAAGCCCGGTCGAACACCCATTTGGTCGAGTACCGAATGAATTTTCCCCATTTGAAATAATAGAAATAGCATTTAATTCATTCTGGAGTGTGAAATTGCTTCCCATTTGATAATCCTAACATTATTTCTAAATAAATAAACAGAAATAAAGTAACAATAACAAATTGCATGTAAATTATAGTAACATATAATAAAATATAACTAATGTAATTTTTTTTCTTCCCTTTCGGTGATTCCGTTGCTTGGTAATCGCTGTCACTCCTACCACGACATTACTTGCTTTTATAACATCCGTTTGTACTAGTTCCTTCTTGAATTCCATAGTAGTACGCACAGTTTTCACGTTTCACACCACCACCAGTATCACTGGTTTTCTTCGGAGACATTATAAAGGCACAATGGAAATAACAAAGTCAAAAATAAGGCCACAAACAATGCACACACACAAGTCAACGTCTGTAGAGTCGCTTGGGTATCGTTCAGTTGCTCGAGTATTGGGTAACCAAGTAAAGCAGTCTGGTGGCCGAGTAGAGCCGAGTAGAGTTGAGTTCGAGCTCCGGGTTTTTGTTCGGCCACCGGGTCGGGAAAAATTCTAACTTTTGGTTCGAATACAGATTTGTTTGAACAGTGAAACGTTCGGGTACTGAGGTTTGACTGTATATGGACAAAAGTATTGGGACACATAACCAGAGCTGAAATATCAAATGAAATTGGTCTTTATTGGCCAAGTTTGTTTGTTCCTGAAGACATTTTAGACAAGATTCACCAAAGATTTTTGTTTTTCTTAAAAAAAAACAAAACACTTCTCTACCAAGTGCAGTTCAGGTGTTAAGTAGGTTTGTTTTTTAGGTATTTAAGTTTTTATTCATTTTTGTGAAAGACTCGTACTGGTACTAGTACATACATAAAAATAACAAGACATATACATACATTGTGAGGAGACACTGATTCGCCCCAGATGGAAAGCATAGAAATTAGAAAACGAAGCTTGAAACAAAAACTAAAGAGAAATTTTTCTCATATGAGTCCAAAACACATCCCATACTGAAATTCATTAGCCATCACTCCCATCAGCCTGTTGTTGAGCATACACTTATATGATTCCGTTTCCACCATCGCATTCGTCCATTCCTTCACCACTGGAGTCTTAACTACTTTCCACTGTCTTAAAATAATCCTTGAAGCTGTAATTATCCCCATCATGATAACTTGAAAGGCTGATTTTGAGAGCACAAAAAATCAAAACACGTACTATAACAAGAAAACAAACAAACAAAAAAAACAAACACATAAATAAGTGGGTCGCTTGAGTCACACAGAGACATTTGTTGACCTCTGACCTCCTAAGTTCTACAAGTCCTTGGTCAGGTATATAGAGCTGAACCAATGTGGAATTCATGTTGACTGTGTTCTGTTCTCTCAGCGTTTGATCCCTTTGGGACGGGGCCCATGCCGAAGCCTCAGGACATGATGGGTTCTTTCCTTGGACCAGGTAACGTGGGGCAACCAGACCCCTTCCTGCATGCTGCTCGCTCTCCATCTCCCACCCTCCAGCCTCCAGGCCTGGGTAAGGCATGCTACAT
This sequence comes from Gymnapogon annona, assembly GCA_029814585.1. Lineage (NCBI taxonomy): Eukaryota > Metazoa > Chordata > Actinopteri > Kurtiformes > Apogonidae > Gymnapogon > Gymnapogon annona. The sequence continues at coordinate 1,604,943 of JAPTHA010000019.1, read as the reverse complement.
TGCTGCACACTGCTACGTAGCCTTTACAACATCATGCACCATCAAAAGAATCTAATCCAGATCAGGGTAAGACGCGTTACAGACCCAACGTCCACGCTCACAAACCCACAGTCGTTGAGGCACATTCCTGTTAAATCTACCAGGCCCTGTAATAGCTGTCATGAGGACATTTTAACTGTCTCCGGTCACTGTTTGCAGCTTCCATTTCTGGAACTTTTGCCCGGAGACATTTCCCACAGTTCATAGCGCGCTGACTTCCAACACATGTTTGTGATTGGAAGCCTCAAGGCATTAAAATAATGGGAAACAAGCAAGTACATTGATGACCTACATTAACAAGAGGCAATAGATTAACATGGATTTAACGTGGGATACGAACATATAAAATCTGAGGAATATAAATAGATTCTACACAGCCTGGCCAACAACAAATGCGCACACTCTTGTATTTTTGTCCAGCTGCTTCTCCTTAGTATTTGCTGAGACACTGGCTTTGCGGCCGGTGGCTGTTCTTTCTTGCTGCTGTGTGTTTGCATGATAAGGGCTGCAGTCCATTTCATCCCCACTGCGTAGACACTGCACAGACGTGACATTTCACCTTGGGCATGGATTGTTCCTGAGTTGCAGAATTGTTTGACTAGAAGCTGATAATGTCTAACAGGCTACTCATTTAGACTGTAGACCTTTCCAGTGTGTTTTGGCTTCATACAAAAGAGGGTAAAAGAAGAACAAAATCACCTGAATGCATTATGATCAGTGTATGATATGGATTTTAAGGCTGGCAGTGAAAATACTCCCAAATACTGTACATGTCAGGCACAGTCACATCAGTCATTCATCTAGATCCGGGGTGTCAAACTCATTTTAATTCATGGGACAAATTCAGCCAAATTTAGTCTGAAGTGGGCGGAGCCAGTACAATAATAGCAGAATTACATAATAATGTCAACTTCAATCTTTCCTCATATGATGAAAATGTTTACATCTACAAACTTTCCTTTAAAACAATGAACAACCTCAAAACTCTGAAGAAAAATAAGTGTAATTTTAACAATATTATACCTCAGTTTATAAATTATACATGTACATTACTATTTACAGATGACAATGGATCTACAAATACTGTACACAAAACATTTAATAACAGGTCGAATATTGATAAAATTACAGTGACTTATCTTCAGACTTTTCAGATGGTTTAGATTTATTCTGGTTACTTATGTTCTTTTGTGAAATTCTACTTTGTTTTAATGTAATTACAGGAAAATGACATAGAAAATGTTTTACATTTATACAGAGAAAAAAAATGTAAGTTGTATTTATAGGTTTTTATGATAATATTTTTCCCAGTCTGTACGTGGAACCTGAACTATAATTTCTGTAAATATCTTAGGTGTAATTTTTACATTCACAAATTGAGTGGAAAGTTTGGAGGGCCGCATGTTTGACAGCTATGGTCTAGATTTCGTCAATTCCATCAACCACATGATGACGTCTCTTGTTGTTTTATGTCACTCGCTACCATTCATTGTTGACCAAGCTTCATTTCTTGAATAGGTCGGAGTTCTCCAGTTCCACCCACAACCCCAACTGTCAACATTCAACAGCAAAATGCCATGGGAGGATGGGACTGGAACAGGCCTGCAACAACAAGCACAGGTACAAAAACAAACAAAAGAAAATCCAAATACGCCCTGCGCCTGCAACACCTTAATATTATTTTGTTTAGATTTTTCATCAGACATTATTACAGTTACATTCATACACTGCAAGACGACATTCACAACCCACAATGACAGGATCAGAGACAACAGACAAAAAAAACACACACACAAAGAGCACAAAAGACACAAAATAGGTACAATGACAATTGCCATGAAAAATAAAAAAACATAAAAAAGTGAACCACATAGACACATGTTGACCTCTGACCTACTAAATCCTTACAAGCCCTACTGGGCTGTATAGAGCTGAACCAATGTTGACTGTGTTTTGTTGTCTCAGCGTTTGATCCCTTTGAATTAATTTTTTTTTACATTCACTAGTACAGTGGTTTTCAAAGTGGGGGCCGCCAGGGGGCCTCAGAAAATTGGAGGGAAGGAAAAAATAATTTTGTCCTGTTCTTATATATTGAAAATATGTTGAAAATGTGTTGAAAATGTATTATTCACTGGGGTTTTACTGTGTTATACACACACAGACAGAAACACACACACACACTCGCTCATCCACAAACACACGCAGACACAATAGAGAGAAATACCAAAAGCTAGCTTTGATATTATTTTGTTCTTATCTGTTGAAAGTTTCAAATCACTGGAATTATATGGCACTGAATTTATATTTATTAGCTATTTTCTGTGCTTACAAATAAGAAATATTGAAAACTGAATAAAATGTAATGAAATACAAACTAAAAGTTGATATTTCTTTTAGAAGCATTTGCTGTGTTTTGTATAGGGGGTCCCCAGCCAAGGGCCAAAGGTGTTTGGGGGGCCTTGGCGTGGAACAGTTTGGGAACCCCTGCACTAGTAGATAGACTTCAGGGTCCAGTGGAAATGTAACCCCATGGATATTCCATAGAGTTATGAATTTCCAAGTTTGGGATTAATAAATAATTTCTATTCTATTCCATACATTTCTATGACGCGCTTTTTTTCCTTTTTTTTGTTTTAAATACAGGAGGAGGCTTTGGCATGGGCAGTCGGTCGGCCACTACTAGTCCCACCAGTTCGGTCCACAGCACCCCCACCCACCAAACCAAGCCAAACACACTGGACCCGTTTGCTGACATCGGAAACCTGGGAGGAAGTCTCGGAGGTTAGTCATCAGAAAAACTACAAAACAGATTTCCTCCGAGGTCCAAAGATATTCACCCAAGTGGATCAACTAGTGTGAATGGTTGTTTATCTGTATATCTCTGTTGAGCTGGCAACATGTTCAGGATGTACCCCACCTTCACCCACTGGGATAGACTCCAGCACCCACTAAATTTCAGAAAATAAATCAATGTATTCTGTTACTGTGATTATGGCTTGAGTTCTACTCATGCATTGGCCGTATTGTAATTGTAATTATTATTGCTGTTATTAGCATTATTGCTGTTATTAGCATTATTATTATTTTTGTCTCATTTTTGAGGGCCTGAAGGTGCATGAAAAGTCCATTTTATTTAATTAAATGTTGAACAGCAGTAAAAAAATTGATATTTTAAAGGTTTTGTAAACAAACCCTCAGCAATAGCTCTCTATCGCCCCCTGTCGTGGGTATTTAATAACCTACACCCAGACTTGTATGCAGATGTACAAAGAGCAGACAAGAATGAAGTTTTCTGTATTAATCAATTTTTTTTATTTCTGCACGGAGATCAGCAGTTCATAACAAAGCAACTTCCTCAAATCTGACGACACACTGTGTCCAAAGGTATTTTTAGTCACATAACAGACATTTGATAGGGGCTGTATATTCCCCGTAACCTTCAAACTTTCCTCTGATGTGATGTGTTCAGAAATACACAGCACAATATCAAACAATAAATGCAGTATTCAGAAAAACATGATTAATATGAGAATATGAATACATAATATTCATTACACCCCCTAACACCTTATAAAACCACTACTCCCACCAACATGCTCCGATCAGAATGAAATTTGGTATACATATGTATCTCAGTCAGATCTACCATTAACTAAATTATCTATGAAATTATACGTGTTGTAATCAGTACAATCATAGGAGTTTATTTTCTTAATCGTCGTCTGTGTGGGGTAATTTCTTGGATTCTCTCTTCTAACAGGAGGTTCTGGCTTCTCCAGTAAGCCCACCACCCCTACAGGAAACACCCCTTCCTTCCCTCCCATGGGCTCCCCGTCCCGGCCTCCCCCCTCCCCACAGCACACAGGAGGGTGGCAGTCCCACACAGGAGCAGGATTCCCCTCGTGGCAGCCTGGCGGAGGCGCCGCCGGAGGGTGGCAACCGCAAGGACAGGGCCCGACGCCGCAGCCAAAGCCCAGCCCGAGCCACACCTCCATGCCTCACACCTCACCCCAGAACAGACCCAACTACAACGTCAGCTTCTCTGCCATGGGAGGAGGCTCGCCCAGCGCAGCAAACAAAGCACAGGCTGGCATGGGTGAGGAGGAGGAAGAGGGGGAGGAGCAAAGACCTTTTTAATGTCCTTTAAAAATGATATCGTATGCTGCCAGTAGGGGGTGCTAAAGCAACACGAGTCACTTCATCTATATTAAACCATAATAGGAATAGGATGATGCAGTGAATAAATAACTAATCTGAAATATAACGAATCCATGCAATAAGCAAAGATTACGTGGACCTTCAGGTTTTTAGAGACAAAGGAATCACCATTTTACACTACCTCATGTTTTTTTTAACTTCACAGAGCAGAGTAACGCTTGCATTGTATTGCATCATCATAACTCCTCAGTGGGGGGGGGGGGTCAGTAGGATTGTGTATATATTTTTATATACACATACTGTTTTATTCTGTGTTTATTTTGTGTTATACAGTGTGTACTGGTGCTGGAACACTAATTTCCCAGAGGAACCTTCCCGTGGGATTAATAAAGTTCTATCAAGTTGCAGAGGATAAAATATAGACCCGGTAAATAAAAACTTTTTTTTTTTTTGTCTTCGTGTCTCTCTCTTTGAAGCTTCAAAGCCGAGAGCGTCAGATGCCAACTTTGATGACCTGCTGTCCGGTCAGGGCTTTGCAGGGACCAAAGAGAAGAGAGGGCCCAGGACTATAGCAGAGATGAGGAAAGAGGAGATGGCCAAAGAGATGGACCCCGAAAAAATAAAGGTATGCCCCAAGTTTTCTCATGTGTGCATTAGGTACATTTATTTCTACTTAGATACAAATGAGGGTACTTTATTCGTTTCACATTATAATTTTTCATGTTTCTCCACGTTTTGGCGCAATAGTTGACATTGAGTGACGTGGTAAAAATCCCTTTAATGGGCGGACAGACACATAACTATAAAATGTTAAATGTGAAGAAAATTAAACATTGATTATAGAAGCCACTGTGTGAAACGAGCTCCTGTTTAATATATTTGTTAAAAATAACCAATGTCAAACAGATGCAATAGACAAAAAAAACATACTTTCCCTGAAATGGAGTGGTGCCGAAGAAAAAAAGTGACATTAAATAGAAATACATTAAAATGATAAAACCCTGTATTTGAGTAAGTGTACTTTCCACTTTGTTGGATTTTTTTTAAAGAATCAGTTGGAGGTTCTTGTATTTTTTTATAATTTTGGTAGATTGATGTGTGAAAATCATTTATTTATTTGCCATCTGTGTCAGGCAGTGTCCAGAGAAGCACAATAGAAACAATTCACTAGCTCCCAAAAGTAGGATAGTGTACTGAAAACCCTTTTTGTTCATTCCAGGGTTAATTAAGGAGGTCTCTATGTAAATAATGACTCATTTTAAAACATGAGACCAGAGCCAAAGTAAAAGTGACTCATTTCATAATTGTTCCAGGTCCAGTGGTCGCTGGTTAATGTTTGTGTCTGATGTGTGTGTCCCAGATTCTGGACTGGATCGAGGGTAAGGAGCGTAACATCCGTGCCCTTCTGTCCACCATGCATACGGTGCTGTGGGAGGGGGAGACCCGCTGGAAGCCCGTGGGCATGGCTGACCTGGTTACCCCAGAACAGGTCAAGAAGGTCTATCGTAAAGCCGTCCTGGTCGTCCACCCAGATAAGGTGAGACTGGTAACACCCTGGGGGGCGTCATCTGTCTGCATTTCCCAAGATACATCAATATCAAGATGCAGATGAAGGGTCTCACCAGAGCGAGGAGGTTTATACACCAACTAAAAAATAAAGCATTGAATCATCAAGCATCTTTGAGATTTTAACATAACATTTTAATATTAAATAGTGTTACTACATGAGCAACAAATAAATTAAACACCGCCGAGCCTTTGACCAAAGCCCTGATGAGAACCACTAAGAATAAACACTTTTAGAGTCAAAAAGAGGCAAAGTAAAGCACATACACAGACCAATATAATCTCAAGTGGGCCAGTAAAATACTAATAGTATTATTTCTCTGTCCTCCACGTGCATGCACACACACACACGCACAATTCTTCACAGTCTAAACGAGTGTATGTGCATTACTAGTAAAAGATAAACACTTTTTACTATTTATGTTCTCTGTTCGTTACTTAATGTTGCAAATGAACTTTCTCAGACAAGATTTAAAACAAGACAATACCAAAGGAATGACTAAAATAATCAGACTTTCTAACAAAGGGGTCAGTAAGTGAGACTAGCATCGCTTG
>JAPTHA010000019.1:1559097-1569851 GCA_029814585.1 Gymnapogon annona | reverse complement strand
AAGTACAGATGACGACAGAAGAAACCCTCTCCACTATGGATTTTTCCTGTACGACTGAGAGCCTTCACAAGCATCTTTCAGAATGCAATAAAATAACTAAAAGGTGAGAGTAACAGGTAGTTTTATTTTATTTTTTTAATTATAATTATTTTATTATTATTATCATAAAATTCCACGGATTCAAAATAAAATAATTGTGCGAATCAAACTAATAAAAGGAATAAAACAAACTGTGAAAACTTGAATGCTTTTAACTTCTGACATCAGTCATCGCCGTTACTCCAGAGTCTACTTACAGGACACAAACTCCCACCCATAGAAGCTATTACCCAAATCATTTGCAATGAGGAAAACCCATTTGTCCAATTGTTTGTAGAACTGAACGTGAGATGCGCGAGCCTTAGAAAACGACCTGGGGCAGCCTTTTTGCTCGTCTGTTGAAAGTGGGTCGATGAAGGGAATGCCTCCAGATCCGTCCGTACGTGTGTCACAAAGCATGCTTGTCTCTGGCTAACAGGGTGAAAGAGCCGCAGCTGAATGGCCCCCTTTCACTCCGACATTCATTTAAGGCCTAATTGGTTTGAGGTCCTCTGCAGGCATGTGGCAAGGCATTACTCTCGGCTTCTGTGCACTCGGTCGCTATCTTCTGACTCCCCCCTCTGGAAATATCCCTTTGATCTGCCAACAACGAAAGTAGGTTTTAAGCCGGAGGTTCACAACCTCTTTTCTCTTTGAACATGTACACCAGTTTTAGACAGTGACTTGTGTTTTTCTTTTCTTTACAGTTCATTTGTAGTACAGATGAAGTAGCTGTGAAGATGACAGAGTGTCTATACCTCGATGACTATGGCTCCATTTGGCCTTGAAATACTGGGTATGTATGCACAATAGTCAAGATATGTACTGTACATATACATTACCGTGAGTGTATATGGTATATGGAACCATTTATAAACTACATGGAATTTACTAGCACACCATATTGGTTCAGCTCTATATACCCGAGCAGGACTTGTAGGACTTAGAAGGTCAGAGGTCAACATATGTCTCCCTGTGACTCATGTGGTTCACCTATTTATGTGTTTGTTTTTGGTTTTGTTTTGTGTGTCTTGTCTGTTGTCTCTGATCCTGTTATTGTGGGCTGGGAATGTCATGCAGTGTGTGAGTGCAACTGTAATATTGTCTAATGAAAAATCAAAATAGGATATTCAAAGAAGGAACATGTACAGCGCTTTTAAACAACAATCTGCGATTTTTTACAGCTCCTTTGTGGTACAGATGAAGTAGCTGTGGAGATGACAGACAGTCTATACCTCGATGACTATGGGTCAATTTTGTCTTGAAATACTGGGTATGTATGCACAATAGTGAAGATATGTACTGTACATATACATTAGTGTGAGTGTAAATTTTTCTTGTGCGCGGTTGCATGTGGGAGCTGTGTCAGCAGCACACAAGACCATCTCTTATGGTGCGTTACACTCTTTAATGCATTACTGGAACGCTCCATCACTCAAAATGATGAAAAGTTGTTCATGTGAGCTGTTAGCCTACCTGGGACTGCATTCTGTGTCTTTAATATGTCCTGGAGAAAGACGATAAACAAATGACTCATTCTTCTGACAAGATTAGCTCAAATCAAAAAACAAAACAACATGAGGTAATTGATACTTAAATCTCAAAGCAGTTCGTGTCTCCCTGTGCTTCCTCTGCGAGCCTGGTGACATGGTGAGAAATTCAACCTCCGGGTCACAGAATGCCACTCAAAAACTCATCAGCCAATAGGAATGTGTCCCTGAAGAGCCCGCCCACACGTGAGGTTTGGGTCAAAACGCAAACAAAGATTCAGCAAAGTCAAACAAAAAAACAGAAGCACAACCAAAAGAGAGAGAGGGAGCGAGAGAGAGAGCATATGGAAGCGTAACCAAAACTACATGCTGTATCAAAATAAAATACAGTATATAATATGTTATAGTATATAATATATACAATATATTTTTAAGTTTATTATTTTTTTGATTGATTTAATCCATTTCTTTCTAAAATCAATTTTTTTGTTTGACTTTTAATAAGTTTTGCTGGAACGTTTTGAGCCAAATCTAATTCCATAGGCTTGTAGGACTTAGAAAGGGTTAGGTTAACACATATCCTTCTGGGACTCATGCGGTTCATTTATTTATGTTTTTTTGTTTTGTTTTGTCAGTTGTCTCTGATACTTTCATTGGGGTTGGGAATGTTGTCTTGTACTTTTTTAACGTAAGTGTAATATTGTGTAATGAAAAATCAAAATAAAATATTTAAAAAAATAACTTCTGCAGCAGTTTTAGACAATGACTTGTGATTTTTGTGTGGAGATGACAGAGTATCTATACCTCGATGACTATGGCTCCATTTTGTCTTGAAATAATGGTTATGTATGCACAATGGTGAAGATGTGTACTGTACATATACATTACTGTGAGTGTGCATTTTTCTTACGCACATTTGCACGTGGGAGCTGTGTCAGCAGCACACAAGACCATCTCTTGTGGTATGTTACACTCTTTAATGCATTACTGGAAACCTCCATCACTCTACAGCTCTCCAGAGACTTGTGCAGCTATGTAATAGCTCTATCACCGCCGTCATGTTTCTTTCCTCTTTAAACACTGCAGATGAAGTCTTGTTGAACAAATTTCCACAATCCTACTGAATCTACATATTGAGTCTTACTTTATCATATTAAACAGTGTAACACAGGAGGATAGCAGATGTATGTCAGTTTAAGACAATGCAAAGCTGTATAACTGTATTAATGTCGCTCTGTTTGATTAGAAACCGCAGTTCAAGTCACTAGAATTATTACACATTTTACATTTAACAAGCTAGCATCATGTTTTCTTTCAGGATTTGCAGTGGAAGATAAGACGGAGTAGAAAAAGTCACCCCAGTACCCATACAGTCCAAACATCCCCTATTTGATTTGCCAATGATGTGTAACGGGGCATTTCCTGCATGCTCAGGCGAATGAGAGAATCATGTGAGAGGATGAAAGTAGATTTACAATTGTCTAAACAAAAGACAACAATAATCCTGCATGTGAGAATTCTTCAGTTTATTATTGAGAGTTAGAACTCAAACAATGTTGTTATCCAGACATTTGTGTTTGAGAACAATCCGTTTAATGTCATTATGTTCTGGTGATGTGTGTCATGAGGAAAAATGATTGATTTTGAGGTGAGTAATTTGGTAGACTCTTGTGTCACTCACCTCTTATTCACCTCTCTCATCACTGTCATTATTTACAGCATCTGTTATTATGCTATTATTTTAGCGGTCTGACCCATTTTAGAACAAATAAGACTGCCTCGAACTGAAATAAGACGTACCTTTCACACGCCTTGTCTAAATATAATAATAGGGCCATAATCTCCATTTTAAGACCAGAACAGTGGTAGTAGATTCTAAATGAGTGGATAGTCCATGCATCCGGGGGCAGCAGTGGTTCAGGCAGTAGAGCCAATAATCGAAAGCCCTCTGAGTATCTGGGATAGATACCAACCCTACACCAACTGTCATGAGTCGGGTGTGTCAAGTTGATGTTGTGTATTTCATAGTTGAAGTAGATTCATCAAACGAAGGGGTGGGGCCAGTGTTATCTCAGAGAGCAGCTAAGGATGGATCCCTTGCGCGTACCTATCAAAGATATTGTCAAGGGCAGAAAAGAATTATGACGTTGGAAATAGAGAACTCTTAGCAGTGAAAATGGCCTTGGAAGAATGGAGACACTGGTTAGAGGGGGCTCAGCATCCATTCATAGTATGGACTGACCATAAAAACTTGTAGTATCTGAAAGGGGCAAAGAGACTGAATGCTAGACAGGCAAGATGGTCGTTGTTTTTTAACCGTTTTGATTTCCACCTTTCTTACAGGCCAGGATCGGAGAATGGGAAACCAGATGCACTCTCACGCATGTTTGATCCTGAGCCTCAGGCCAAGCAACCAGAACATATCCTGCCACGCAGCTGCATGGCAGGAGGAGTTTCTTGGCCAATGTAAAACAAGGTGGTTCAAGCCATTGCTGACCATTCTCCACCTGACTCTTGCCCGCCGGGACGTTTATACGTCCCAGAGGGGTTAAGGGCAAAGGTGATACAATGGGCACATTCTTCTGTTATTTTCGGTCACCTGGGTGTTAAAAGGACTGTCTTTATTATCAGGCGGCGATTCTGGTGGCCATCGCTGGAGAAGGATGTCCGGGAATACGTGGCAGCGAGTTGTGTGTGTGCGTGCTCCAAGGCTGCGACCAGTGCCTGGGCAGGCTTGCTTCAGCCACTCCCCGTTCCAAGTCATCCATGGTCACACATTACCCTGGATTTTGTTACCGGATTACCTCCATCACGAGGTAACACGACCGTGTTAACAGTAGTGGATAGATTTTCGAAAATGACACACTTCATAGCACTACCAAAGCTTCCTTCAGTCAAAGAAACAGCTAAGATCATGTGCAATAATGTGTTTAAGAGTCATGGTTTTCCCACGGACATAGTGCCAGATAGAGGCCCCCAATTCATTTCAAAGTTTTGGAAAGCATTCTGTGACCTCATAGGAGCTTCGGTCAGCCTGACGTCAGGGCTGAACCAAGTTCTGAGCACCTGCTTGCGCTGCCTGGTCGCACAAAGCCCCTCGTCATGGAGTCAACATCTTACGTAGGTGGAGTATGCACACAACACGCTGCCCACGGCGGCCACCGGATTATCCCTTTTTCAGGTGGTGCATGGGTGCCAACCTCCGACCTTCAAGGTCGAAGAAAGGTATTTGGAGGTTCCGGCAACATGGATGCAGAACCGTAGATGTAAACGGGTGTGGGGGGCTACATGTAGAATATTGTTGAGGAGTCAGGAAGCGATGAAGAGGGCTTTGGATCAGAGGAGGAGGCAGGCACCAGAGTACCAGGTGGGCGAGAGGGTGTGGCTCTCCACTAAGAACCTTCCTGTCCCAGGTACGTCTCGGAAATTAGGACCCCGGTTTATGGGTCCTTTCCCCATCTCAAAGGTGGTCAACCCCGCCGCCATCACTCTGAGACTTCCCTGATCCCTGAAAGTTCATCCGACTTTTCATGTTTCAAATATCAAGCCCCACGTTGAGAGCCCCCTGGTCCCAGAGGTTACGCCACCCCTCCCCCGAGGTATGTTGATGGAGGGCCGGTATATACAGTCAAGAAGTTGTTGGGTGTCAGGAAAAGAGGGAGGGGCAAACAGTATTTGGTCGAATGGGAGGGGTATTTGCCCAGAAGAACGTCAGTGGGGTAAGCCTTCATTTATTTTAGATAAGTCTTTGATCAGGGATTTTCAGAAGGGACAAGCCAGTCCGTCAGGAGAGGGACTTTGAGGGCGGGGTAATGTCATGAGTCGGGTGTGTCAAGTTGATGTTGTGTATTTCCGGTCGCTTTATTTTGTTGAACGTCCTGCCTGTGTTTGTTTTCCCCAGTGTGTGCCGCAAGCCTTACCCTCTGTCTCCACACACCTGATTCCCATCTGTGTCGCTCCAATTTGTGTCACCTGTTGTCCATGTTATTTAAACCCCACGTCTGCATTCAGTCTGCGTCAGGTCGTTGTCTTTGAGTCAGTGTCTGCACTTCGGTTTGTCTTGTCAGAGCCCTTTGACGGTACAGTCTTGAAAGTTGTATTGTATTCTCTAGTCTTGTTGATTGTGTTTTTTCTAAAAGTGAATATAGCCTCTGTTAGAGCATTTTTGGTTTATAGATTCTTTGTTTGAGTAGTTAAATGTTATTTCCTCATAAGAGTGATTTTGATTTAGAGATTTTGACTCTTTGTGTTTCCCGTTGTGGGTTTTTTTGTTAAATATAGTTAAACGTATTCCCGGAGTTTTTGACCGGCGTCTTTTGTTAAAACATGAAATAATAGAATCGAAGATAAAAGAATATCAAATTATACTTATAAAGTGAAGTTCTGTGTGAACCTAAAATAAATACCTCTATTTTTGAATTGGAAAGTCTGCTTTTGAGTTCATTCGTCTTGTCGCTTCCTAACACCAACTCTGCACTCTTCTGACTGCCCCCCCACAACCCCTCAACCCCTGGACTATAACACCTCCTCGCACACAATCACTTTAAATCCAGTCCATAAGCTTTGTATATATGTTTAGTTTACTTTTGATGGTTCTTTATTTTTTTTAACATATCTGGTCCCTTTATTCATATTTATTATCCTGTCCACTGTTGCACCGAGAGCCGAAAGAAATGCAATTTCAATTCTGAGTTTGTCCTGTACCTACTGCAGCATTGACAGTAAAGTTGAATTGAATTGAAGTGAATTTAATAGGCTCCGGTGTCTCGACCTTGGGTTCAGAAAATGAATGAGTGCATGCATTTGTAGATGCTGTCATGAATCTAAAAAAAACACAAACAAACTATGGGCTGTGGACTTTATCGTGAAAACACATGAACCAGAAATAAGGCTCAATCCCAATCTCCACCTTGAACTGTCATCAGTAAATCCACAACCTCGTGTCACCTACAGTATGTGCACAGCTGTGGTGGCTGGCTGTATGAGTTCATGAAGCAATAGGAGACCCAATTATGATAACATAAGCACACATTTCATCGAAGTGAACAAACAAACTATCAACATACAATAAATAACCACAACTGTGACTATCCAGATGGCAGACAGACGTCTTAGACCAATTCTTCCCTACGCTGTTTGTACTTGATTTGTGTACGTAATATGGGGAGCACAAACCACAATATAATGGCACCGATTTTCCTATGAAACGTGTACAAATCCTTCAGGAAAATCTGTAGAGTCTGAATCAGGGCGTTTATTGCATCTGTTTTTCACCCCCAGCCCCGGTGCATTTAGCAGGAACACACCTCAAAACTACATGTGTGGTCTAACTAATTCAACAAAGTCAACACACGTCTCTGTGTGACTCCTGCGGTCCACTTATTTATGTTTTTTTTCTTTTATTGTCACCGCTTAGTGTTTTTTGTACTCTAGGTGCATGTTTGTTTTTTTTCTGTTTTGTCTGTTGTCTCTGATCCTGTAGTGGAGCGGTGAGGGATTTCGAGGGTCAACACATGTCTCCATGTGACTCATGTGGTTCACTTATTTATATTTTTTCTTTTTTTTTCTTTTTTTGTCACTGTGCCCGTTTTGTGTGATCTTTGGGTGTGAGTGTGTTGTTGTTTTTTTATATGTGTTTTGTCTGTTGTCTCTGATCCTGTCATTGTGGGTTGTGAATGTGACTATAATATTGTCTAATGAAAAATCTAAATAAAATGATTTTTCTTGAAGACTAGTTTTCCACTGACTGCTGCATATTTACTTGGACCTGAAGACCCAGTATCAACGATGAATGTTCCCCATAGCTCCTGCCTACACGTTCAATTCACATAAAATAAAAAGGTCCAGTGTGGTGCATTGTTTTTTTTCATGATGAATTTGTGCCTCTCTTACTTACAAATACAATGAATATCATAAGCATAACTGGTACAGGCACACTTTAATTGCTAATAAACATCAAAAGTAAAAGATACAAATAGCCCTATAGGTTAAATACGCTTAGATTAGATTAGATTTGATTAGATTAAGCAGTATTGTTATTGTACATGTACAGGAACTGGGCAACAAAATGCAGTCTAGCATCTATCCAGAAGTGCAAAAGTAAAAAGAAAAAGAGCAACAGTGCAGCTATAATATTGAATAATAATAAATAAATTGACAGTACATACATTGTATATTGTTACAGTAATTTACAGGTGATTTACAGATTGTGCTATGAACATATTTTTTCTGATAGATATGTGCATCAAATGCCTTAGACTATATACAGACACTATAGACAGAATTTACTAGAGCTACTACAACTTAATAATGATCTTTATCAAAATAGGATACAATAATGTGGATAAGTCCTATTATAAAGTGACTTTCATGGTCTGTGTATTATCTGTGTGATGTGTAACTGAATTATTTCATTTAACAATCCCAGGATTCTCTGAACTAGTATGGATTTTTTTGGTCGACATTGTCATGGAATAGAAATGAATGTAGGAGCTTTGGCTGTGTGTGGAGGGATTATACGATCGATACTGCATTCCAGCATCAAACAAACTAGAATTCAAGAAAGCAAACTCTGAGCTGTCATCCCTATGACTAACCTTAGGTTATATTTTCTGTTTTCACTTCAATAAACCTTTAAAACTTTTTTTAAATGATTATTTTATTTAGATTTTTCAATAGACAATGTTACAGTTACATTCATACACTATAAGACAATACTCACAACCCACAATGACTGTTAGGGTTCTAGTTGTGTCAAGTGTCCAGGTTTTGTTTTGGTGATTACCTGTCTGGTTTTACATACTCACCTCTTGTGTCATCAGATTCTCTCCCAGTACCCATCCCCACCTGTGTCTTGTTAATAACCAATTCCAATGTGTCCCACCTGTGTGATTTCCTGGTGTATTTAAGTCTGGTTTGCTTCCTTGTCATCGTCAAATCATTGAGCTTCAAGTGTCGTGTCTGCACCCTTGTCTTGCCTAGTCTGGTTTCCATGTGTGAGTATTGTTTTCTTAGTTTAGTTTAGTATTGTATAGTCAGTGCATAGTTGTGTCTTGATTTTTCTGGTTTTTAAGATTTTCTAAATTGTGATTATTCCTCATTAGAGCGATTTTGTGTTTGATTAATCCTTTTGATTTTCTAAAATTGTGTTTTTCCTCATAAGAGTGGTTTTGATTTTTATTTCTGGATTTTTGATTTACCCGTTGTGTTTTTTTTAAGTGTATATAAAAGTAATCCCGTGTTTTTCTACAGCGCATTTGGTTATTATTAAATACTAAATCGAATCAGTAAAGTTAATCGTGTATGTTCCTTGTGAACGCAAAAATAAAGTCTCTTATTTTTTTAACCTAGTCTGGTCTGCATCTGGGTCTGTTTCTGTGTGGAATCGTGACAATGACAGGATCAGAGACAACAGACAAAACACAAAACATATACAATGGCAAAAAAATTGTAAAATTAATAAGAGACCTCGTATGCAAAATAAAACACTAGCAAGGACCATTTTGATGACTTGTAATTTTCGTTCTATTGCTTCACTTTTGTTTATTTCAGACAAACCATGGACAAAGTGTCAATGTGTGCGTCTAAATATTTTGCGCAAGTTTACAAGTGTTTGTGTGCTTCCTGTAATATGGGATAAAGCGTGTGTGTGTGTGTGTGTGCGCGTGTGCCTGTTGGGGGGGTGGGGGGTAGGGAGCAGGTTGCGGGGGGATGCCTGGTTTCCTTTTATATGTTGACCTTTTTAGTTTTTTTTTAGTTTTTGACCTTTTTGAATTATATGTTTATATGTATGTATATATGAGTCCTATAAGCCCTGTTCGGGTATATAGAGCCAAACCAATGTGGTGTGCTGGTAAATTTTCCACGTAGTTTATAAATGGTTCCATATTTTGTAGTGCATCCTACTTCTTTTTTTTTTTATCTAGTAGGTTATTTTCTTTCTTCGCTCCTTAAATCTGATATAAGTGACATCTGCCTGCGAGTATGTTTGCCTTGTACGTTTATTGTAAGTCTGTCAGAGAAAATAAGCAAAAATGGTGTCAATTGCAACAACCTGTTCAGTGTGTGAGGACCGGGAAACCCTGCGGCCACACCAGCACACATGCACAAACAGCCACGCTAACACAAAACAGATGGTTCTATCTCATCCTGCACCGTGTTATGAGTAACTTTGCCGCTAAATGTTTGGGTAGCGCTTCGAAGCTCCAGCTACGACTCCCAAAAAGACTGACCTTGACCCGTGGAGGGTTACGTCACTCGGTGGGAACACCATGGCCTATTTCTGCCCCTTTGTTTGTTTCCCTCAGTGTCCCATAGAACCCGGGACCCCTAGGGTAAAAACACTCGAGAGTCGCGACCAGCTCTTGGAATGGTCATGCGCATTCCTCTGTCTGGGAACGTCCTAAAAAATTGCCAGATGATCCAAGTAGACATTAATGTGAGACAAGAGGAATAACATGGAGTTCTGAGAGGACAACTCAGTTGGTAAGGCACCAGGCTGGTGCAGAAGGGACCCAGGTTTGATCCCTGGGATGAGTGTCCAGTGGGTTGTGTCAGCAAGGGCATCTGACGTAAAAACTCCTGTCAAATCAAATATGCGAATTGGATTCGCTGTGGCGAACCCAGAAGGTAAAAAGCTGAAAGAAATCATGGGGACAGATGCAGAATGAGTGACCCCAGTGTTGACTTCATAATCAAATACAGTTTTGACGATGGAGAAATTTTTAGATGAAATTATTAAAACAGTGTTTCTCAAATGGTGGTGCACTTCCCCATTGGGGGGCGCGTGTGCCCCCAGTGAACAAGCATTTTTTTTGCCTTACTATAATAAAGTGTGTTAGTATTAGAGTATTAGTGAATGAGTATTAGCTCTATGATGTAGGTGTTTTATACACGCATCATGAATATTTAACAGAGATTAAATGAAAGACAGAGAGAGTCATATGTCATTATAGCAAAGAGCACAGTAACATGACTGAATTAAAACTGCACAGGTCATGTGACTCAGATTCAGATGAATTTTATTGTCATTGCACAGACCAATGGTCTGGCAACGAAATGTCATAAAGGAGCAGCACCACAGAGTAGAAATAAAGGGCAGAGCAGATGAACAACACCATTGAAATTCTTGCACAACATAGACAATATATACATGATTGAAGTCCCCGGAGTTGATGACATGAACGA
>JAPTHA010000019.1:1515738-1529391 GCA_029814585.1 Gymnapogon annona | reverse complement strand
TGTATAGATGTATGTTTATTGATGTTTATGTTTGTGTATATGTATAGATGTATGTTCATTGATGTGGTTTATATTTGTTTGGATATATGTATAGATATATGTTTATTGATGTTTATGTTTGTGTGTGTATGTATAGATGTATGTTTGTTTATTGATGTGGTTTATGTTTGTCAGTGTGTATGAATGTGTAGATGTTTGTTTGCTTATTGATGTGGTTTATATTTGTGTGTGTGTCTCTATATATATAGATGTATGTTTGTTTACTGCTGTGCCAAAAAAATTGCTCCTCCCGAGACATTAAAGGCCTTTCATATCGTATCAAATTTACAGCACATTTACATACTGAAGCATTCATGCAGGATGTTATGCTATGTTTGTTTGGGTTTTTTGGTTCAAAGGCCTCGAGGATGTCTCTCCTCTCCCACCACTGACACAGTCGTCCTCCAGGGTCAGCAGATGTTCATTGATGTTATCAGACGTCACACTTTCTTCCCTCAATGCAATGCTTTAAAATAATCATATGGTCATCATCATGACTGTACATTAAATAGTCAGTGGCTGATGTCCATATCCATTCGTATTTAATGGGGTTGTTTTTGTTTTGTTTTCATCACAGCAGCAGCATTGTCATCCACATCTGTCTCAAGATGCATATAGACATACTGATAAATCTTTGAATTTTGAAAGTATTAAAATAATGATAATATGGTCATGACTCCGTAGATTAAACAGTCAATGGTAAATGATGATACCCGGTGATATTTAATCTTATTTTTTCTGTTTATATCTCAGCAGCAGCAGCAGCAGCATCTCACCCACAGCTGAGTCATGATACACAGACATATGAAGTGTTTACAACAGTCAGAGTGGACAGTGTTGAGTGTTGACTTCAGCGAATGCCACATCTTGGAAAACAGTCTGTAGAGCCATCCACGCACGCACGCACACACACACGCATACACACGCACACACACACAGACTCGAGGTAGTCGTTTCTACGGGGGAGTAAAGCGCTCTTACCATCTCCATCTTCAATTTCCTGATCTTCTCGTCCAGACTTTTCCTGCCTGTCTCTTTACCGGCGTCGTGCGTAATGCTCAGCTTGGTGTCTCCCCGGAGAGAGGTCGCCTCTTCCCGCATCCACCTGAGCAAACCCTCGGGGGTCTTCCGGCCGATTTTCACCTCTATGTCTTTCAGATCTGGGATCGCCTCGCTGCTGGTGCTTTCATCCATCGCGCGAGTGTGTGTGTGTGTGTGTGCGCGCGTATGCCTTAGACTGTTACGCGCGGCGAAGATTGCGTCCCGTTCGCGTCTTCTCGTAAATTGTTGCTTTTCGAGCTGCGGGAGTCACTTCCCATAGAAGTGTATGGCATCCTATGCGACTCCAGTTGAGTTGGACTGCGCCAAGAGAGAGAAACAATCTGACAGCATCATCTTCACATCAGATCCCAGCAGGAGCCCTTTCCCCCCCAGATGACTAATATTCTAACGTTTTTGTTTTGTTTTGGGTTTTTTTTTTGCCACAAATTGAGTAAGCTGCAATAAAGCAAACTGTACAATCATCAGGAGAAAACTGAAGGGGGGAAAAAAAAATCTATATATGTAATTGCTGTTGTTTGTCCGTAGGGTCCTCGTGCGGTGTTTTGTCCGGAGTGTGTGTCCTGCTTCTAATCCCCGGAGGCTGATTTGTCTCCTTTTGTTGGAGATCCCTACGATGAGCTACATTGCGCAGATTCCACCTGCATGATGACAGCGACCAGCAACCGCAGAGTGAGAGCGGAGAGTCCAGACTGGCAATTACACAATGATGACGGCGGCATTCCACATCCGGGTAATTTCAAAATAAAATCCCGCAAAGGCACACCGACGATTTGTGCTATGACTACTACCAAAGTAAAAGGATTTTCTATCACCGATTCTGCAGGGTGTCTGGACATATAATTGGATATTTTTCTTTTAATTCAGCTGTTAATTAATTAAGAAGAAGATAGAGATAAAGATAAAGATAGCAGACTAATTTAGAAGAGAAAGCCAATTGTTTTATGGACGGTGGTGAAGGTGATTAGGAAATTTAAGGAAAAAGTCAGCATCACGAGCAAAATGATCAATTCGCAGGGCGTCTATGGAGTTAGGTATTCCAAAATTAACTGCCAAATTTTAAAACGCCAAAAGTTTCATCCATATAAACTACAAATCTTGCATTACTTAACAAAGGAAGTAATTAGGAAATTTATGGAAACAGGCAGCGTCATGGACAATAGCTGCAACAGTTTCTTTGGTTGGGTCTGATACACTTGGTTGGCCAGAATACAGTTTGTCCATGATGCTGCCTGTTTCCTTAAATGTCCTAATCACTCTCACCACCGTCCATGAACAAATTGGACTTCTCCTGGAATGACGTACATTGTACATCGTAAATTGTTCTGCTATCTTTGGATCTGACCATTCTTCAGACACACTGACAAGTAACAGCTCAACTCTGTCTTCCTTTGACAAAACCATGCTTCATCTATGGAGGAACAAAAAACAACTAATAATTAACAGTTGAATTAAATGAAAAATATCCAGTTATCCTATGTGTTCAGGCTTTCGGACGCCCTGTATATCTGTGTAAAATAATCCATCCTGAAATTGCAGGTCTCTATTTTCCACTAACATATTGGCGGCTGCATTGTGGTTCACAAGAAAATATGTGCATCAATGAGCAACGTTATAACAATACTAACCTATATCAATAACCTATGAATCATGTCAACTTCACTTTACTTTCAAATGTGCAAACTCCCTAAATAAGAAACACAGGTCCTCCATTTAATTGTTTCTCTTTTTTTTCAGACCACCAGATCCAAACACCCTGTGGCTGTTTACGTATTGCATTGATCAATTGGTCCTTATCGTCAAAACACATGGTTTCACTGGGTTCAATAAATGAAAGCAGGGTTGTATCCAATCCTAAATATCTGTTTTCACTCACTTTTCCAAGTAGTCTTTTGTAGCCGATGAGAAAATGGAATTATAAACCACAATCTTTTCAGTCAGTAATGCATATGGATGAAACGGAATGCCTGCGAAATTCATGACATGAATGAATGAATGAAATTCATCTGATTCCAGATATGTTAATTGAATGTGTTCTGCAGTAGATCTGCCGTTGTGTTGACAATAGAATTGGTGTAATTGACACATGCTTACATGTTACTATAACATATCACATTACTATCTGTACACTTTACTCTCACCCTGAAGCTAAACCTGACGACTTTCCCGCAGCCGGTCCTGTCATATTTGTACTCATCATGTGATAGTCCCGGAGCTGTTCTGTCACAGCTCATGGTTGTAGGATGATGTATTGGGTCGACAATGTTTTGGGGGTGTAATGGTGATAAAACCATACTGTCACTGGAAAAAGACATGGCCATTAAGAATATTTAATAAGGTGTAACCTTTTTTCCTCCACATTTTCTCAGAGCTGGTAGTGAAAACACTTCAGTTTTGCCAACTGATTTTTGTTCCACAGACCTGGAGATGATTTCTCTAAAGAACTAATTAACAAAGACACATGGCTAAGAAGGCTCTGAGGCAATGCCATTTTATATTTTATTTTTTATTCTGATTTTTCATTAGACAATATTCTTACATTACAAGGCGTCATTCACAACCTGTAATGACAGGATCAGAGACAATAGACGAAAAAAACAAACAAACATATAGGTGAACCGCATGAGTCACATTGAGACATATGTTGACCTCTGAACTCCTAAGTCCTACAAGCCCTGCTCGAGTATATAGAGCTGAACCAATGTGGTGTACTAGTAAAATTTCCATTTAGTTTATAAATGATTCCATATCTTGTAGAACATCTGACTTCTATTTTCATCCAGTAGGTTATTTTCTCCTGGTTCACACAACTGTTAACTTCTTCAACCACATCTTGATTGGAAGGGGTCTAATTTATATTTTCTAGCAATACATTTCTTACCAATTTTCAACAAAATTACTGTCAGTATCTAAGCATACTAAGAGACAATTCCATTTTGAATCATGATGAAACAGGACTATATCGACAGATACAGAGCAGTATAATATGAAATAATTTGGTTAGCCATTGTTTTTGCTTTGCTTTAACCTTCATTGCAACAAAACACTTCACGGGGTGAATTGAGGTGTTTCTTTTCTAACAGGGGTCTGGGATTAAAAACAATAATGATAAATGTCAGTATATAGTTTTTTTCAGTTGGGATAAATTATAAATATTATTGTATTGATGGTTTTTAGTTAATTTCTCTCAACAGTTTTTTAATCCATGATGATGATTCTAAACATTTGACCTCTAACTCTTGAAGCTTTTCGTGCTATGATTGTAAATAATACCATATTTTCGAGACTATAAGTCACTGCTTTTCAACTCTGCAGTTTGCACAAAAATGTGGTTCATCTATGGAGTTTTCTGGGTTAACGGCCCTCAGGGGGCGCTCTAGCAGGAAGTGCAAAAACCAGAAACACAGAAAGAAGATAACAATAGTTCAAAACAAAACTTTTTTTTTTTTGAACCAAGGTTTTTTGTTTTTTTTCAGGCTTCATGTTCAAACAATATTTCAGTTTTTTCACAAAACAGAAAAAGCTTCATTACAGCTTCAATGTAGTACGGGAAAAAAAGCAAACAAACAAATTGAAAACATTTCGGCAAAAACATAAATCTTAATATTTGTTCACAAAGAGCACATACTTATAAACACACAGACTATTGAATGTGTATGTCTGATATTTTCATTCAAATCTTTAATCCGGTCCCTATGTTAATTTTAAATGTGTTATTAGTGGGTTCCACTTATTTTTGAATGTATCTATATTTAAATTCAATTTAGCAGTTATTTTTTCCATGCAATAGATCTTTATAATCCTCTCCTTCCACTGACTAACTGTAGGGGGAGTTGGTTTATGCCATAAAACAGTTATTAATTTTTTTGCCACCAGGACTAATACCTTCAGGACATATACCTTGTCTTTATTTAGAAAATCTCCAGGGAGCGTTCCAAATAGGAAGATCAGTGGCTCCAATTCAATAAAAGTTTGAAATATTTTATAGAGTTCCCCTCTGATTCCCTCCCAGAATATTTTAAGTTTTGAACAATCCCAAAATATATGTGTATGATCCCCAATAGTTCCACATTGTCTCCAGCATAAGTTTGTTTTTGTCTTGTCGAATTTTGAAATAAGAAATGGTGTTTTAAAATATCTCACATTCACTTTCCAATAAAACTCTTTCCATGTTGGACCGTTGGTCAAAACAGAATTTTTAAGAAGCATTTTGAATGTCATGCACACATCCTCATCATGGAAGACTGGCAGTGCCTTGCATGGCAGCAGCTGCCCACTGGTGTGTGAATGTGTGTGTGTGAATGGGTGAAAAGTGCAATTTTACCATTTACCATTTTTTCCACATCAACATTAATAATCAATATTATATTTATCACAATATAAAATGATATTGCAATTTTACATTATTGTTTTGTATTCCGGACCACTGTTCAAAGGGAAACACCTGAACTCAACATGTCCCAATGCTTTTGTCTATATAGCGTGGATGTATTCAGTTGTGTAATTTGCAGAGAGGAGCCACAAGGCTCTCTGAGGACTCACTCGAGATGTCAGAGAGAAGCTGACTAAGGAGAGAGCTAGAGTTGTTGCCAACACTAATAAAGTGGCTTAGACGGGTCTTCAGCCATAATGTAATTGAACGTGCTCGCCTCAGGGGAACTGGGAGTCTCCTAAAACAGACAAAATAAAAGTTTAAAAATATGAGATTAAGATGGAGTGGACAGAACCATCACTCTTTCTGATGAAACCTGAGGATTAGTGAATCTTTTGAGTCTAGACGAATGCGAAATTGATCAGATCTATTAATGTAATGAATTTTTAAGGAGTATTAAGCCTGACGTCTGAGAGTATGTTAATGCTGGTGTACAGAAGGATGGGATCGGAAAGTGTAAAGTCTGGATTAGTGAGGATTTCCTCTGATCCTCTGACCCCTTGTATTGAGTGTCACGTCTTGTGAAGGGGGCCCCTAATGTCCCCGTTGTGCTCCTGTCAGTGTAAATGTAATGTGTTTGCTTAGAACACTCACTCAATAGATGAACAGTTTGTTATTTCGAGGGACGTTACATTTGTCACCAGTGATGAATGACATATACATCGTCAATGAGAAAGCACTATGTAGACTACATACTGCATATTATATTTGTACTATATTTGATTTACTACACTGAGATGTGAAAAAAGCATGTATAAAAACTATATACAACCATTAGACTAATAAATAAAACAGTATATAGAGACCAATACGAATGAATGCTTTAAAAATACAAACTCTGAAATGTCTTGATTCAATTCAGTTAAAACAGCGCTACTCATATTTCAACCAACACATACTGTAACTGACTTCCAAATAAAACAGGTAGAAATTGTTTTCAGAGACACAAGGGGAATATGATTTAAGGGGAAAACTGAATTAAAAAATCTTTTAAAATTTTAAATGAATTTAAGGATGACGAACAGTACTTTAATCGATTAATGTAAATGTGCTACCTGAGTATTGTTAATGTTTGAAATAAAAAAAATATGTACGGAATTTAATAAGGACACAAATAGGGTTTAGTGGGGTTAACAAAGGGTTAAAAGGCTTTAAAACCATATAGGAGAGCGCTGCTAAAATAAGCACGGACTAATGCACATCTGCGTCCCCATAATGCATCTGTTATGTCTATTGATGTTTGGAATATGAAGTATGTCATCAGAATCAGAGCCTTTATGAGTGAAAGGCTGTTGAAATGCCGTGTTTGGCTTGGACCGCCTCGCAAACAAGCATCTGTAAGCATTATGTTACTATGCAATCAGAGTTCAGGCTGGTATCCATGATGACCACCATGGCAACGGCTGTCAAGAGGAGAAAATGTGGAGATTTCTGCACACCCACACGGTACAAATGGAAAATGCCACCCACCGGGAGACGGATCTGTGCCACTAACAGCGCTCTGTGCACTGATTGCAACTATAGCCAGCAGTAGGTAGAAGGTTAATCAGCCCAAAATGGCCCTGCAGGCATATGTGGGGTGGGGGCTCTGACCACATCACAGTGGGCATGTTGGGGACTTCAGGGGTCTGGTCTGACTGTCACTGACCCGTGTGCTGATGGTCCAGAGCAGCTGTGCAGTCCTTCATGTCCTCTGCTCCAGGGAACTCCAGCTGCTGTCGTCCTCCAAACGCCACATCTTTGTGTAATCTAAAATATCATCCACCCCATAATGCCCTGAGGCGTTGTACTACCTACCTTGCTTCAGTAGTTTTGATGCACAAAACAACGATTCACAGAGCATTTTCTGGGACCTTTTATGAATGGTACCGCTTCTTTCTTTATCTTTTTTTTACATATTATTTTATTGTTTATTCTTCATTAGACAATATTATAAATTTGATTAGATATACCTTGATTTCTCCTTTACTTTAATCATTTTTATACTACCTTATATATCTATGTTACTACATCTCAAAGGTACAGCTGGCACTTTTTACTCTGGCTGCTTTGATTTAATGTTGGTCATATCCTTGACTACCCTTTTGTGTCACATGAGAGTCTTGTTTCTGTAGTTTACTTTGATATGATCTTAACAATAATACATGAAGCAGTTATACATACATGGACAGAGGATATAGATACTGTTCATGCAAACACTGTTCATCTGGGCTCTTGAAAAATTGACTATTTGCCTCTCATAGGACAGCGATTATACAAACATTATAGACATCATAGAATATGAGCGTTTGCTGTAAGTGAAAATATGAATTGAATATAAATTTGTTAAAATGAACTTTACTGTAATAAAATTAGCATACATATCAATAGTAGTATCTAATAATATGTGTCCAAAAATTCTACTTTTAAAAAGCATTCCAAATGACACTTAAACCCATTTTGTGATAATAATTACATACTTCACGTTGAGTGGTTTCACTAGACTTATGACTGTCTTCACTTTGTTTCATTACAGATATACAAGTTTACCCTCTAGTGGAAGAGCTCGGCATTGTACACAGTCATTCGGGAAACACTCCCCAATATTATGAATGAATGAACCCTTTGTTGTCGCAAGCACAGTACAAGTACAGTACAAGCGAAATTGGCCATCAACCTGTCCATATAATATGCATACATACAATACCATAAACATAAAGGGGTTGGTATATAGGACAGGAAGACAGGGTAAATAAGAGAACAAATATTGCCTTACATTAGGTAGGAAGAGGGAAAAATGTCATCCCCATCATGACCTGCAGGATGAACCAGTGTGAACAGGTATGACAGTTCTGTTTTCCCTTGTTGTAGAACATTAATAGGCCTTTAAAACAAAAACAAAAACAAAAACAAATTATTTATTTTATAATTTACTCAACTTTACTTTCTTTTCAAGACAGTTGTTTTCATTTAAGATGAAAAATTGTAGTACAATGGTACAATTGAAAGATTGTACCAGGACACATAGAGAACATTGCGGAAGTTGAGTATGTTTGGCAGTGTTTTTCCTGCTTGCGTTGCCTCATGCAACATTCCAGCAATGACTCAGGCTGAAGTAGTCACACGAGTCCCAAATAAGGCTTTAAGACGGGACGCTAAGGATGTTGCTTTTTTAAAAAATATTATTTTATTTAGATTTTTCATTCAACACTATTACGGTTACATTTGTACATTTCACAAAAAAAACACATAACACGAAACACAAAACAGGTACGATGACAAAGACAAAAATAAAAGTGAAAGATGTTAAAGATGTCACTTAATCGACAGGGACTGAATGTCGACTGTCGTTGACCCTGGAGCCCAGATTGTTGTTACTATATTCGAAAATGATGAGTAATCATGTGATTCACTTATCTATGTGTTTGTGGGTTTGTTTGTTTGTTCTTGTTTTTGTCTGTTGCGTCTGATCCTGTTATTGTGGGTTGTCAATGTTGTCTTGTAGTGTATGAATGTAACTGTAATATTGTCTAATGAATAAATGAATAAATAAAAGCAAATGATGATTGTAATGTCCGCTTGAGTACATTATATTTCATTGAAATGTGTCAGTAATGATCACACGTGACAACACGACTGATGTGTAGGTGGAGATGACCCAGCCTGGTCATCACACCCCCGTCACTGACAAACGTGCAACCTGTTCAACCTGTCTGCATGGGCTGAACACTCAGAGGGTGGATCACGTCCTAGTAGAGGAGGCGCTGGTATTGAGCAGGTTAAGGTATTTGTTCTGCCATTTGTTCTTTAATTAAACACAAACCGTAGCCATGTGCAGAACGGCTCCTCTACCCTTAAAGCTTCTTATGTCTTTTTAAACGACAGGAGGAGAGGAGGAGCAGGAGGTCATGGAGGCAGACGGCTCAGACCTCGAGTCCCTCATGGAGGACATGGACTACATCCCAGGTCACTTCCACCTGAACCTAAATTTTAACTGTGACCCGGTCGGACCAGTCAAGCTCCGGCACCGGGACATGTATCTGAAACAGGAGAGTCTGCGAGGGGAGCTGGAGGCCGAGGTCGGATATCTTCAGTACGCCATCCGGAACCTCCTGGGTCTGCTGGCCTTTCATCTGGAAAACCTAGAAACAGCCGAGGAAATCTTCAGGTGAAGAACTGAGTACACTGTATCACACTGTATCATTAACCCCTCCATGACACACTGTACTCTGTCATACTGCACTACATGAACCCCTCCATGACACACTGTACTGTATCATAGCATGCTACATTAACCCCTCCATGACACACTGTAATCTGTCATACTGCACTACATTAGACCCTCCATGACACACTATTGTATCATACTGCACTACATTAACACCTCCATGACACACTGTACTATAACACACCACACTACATTAACCCCTCCATGACGCGCTGTACTGTATCATAGCATGCTACGTTAACTCCTACATGACACACTGTACTGTGTCACACTGTACTGACACTTCCATGACACACTGTACTGTATCATAGTATGCTACATTAACCCCTCAATGACACACTGCACTGTATCATACTGCACTACATTAACACCTCCATGACACACTGTACTATAACACACCACACTATATTAACCCCTCCATGACGCGCTGTACTGCATTATACTGCACTACATTGACCTGTCCGTGACACACTGTACTGTATCATAGCACACTACGTTAACCCTTTCATGTGCACACTATACTGGACCATATCACACTACATTAACCCCTCCATGACACACTATACTGTATCATACTACACTACATTAACCCCTCCATGAACATACTGCAATGCATTATACAGCACTACATTAACACCTCCATTACATAGAGTACTGCATTATACCACACAACATTAACCCCTCCATGTCACAGTGTACTGTATCATACTACACTACATTAACCCCTCCATGAGCATACTGCACTGCATTATATTGCACTATTAACCCCTCCATTACATACAGTACTGCATTATACCACACTACATTAACCCCTCCATGTCACAGTATACTGTATCATACTACACTACATTAACCCCTGCATTTTTAATGCATATCTCGCATTTTATTCCCGAGATTTGCAAGGTTTAACTCATTTGTAGTAGATCATTTGCTGTTTGTAGTTAAATCTACACTAAGGTTTGGATTTTATAAGCAAGAAAAAATTATACAACATATTCTGTAAAATATACACAAAAATTATGCAACACATGTCACTCCAGATGGAAGCACTATGTGCATGAAAGAAAGCATGAAGAACAATAAAGCATGAAGTAGAAATATAAAAAAAACAAAGGCAGAAATTGCCCATCTGAGTGAAAACTAAAACAACATAAAATATTAATTTCTAAAAGAATATGCAAGAGAACCACAACAATGAATTAGATTTAAAAACAGCGAATTACTAAATGATGATTCCAGATATAAACATGAAGTAAATAAAATGCAAAAATTCTGTAAAATAAGATGGACGACCTGTTAAAAAAATCATAAAACCCATTAGGAAATTCAAACAATACTTTTCTTTAAAAGGTCTTTAAAAGCTTTAAATAGTGGATTTCAGCTGGTCTCAGCGACACTGCATTTTATAACTAATCCAAGAGGGGTTTATATGAGTAGCTATTTAGTTTGAAGGGCTTCTCACATTTGATCTCAATGACGTTTAATCTGTGTAAAATTGTTTATCAAGATTTTTGGAAATCCATCATGTGTATTATTTCTAATTTATTTCTTCTGTGCTAACACACAACAAAAACACCTTTCAGAAACATCTGTAAGGAGGACCCCGGGAACCTCAATGCTTGGGCCAACCTGGGTTATGTGTACGATAAACTGGGGAGAGAACTGGATGCAGGGGAGTGTGTGGAGAAAGTGTCATACCTCATGGGTTTGGACGCGGGGGAACTTGCTCAGACAGAGTCCAGGCTGCTGGCCGCTCGCTGCCTGGCTGAACAGGCGTACGTTTACCCCTTTGACGTGGACCTGGACAACGATGATGACCTGAGAGACAGACTGACAGCAGCGTTGACTTTTTACAACAGAGCACTGGACTATGGCGATCAGCTGGTGAGGTGGAAACAAACACAAGACATATAATCCATCATTATACAACTGTATGTAAAGGAAAGGACAAGCAACATTGGTTCTCTCTCCCTCTTTCTCTCTCAGTCTCTCTCTCTCTCTCTCTCTCTCTCTCTATATATATATAGATATAGATGTACTCATATACATATACATATACACATGACTCATCTTTACAGGTTTAAATTCGTAACTGTTTTAACCCTTTTGTTGTCACTTATAATTAACTACCATTGTGGTCATTGCTGTTCCATGACTCATTTACCTGGAAGGGTCACATAGAATGTGCAATATGTGGACAACCTAGATCTTTCAAAATATCTCTTCAAAAATAGCATAGCAATGTATTGTAATTGTTCAGGTTATTTATTGAATACAAATAATACCTCATGTCTGCTGAATGAATCCTATTTCTAATTCTTTTAGATACAAATGGAGGAAAAGAGGAGCTGGTGCTTCAAAATGGCAACCATCTATATAAGGTAAAATACTCAACTAAAAAGATTTTTTTACACGTAAACACAGCCATCTTTTCCATGCGGTGATAAATTATATGGACTTAAGTATATCGACGCATTAAATTACAGTATTTGTTTTCTAATAGGGGTGTGGAATACAAAATAATAACAAAAGTGCAAAATACAGTTTAATAATGTGATAAATATCATTGCATTGGTTAGTTTGGTTTCATTTATTATCTTTGCTTCCAAAATGTCTCGGAGATGCTTTTTACTTAATTTTTCGTTTATTTTCTTTATCTGTGACTATGATTTTAAATGTTCTGCCACTAAATTCAGGTACAT
Organism: Gymnapogon annona; assembly: GCA_029814585.1. Taxonomy (NCBI): domain Eukaryota; kingdom Metazoa; phylum Chordata; class Actinopteri; order Kurtiformes; family Apogonidae; genus Gymnapogon; species Gymnapogon annona. Next base: position 1,516,952 of record JAPTHA010000019.1, on the reverse strand, counting down.
TTTTCATACTCTGACTTTGAATAGTGTTTTTATCTACATGGGGGTATCTTGTTCCTGCAGGTTGGACGACATAGTTAAGACCAAAGAGGACTCTGAATACTCCAGACTGTCTCACTACAATATGGGACTGAAGCTTCTCACACAAACACTTCAGTCAGAGAAAACACAGCACAAAGGTAAAGGTATCATACGCAACTGATCAAAACCACCACAGCATGTTTATTACAGGTGTAACAAACACCTGTAATGTTTATTATCCTAACCCAAAAACTTTTCAGAAGGTCATGAAATCAGATCATTGTTGTTGCTTTCATTAAAATATCAGGTCAAACCTTTTGCTTTATTCTCCACTCAGCTCTGGCATGGTGCTATGTCGGCATCATGCTCGAGAGAAAAGACGAGTTTGACACTGTTCCCATGGCAATACATGACTGTGGATACTCTGCATCCGATCCTCTGTCCTGCTACGGAACTGTAAGTTATAGCCAATTCCTTGAGAGGAAATGGAGCGACTAAGGGAAAGGTGGCTGTAATTCATAACTGCGTAACAAAATACATCCAGAAATTAAAGCTTATATTCCACACTTTGAGCACATATTGATTTGTGTTATTGTCCAACCTTTACAGAACTCAAGGGACATTTCAATACTTAGAGGAGAAATATCCTTTATCCAGACCTCTTGTAGATATTGTAAACATTTGGTTGAAGAAGCCGACCCCAACCTTTTTTGTGCCACAGACCAATTTAATCTCTGTGAATATTTTCACGCACTGGCCTGTATGTTGTGGTGGATGAATACAACAAAATCAAATGGTAGGACCCACATAAAAACTGGTATATAGTCAATATAATAATGGTGAATCCACTGTGTATGTAACTTTATTAGAAGTAACAACATGAGTAACGGCCTCTCTACAACCAAAGAAACCAAACAAGGACATTTGTTTTTTGTTCAGTTTTACAGCTTTGGCGTTTTCAAGATAGCCAATGCTAATGTATTACATCACAATTGACCAAGGTAGTGTTCAGAATCCCCTAATAAATAAAACAGAAATTATGTAAGATATGTATTCTTTCTGCGTGGCCCGGTATCAACAGACCTGTACTGGTCTGTGGTGTTGGGATGAATGCTCTACATATTTTATATCTTTTTATTTTTCATTAGACAACAACATTACATCACATCACACATTACATTACAACATTACATCAC
>JAPTHA010000019.1:1479031-1495943 GCA_029814585.1 Gymnapogon annona | reverse complement strand
TAGATGTGTGTGTGCATATATATATATATATATACTGTACATACAATAAGATTTGTGTTTGTTTTGTAGGGAAGCAGTGCAGGCCAACTGTGTTCGATGGAGGAAGAGGTTCTCTTTCCCCTGTAAGATGAGCGCCAATGCAGGGACTGGTGTACTGGACCCATGCATGTGTCGAGTATCTGTAAGAAAGGTACAGTATAGGTTTGCACAGCAAAAGCAAAGTCCACTGGTTCTGTAAAGCTGGGCTGTTTTCTGTAGGATTGATGCACTATCTTACTTATCCCCAGAAAAACTATCAATGTGCAGGAATAATCAATTTATTGATTAGTCAAAATGGTTAACATAGGAGAGGGTTTTTTTTTTTAAAGAGATGACTAATATTTATTCGAGACTTGTGTTTTATATAACAGAGAAACACATCTAATATTAATTAGATATTAGCTTCAGATTTTGTTAAAAGTCAAATGGATATGTTATGTGTACTTAATTGGGGTACTTTGTAGATTCAAGAGAAATTTATTGCCATTTCTGTTGAAACACATAGGAATGTTGCTGAATGAATTCAGCTATTTTATGCAAACACCAGTAAAAATGAGGCAAGTGTTTTTTTTATGTCAGCTTCACTCTGTGTTTTTGGAATTAAATATGTTCTACATTCTGTGTGATTAAATATTTCCTTACATTTCTTTCAGGAGTTGAAAGGTGGGAAGGCATATGCAAAGGTATGTTCACACAATCGTGAAATTCCACCCCTCACCCAATTAAAGATCACCCACATTTACTGTAACGAGCTACACTGAGGCAGATGAGCTTCATCGTCCACAGCGCACAGATGGCCGTGACAGCCGGCAGATTGGCTCATCGTGTCACGTCTTCTCACTTTCAGACTTCAGAAAACCCTCTTTCACAGGGTTTAGACTCACCCCTTCCTTTGCAGTCACGTTACATCCATAGATTGTCACAGCACTGATCAAGAAAAACACTAGCGTCTCAAAAAAGACAGCGACGGCTCACCCCGTGTCATTCTTTTCTTTTTTTTTTTTCCTGCAGCTTGGCTTTGCTGATCTGAATTTAGCAGAGTTTGCTGGCTCAGGGAATACAACTCGCAGATGTCTGCTAGAAGGCTACGATACCAAAAATACCCGTCAGGATAACTCCATTCTCAAGGTAACACTGAAGCTCCATACAAGCCCCATGTCCTCCCAGGTATTACAGTTCAGCCACTCTCTGGTGTTTCAAACACTCGTGCTCAGCGTTTCACAGTAAGAAGCCAGAAGAAGTACAAATGTGATGAAACACAACATACTCTCAGATTCAAAACAACTGCATAGATCCTGGAGGAAACTGTGCATATTCCAACTCTGCAAATAAACAAAAACCCTACAGCATGTCCAGTGCCTTATTCACATCTGTGAGAAATGAGTTTTATAGCAGTTTTAGTCTCGAGACTTCAATTTTATTGTACATTTTAAAAACAGTTGGTTGTAATTTAGGTGCCAGATTTAGTCTTTGTGTTGGTCAAATGTCTTGGAAATTTTGTTTTGGTAGCTTAAATGTGGTACACAGATACATTTTAGTTAGATTTCAGCCATTAAATCATAAAGGGAAAACTAAAGAAATTTTACAAACATTAATGCAGGACGTCTCAGGGCATTGGACATCTTGAATTACATTATTGAATTGAATTATTTAGTTTGAAAAAATGAGACATACTTAAACAATATAGTTGAAATTAGTTATGTCTAATGGTGCTCGTTCCTCTTAAATTAAACTTTGACAACCAGACAAATAAAGTTTACATCTTCCTTCACATTGCTTTTCTTGGTGTTTTTTAGAATGCTGAAGTAACGCTGATGTGAGTCAAACCTGAAACAATTAACATGTTTCTGAATGTTTTGACAGGTCATCATCAGTACACAGCTCATGTCAGGGGATCCCTGCTTTAAAACGTAAGTTGAGGGTCGGGGGCTCACTTTCATATCCATACATCTGCTCTGGTTGTTGATCCATCCAGGTAATGTTTTTGCTCAAATGCTTGAGTATGCATATTTTTAAGTTGGTCTGAACAACATTTCACTAAATGCATTAAAATATACACGCTGATGAATGTTGTTGAACACCAACCACTCGTATTTTTATATTTTAGAGGCCAAACTCAGAAATTTAACGAACTTCAGGCAGCTTCCAGTTTGTTCCATGAGAACATCTTTACTTTTAGCATAAGGCTCTTATTTACTCTATTTATGCAGAGAAAAGAATATGTGGAAGTGCTAAAGTAAGGCTTCTATAATCTGTTGCAGACTGCATTTGTTGAGGATCTATTCCAAGAATGTTAGCTGTAGGTGTGGTGTTGACAGCTGTCAACACAAACCTTTTCCAGACAAAAGACTGTGCCAGCATAAGCGTTTTGTCACATTACAGAAGCTCTATGTACGTCACTGAAGTCATATTTATTAGTCTGTCAGTTCCTCTACCGTTTGGTAAATCATAGACACTAGGTTTAAACACAACGACTAAAGTATTCTATCATGGTGTACGAATGATCAAGATACCAAGATATCAAGAAATGGTTTACAATAACCATACTGTACTTCATTACATTTGACGGTTTTGTTCTTTAAATTTTGGGTGATCATATTTCTGTATAACTTTGCTAATTTCCTGACTGTGTTTTGTGGAAGAACACAAAACACCCATATGACAAAAGCCTCACAGACCATATGACTATTGCTTTAAAGTCATACCTTATGCTCTGTCCTGAGATGCCCTCTGGAACCTGTGGAGGAGGAGGTTGGCAGCCAAGATGGCCTCCATCTTGGTCAGAGACTCCCACCCCCTCAAACACATACTGACTGCACTAAGGAGTTCCATTAGAGACAGACTCAGACACCCCAAATGTGTGAAAGAGCGGTATCACAGGTTCTTCCTGCAGCATTCAGGTGCTATAACAGAAAGTGACATAAAAACTAAAAAATTAATGTACAATTACCTACTTTTTCTTTATCTTGTTGCACAACTGTCCTTTCATTTTATATTTATATTTTTGAGAATCTCTTGTGTGCTGGAATCTATTCTGCTCCTGTAACCTGAAATTTCCCTGAGTGGGACGAATAGAGGTACCGGTGTATATATAATCTAATCTTATACACATTGTCACATATAACAACCTCATTAGGAATACGTTAAAATAAAAAAAACCTGTATTAGTCTGTATGTTTATACCAAAAGCTGTACTGTATCCTGTTTCTTTCATGACACATTTAAATATCAAAGATCATTTCATCATATGGATTTCTGCTGCAGTTTCACTTTACAATGAATCAAGTAATTTAGGTCTAAAATGCCAACAACAAATCAGGCCTTGTTTTGTGTTCTCTCCTCAGGCCTCCTTCCACAGCCACAGTGATTGGGATCCAGAGCGATGGAGAGAGTCTGCTGGAGGAGAGGAGAGGAGGTGACTCACAGAAAGCCTGTTCTGGTGAGATGTCCACGCCACACTACCCTCCAACAGTCTGCCCGGTCACCTCATTGGCTTTTTTTTATACATAAAGACATCATGCTCGATCTGTGAACCCCTGACCTACTGATGGAGCCCTTTAAGGTTTCGTTGTTCCCAGTTAAAGCTTCTGTTTTAGAGTGACACTTCCTGTTGTTAAGTGATCAAGTGCTGTGTAAAGACTTGCATCTATACGCAATCATTCCATAGTGTGTCGTCAGTGTTTCTCTTTGAGCTGATGCTTTCGACTACATTTATTGCTCCCGTTTCACCCCTCTCTATCTATTCATGTGTGAACACACTGTAATGTTTAATGCTGCATCTCCTGGAAGCTTCAAAGTGTGCTGCTCTTTCATGTATAATTTAAACTAGCTCTCTTTTAGATTAGCCACAATCTGCTCTGACCCTTTAGGCTCCCTTGCAAGGCTAAAAATAGAAACCTATGCAAGTCTCTCTGGGGGGGGGTTGTGTGTGTGTACAAAGTGTGTATTTGTTGTACATACTCTTTACCACCATGTATGTCAGCACGATCAGCTGAAAGGGAAGTATAAGAGATGTGCTGCGATGGCGTAGAGATCAGATAGACTCAGAAAATATGGCAGTATTGTGTTATGGCCTCATCCACTTTACTGTAAGTTGTGTCACCTTAGTCAGAAGTGATGTTCACACATCAGTATGAACAAGAGTTACACAGGCAGATGACAAATTAAAGGGAAATCCTCATGGGTGTTGTGCCATTGAATGGGGTGGGGCGCAGAGGTCACTGAATCTTTTGATGTGTCGAATAATGTAAATCATATACAATTGCCATCAGTCACTGGACCTGACCTCAGTTTAACACATTTTGGAGTGGTCGACAGTACTATATCAATACCGAATCAAGAAATATCTTTTGGTAAAATTTGAAGTACAGATCAGAGGATTTGTACAGGTTTCACCAACTTGTATATAGGACCATTGCGAATGCATCATTTCTGTTCTTGATTTAATTGAAAACTTACCTGAATTACATTGAAATAAAAATGTACTTTTTCCTCTTATGACTCACCAAAAGTAGTGGTTTGATGACTGGTGATGCTACATTAGCTGGGGATGATGTGATATTCAGTCTAAGCCCATTAGTGCTTATGTCATTGTTGGTTTACTTTTGTTAGATTAGATATACCTTTATTCGTCCCACATGGGGACATTTCAGTTGTTAAGAGTACAGTCAGTTTAAATTCCCCCCAGTGACATATTTAAGAGATTTGAGTTAATGCAACTTTATTAAAATAGGTTAAGACCTCAGTCTCAGTCATATTCGTATTTGTTGTGAAGGTGCATTGCAGCAGTTGTGGCTGCATGCAAGTGGTTCTGCACTTCAATGGTATCTGCATCTCTCCAAAACAGACGACACAGGAAACTGACATGCACTTTTGTGCTTTTTTGACTACAGTTATGAAACCACAGCATGTGAGACCACATCATTCATTATTACTCTGTCTTTTGTGTTTACATTATGAATACAATACAAATCGGCATAATGAGCCTAAAATAATTTGTATTTAACACAATTTCTTAACAGTAAAGGAATCTTTCATAATGAAAGCTTTCCATGTTTTTACTCATCATTGGTCAGTATTTTTACAAACGTGAACTTTTCACAGTTTATCCATGTCTGTTTTTTGTTACATTTCATTCTGGCAGAGAGCCGAGAAGGGAAGTGTCCTGTTGTTTCCGATGACCTTGGGGGATGCGGTCACTCCCGGACATCTAGCTATGCCAGCCAGCAGTCCAAACTCTCAGGTAAGGCCAGTGTCAGCTGCACCACCATAATGTTCAGCTCTCATTAAATATTGCATCAAAACATAACGCTTCTATTATTGGGGGATGGTTAAATGTGCAAGTGAGGATGAAATGAGGGAACATTCGACCAAGAGGGGAAAGTGATAGTTATTATCCAGTGACACTCCAGCAGAGCAGTTCAGACCTGAGGGTCAAGTTTCCATTAAGGGCAGATCAGATGACTATAATAAAAGATCAGTGGAAGTGGAGGCGTGCTATAATAGCTTTCTCATTCCCAGTATGAACATTATTTCCTGCCCTCTCTGGCCCAAGTTATTCTTGAGATTTATTTGAACCTCACATTAATCCATGGGCAGTTTTCTCCTCCACGACTTCTGCATTAGCTTATCATCACAACTTATCCTGAACCACTCAATCATCCATTACACCAAAAACTCAAATCTACTCAACACAATAAAACACAGCATATTATCTACCATAGTTAGAATACCTTAGCATTTAATGACCAATTTCATTTCAAAGTTAAATAGTAGATATGCAACATGATAGAATTTGTATGTGACGTCAAATTAATCAATGTACCTAGAAACTACTTTAAATGCATCATTGTGGCAAGTGGACTTTATTTGGTAAAGAACATAGTGAAGTCCTTTACTCTATAGGTCCTTTATTTAATGGTATTTAACAACCCTAAATTATTAACTTGGCATGAGTGTTACAAAATGTAACTGTTAACGCTGCTAGAGGTGGGGCTAGTCTGAACTAATTTATTTACAGGCACTCCTGACAAATCTGAGGGCTCGTCTCATTTAATATAAGATGAAGGAGCAAACACAGTCACAGATGCTTGCATTTCTGATTGTCTATTGAACTTTTCCGGTAACTGACTTCAAGATAATCTAATTTAAACACCTTATAAATCCACGAAGGAGAAAAATCTTTATTGAATATTATCATATACATTCTGTTAACAACTCAGATTTTAAATATGAGTCGATTAGATATTCCTTTTAGTCCCATTGGTTGTGGTGAAAATGCATATGAAGTTGCATAAGAATGGAAAAGCTACACAGCATGTACCACAAGATGGCACTTAATGTACAGCATGTGAAACATTTTTCCTCTATCAATAAAACATTAATGCAGGACTTCTCAGAGCATTTGACATTTTGAATTACGTTTAGTTTTGAAAAAAGAAATGTACCTTCTTATGCAGTGCATCAGTTTTAAGGCCACATTCCACCCCTTTCAGGATATAGCACAGGTCATTCCCGCTCCTCCAGCATGTCCGAGTTCAGCCATCGAAGAAACCACTCGGTGGGTAGCGCGTCAACTGGTATTGGCAGCATCCCAGAGCCCAGCGAGGAGAGGGAGTCCAGGCCCTGTCCTGCTCTACCGGAACACCCCGTCCCAACAGCCACAGCAAGCAACCCCACAGGAACACCTGTCCGTAGCGCTTCTTCCTGCGAACGGCTCAACAGGTGAGACACGATTTTTTTAAAAATGCAGTGGATAGTGAAATGAGTGTTAAAGCAAAACTAGACTCACACATTCAATGAAGTAAAAGCTATATACCAGCAGAAAATTATTGCTGTGGTTTTATGATGTAATATCAATGAAGGCAGTTATTTTTTTTTTTTAAAGGATGAAAAACTCAGACAGTAGGATGTTTCACTCAATGTGCAAAATTCCTTTTTTGCACCACTGACGCAATCCTTTTTGATCCACTGGTAACTATTACAGAACAAGATGTGTTGTGTACTCTGGTGAAGGTTGTGATTAAAGATATGACTATACATAAACGACAACCAGTTCCACTGGAATTGTATACCTCTGTTTATCAGCTCTACTTAAGATGACAGAGAACTGTAAAAATGCTAAACTCATTCTACTTCTTTATTTACCTTCTTTATTGCTGAATACTTGTAATAACATGGAAGTAGAGGATACAGAGGACAAAGTTAGATGGAGGCAAGTGATTCACTGTGGTGACCCCTGAAGGGAAAAGCTGAAAGACGAAGAAGACTTGTAATAACATGGAATGATGGGAAAAAAGAGTGCATAAGATAACTTCATTTTACAAAGAAAGCTGTCTGTGCTAGCTGTTAAAGGCTGTAAAATGATTAATTTCAAGCAAATGCGGCTGAATTACATTCCAAAGCAACATCAGCGCCAGTTCCAGGAATACCTTGTAATTGACACCACTTCCCAATAGCGCAACACTCTAGACACAGAAGCTAAAATATCCAAAAGGTATAGTAACATTAATACAACAGAGGCAGGGTATAAAAACCTAAGTTTCCCGTAGACTACTGTTACAGAATCTAATCAATCACTCAGATCAATCAATCAAATTTTATTTATATAGCCCTTAATCACCCAAAGGGTCTCAAAGGGCTTCACATGCCCCCGTCCAGGGCAAGGAAAAACTCAAAAAACCCCAGGTGGGGAAAAGAGAACCCTTGAGAAGGGACCACTGTATTTTCTCATCCCGGAATGAAACCTGATCTGGCAGACTACTGCCATCTGTTATTTAATTCTAAGTAAAGACAGTATTTTCTGAAGCTGAGCATTCATGTCTGATGTCGTCCTTTCAGACACCCAGTGAAGCAGGACTCCATGGAGTCTCAGCTGAAGAGAATGGACGACACACGGGTGGATGCCGATGATGTTGTGGAAAAAATTCTTCAGAGCCAAGACTTCACACCCAGCCTACTAGACTCCAGCGCTGAGGGTAAGACTAACCCAACCTGACTCTGAACAAAACCAACATCAGAAACAACATATTATCTCAGACGATAAGAAATAAAATCCACCATATACTGTGGACTATTAGATTAAGAAAGTAAACTGAGAATATTAAATGGTTGAACAACATTATCCTTATTTGCAACACTGACAAGACTGTCTACTTGGCGTAGCACAATAATAAAAGTGCTAATATTACATTACCCCATGAGTCACTGTGTACTTTGAGGACCAGGCATTGTTTTCCTTTCAAGGTCTCATCCAGCTGAAAGCTAGGAAAAGAAAGCCACTGTCAATACGTGATTATTTTTAGATTGCCTAGCAACTGGCTGCTCCATGAAAAGAATTACACAGGAGGATGCACATGCCTCTGTTATGCCTGAATGTCACTATGACTGTGTGTTTTCCAGAGGAAGGCCTGCGTTTGTTTGTTGGCCCTGGAGGAAGTACAGCCCTTGGAAGCCATCACCTCCCCACCAGGTGAGTCTGAACATAATTCCAGATGACTCAACATGCCTCGTCATCAAATCACATACAGTAGCTCTACAATACTTACCAAAAAAAAGCTTGTATGCAACTGTGCTTTGCCATAACTTCAGCCATAATATAAAGATTAGTAGCGGCATGTTTAATGAGCTGATCAAAAGGCTGAGTAGAATCAAAGCTGACACCGAGGTCTGCGGGAGTTGAACTGTAATTACAGTTGTCAAGAACAAATGTTAACTACTCACACTTGTCTCTGTGACAAGCAAGACCTATGTCCATCATCCATCTGCAAGCTTTGTAACATCCCTAGCCACAGACCAAAACAAACACATAGTCAGAGAAAGGGAGTGGGCCATGTGCAGAGCCCCAAGTACTTGGTATTTCACTGCAAAAAAAATTTGGATTTATAGAAACTCAGTTGAGCTACCATTAAAATGGACGCACTGTTAAGCTCACATTTCACATTCAGCCCTGATTATTAAAGTTTCAACCCTTTGATTTCTGAAGTGTATCTCTAGCACTGAAAGGCACTCCTGACTGATGACACGGACACCCACCACGGTGCAGTGGGCTGGTTGTGGGCAGATTCAGGTTGCTTAGAGCAATGTGTACTGATTTTATTGGATGTCCAGAGGCAGTGCAGTTAGACAAATGAACCTCTCAAAAACAACGATCACACTTTGAGGTCATAGTCCCAGCTGGATAGCTCAGTTGGTAAGGCACTGGGCTGGTGCATAGGGGACGTGGGTTCGATTCCCAGGATGATCATCCAGTGGGTTGTGTCAGGAAGGGCATCCAACGTAAAAACTGCCAAATCAAATATGCAAGTGGTATTCGCTGTGGCGGTCCTGGAAGGGAAAAAGCCCAAAGAAATCATCATCACATTTTGGGCTCATACAGCCAAAAACTGGAGTTTATCAACTGAAAGACACATTTCCTTGTCTGCGAACCTACCCCTGACCTTCAACTCCTAGGATTTGTTGAACTGTGCTGTCTAGAAATCTGCCAAAAAAGGAATTTACTATCCGGTAGAGTGAGGCACCAACTGTATGCATGCATAGACTTTTTATGTACAGAAAACATGATCAGAGCTCATTCTTTTGGATTCACCATCGTATTGATTAATAATTAATCACTAATTATGCTGTCATCAACTATAACAGACTACAATCCAATTTATTTTTTCCAATCCAATTTATTAAATTATTTTGTTATTTATTTACATAATTCCACTACGCATTACATAATGTTAATTAGTGACCAACATATCTCCTGACACTGATTTTGTTTGGTGTTTTTTTTCCCCCTTAGAGTCGGCGCTGGAGCCTACGAGCAGGTGGTGATGAAGCGTTAGAGCTGGTAGAAAAGATTTGATGTTTGTATCAAAAAAAAAAACCGAAGAAGGTTGTGTCCATGTCAGTCTTAAATCCTGCAACACATATTCCCTGATTAGCACTGTGCATAACCTGATCACTCCACAAATGGTAGCTATTACAACAGTGCCCTCGTGTGTTCACACCTGGTACATGGCACTGTAATGCCCCATTACACCCAGAGATGATCAGCTGTGGAAAGTCTGGATTGTTCAAAGCATCTACCATGCATGTTAAGACATTTACAATTGTGGTTTCCCTGTGCTGAAACTACCCACTCCTAAAATAGTATGTGGAGGAAAAAAAATCTTAATTATTCACTCCATGTCTCAGTGCAGCCTCTTAAAACTTGACAGAACACAAGTTAACATGAGGGTCTGTGGAAAGCTTGTCAGATCAAACTGAAATCTACACTGAAGGACTATGCCATGTTTTTTCAATACATTCCTTTAGTCACTCTGTGACTATGCATTTGTTTTGGACTTCCTTTGTAAGCAGTGTGTTCTCTACTTAAAGTCTGCATATAAGCTGCTGTTAAGCTGTTGTGGGTAGCACTTGGACAACTGTTTGTATTATGAAAGTGAGAATGTTTTACTACAAAGACCCGTCCGACCTGAGCCTTTTGACGTATTACCATGAACCGTGTGAGTGTGGATGTGGTTATGTGTCTGCCAAGTGGTAAGACCACTTGCGTTAGTAGGAACAATTATCCTGTGGTCTTGAAGGAGGGACTGGAACTGATCTCTTACAGGAGTGCCATGCTGGTACATGAACAGAGGAAATGTGAGAACTGAAGTTGCTTACATGGCGTCATTAAAGTCCCTGACGTCCTCTGCCCGACACACTGCAAGTGTGAGTTACAGAAAAGCTGACATGTGAATACCTTACAGAATAGGGGCTTTTATGATGAGTAACACAATAGAAAGGCATAAACAGACAGGTGACAAATGAAAGAAAAACCTGTTCAGAGTTGTCTCTTCGGAAGGAAAAATGTGATTATGGTCTGAGTTTCAAAGTGATGAGTGACATGTTGTAGCCTTCACTGTCAACAGATCTAAAACCAACCACATGTGACAGTGCTATCATCAAATCTGATCATTTTTTTTAACTCGTGCAAATATAATAAAATGGGTTGTGAATAATGTCAATAGAAAATTGAGCATTTAAGTAGGTGATTCTGTGTCAGTGTTGAGTTGGTCCGCTTTGATGCACAGCACTTTGTATAACATGTTTTCCTGACACTGATGAAAGTCATGATAATTCAACATATTTGCATTAATTTGTGGCATAATGTGCCTCGAAGTAGTGTCTGGCTTTAAACTCATTAATGAAACACAACCCTAACAAAATTTATGAAAACTAGAAATAACATTTGTCTAAAAAGCTCTTTGTAGTGAGCCAATACATTGTTTTAATACTACAACCATGACTGTAAGAATCATGTTATTAACAGTATCCAATATATAATATTGTTTTAATTGTGCAAATAGAGAAATCTGTGAGTTTAACAGTCTGTGGTACATTTCAGAACTGACCAAATACCGCATTTGAAATCATCTACCACACTTACAAAACCCAGCCATAGTTCTACAGCACATGAAGTGTCCAGATGTCTTGCTGATACTTTGTTTGGTTTTTCATTTAGTTTGTCACCTGTCTGTATTCAATATTTAGCATTTCAGATGTGTATCCGTTCTATACCGACGCTTTGCAACTTAATGGTCTTGCTGAACAGATGGTATTAACGAACAAACAGAAGAGCCTATGATCAACAATTAATGCATTAACTTATCGGCACATCCAATACGTACTGCTGTTAAATTCCACTTAATCTCAAGAATTATACAGTGAAGGACTAAATAAGTAATCCACTGCCATGAAGACTCAACAGCACCTGTGTTTAAAAACAGCCACATTAATAGTTTAGTGTGTTTGTGTATCTTCATCTTAACTGTAAGATCCACTAACAGTCTGTTAAACTGAATCTGTCAGATACGCAAATAATAATGAGCGAGCTTGTATAATACTGCTACGAGTTGAAAAATCCAATGGCCTTACACGTGTTGATTATTTTGCATTCCAGGAAAGAAGTCGTTAGCCTGAAATAATCTATTTACTGTTAGTAGCTGGGACGTGGTCAGGGCTATGTATAAGAAGTATATTACAAACATTCATGAAAAGAGGCCGTAGAGTATTTCTGATCTTCTGTCATAAGCCATAGTAGAGGTAGGATATTTGCCTCTTCATGCTAAACTGCATACACTTTCTATAAATATCTGCACAAGACGTCATCAGTGTACGGTGTTTAGACTAAATGTCAGTGTTCTCTGTTCTGCATGATAAAGATGTCCTTTTGTTAGCTGAAAGCGTTGTCTGAATACAGCCATCATTTTTGCGGAACTTCACATATTTGTGTTTTTTCCTCTTTTGGTACTGTGCCATCTTTAATCTTTCCACATTGAAGGAACAATTTCTCTTGCCAGTCTAGAATGTTAGGAATCATTTTGCTCTACTTGGTCGAAACGGACATTACACAAAATGTCAGTATTTGATGTAACTGTAATTCAGTGTTGTCTGTTTTTTAAATTCAGCAAGGTTTCAATGGCCTGTGTTGAAAATCACGTTGGATATTGCCATATTTGTGTTTACCATTTTTTGTTACTGTGCCATCTTTTTGCCAAATATGTGATTATGGAGTTGAAATGTATTTTCACTCAGTGTTAAGAAAATGCTTTATGTTCACCAGATATCAGCTTTTGTTTTTTATTATTATATGCGGGGGGATAAAATGCCTTGTTTTACCTGTGTGAAACGCGTATGGTCCTCTTGGTACCTAACATGTTGTTACAAACATGGTTGCTTCTTCTCTTCTGTGAAGTTGTTGTCAATATGAAAAAATACAAACAAAACTATAAAATGTGTACCTCTGTAAAGTGATGTCCCGCGTTGTTCTCACACTGTCAGACTTGTTCTTTTGACCAATATTTGCTTCCTTAACAGAACTGTACTGGATGCTTAAAATGTGTACCTTGCACTGTTAAATAAAAGAGTTTTAGATCTTCACCATGTGTAGACTCACCTTCATTCTTTGCAAAGAAAGGAGAAAAAAAACCTACAAATATCACGTTCATAATTTATTTCCCAATTTACATTTGGATTACCGACATACCTGTTGTACTTCTTTATCTTTCTCATACACAGGGTAGCTTTAGACTTCTTCACTTAATGGTATCTCTGAAATGGTTCCTCACTATATTACTTGTTAGATCTCACCTACTTGTCCTCACAATATGACATCTCATCTTTCTCGGTCAGATTAAGCATCTAGGTCCCAGTCTTCCTGATGCTCGGTGCTGACAGAATATCGGCTGACCTCTGCAAACCCACTGTCCTCCAGGTCGTGCACTTTGTCTTCTTCCTGGTCTATGATCCGACAATCGAAGACACTGTCAGTGCTCAGATTTATAGCCCAAATAGAACAGTAGACACTATCAAAGACTCCTCTCGTCAAATAAACACACCTTGCTCCGGGAGAGTCAGAAGCACAGCTGATCTGTCCTGGTTCAGTCTGATTAAAGGGTCATCTGTTAGTAGATGCTTAAGATTGGCAAGGCTTCCACTCAGTGCACTGATTTTGGGGCTGGAGGACCACAGCACCGACAGGGGTACAGACACACACCTGAGAAAAGACACAGTCTCAGGAAAAGGAAATGAACAAAGTGATCTGTACATTAGTGCTGGGAGTATTGATCTACATATGGAGAGGATTGATACAAAGGTGAGTACTGGTATCAGATTGATACTTACAGGATGAGATCAAAACTTACATTGCAGTTCCTTTGCTATACGTTCAGTAATTAAAGCAGACTAATTAAAATATTCTATGATCCTGACAGTCTAATTAAAAAGTATTGATTCAGATGAATCAGAAGTGTGGAATGCGTCAGTTTTACAGTTTCTGAAAATGTTTTAGCAACAAACACACCTCTGAGACGTTCTATTGATACAAAACACCTCTTCACATTCTCCTTCCCCATGCTCTCCAACACTGCTCAGCCCCATCTCAGATAGATATTTCAGTTCTTCTCCACATGCTACAAGAAAAATGTTCAAACGTATTAAATCATTAAATAAATTACTTGTATTGGTCAAACTGATCATTCAGGAGCTAAAACCTGGATATTTACCTGCAGACTCTCCTTCTATATCCACATTCTGTACTGCCATACAAGGCTCCTTTCCTCCTTCACCATCAACATGATTCGAAGGAAGTGCTTCGTTTCTTTTATCCATCCACCTCTGCTTCAGGTTTTCTGCCACGTAAACAACCTCATTCACCAGGACCCTCCGTAGGATGTTATTGTCATGCAGGCTGGGGTAGTTTATACTATACAGCTACAGAAAAGAAAACAGATTTTATATATATATTATATACTGTAAATAAAGATGTAACTAACAGTAAAACCTCTCCATAATTGAGAGTCCAATTTGGACCGATGGCTGCATCACTTGTTCAGATTTCTCAGAACTGAATATTGATCAAACAGGGCTGTACTGAGCACATAAAGTATCTTTTCCCAAACACAGTCTACTACAAACAAGTTTAAAATCACAAACTATGACACTTTACAGCAACATCCATCTGTGCAGATGAGTTAGAATACTTCAACAAACATAGTATTTAAAAGAACCATAGACATTTTCATTCATTTCCTGAACAGTTTTACTCCCAAGGACAGTTGCAGGGTTACTGGAGCTTATCCCGACTAACAGGTAAAGATGGTCTACACCAGGGGCCAGCAACCTAACATGTTCAAAGAGCCATATTGGACCAAAAAAACCCCCAAAAAAAAGTCTCTGGAGCCGCAAAAAAAATAAAATCCTTATATAAGCCTTATGTGAAGGGAACAGAGGCTATAAGTGTAAATTAACTATATTAGCGTAGTAAGTGTGCTACAAATACATAATGAATATTCATGATTAAATGTTTACTTTTCCTGGAGCAGGAAATTCCAAAATTTCTGAGTCCAAATCAGTGAATCATCCCGGACCAACCGTATGACAGGCACTAACAAACTGACCTTAACGGTGCCATTAGATCTTTGGTGCTTTAAGTTTAACGTTCATTACAATTGTAATGTGAATTTTTACGTTTTGCTGTTGGTGAAATTACAGAAATACAAACAACAAATCAGTTTGTGTAATTTTTTAGGGAAAAACGCTGTCCTCGAACCTCAATAACAATACAATCACAGTTCCATACCTGCATAACAGCACTGTCTGTCCGATATCGATCATAACACAGACAGGATATGGATCATATCACAGACTCATCACAGGCACTTGCGTTACTGGAGCTGAATTCATGTCCGTGATTTGCTGATTGGTGATGTTTCCATTTGCAGAGAGACGTATGTCTTTCATTTTTTGTATTACCTCGGTTTTGTTTTTGAAGTCCGAAAATAGCTGCTCTGATATTTTCATGAAACCGTCTTGTGACTGTTGGCATATTTGTGTTTATCATTTCTGCTCATTTTGATTTTATTTCTGGCATAAAGGCTTGCAACAAAACAGTAGTGGAGTGTGGAGTTGCACTCCACTTCTTAAATGTATCTTTGTCCTCTAACTTCTCCAGAAGTCCTGTAATGGCACTCTTTCTGTCCCTCCACTGGGTGTTGGGCCGCAGATGTAGGAAGCCTTCTCTGGAAATGCCTTTATAAATTACTTTTTTGACAACTTCTTCCTTAAACACCCGCCGGTTTGTTTACAACAGCCAAACGCACCGCGCGGCGCTGAAACGTGTGTCACAGGCTGTGACGCAACTCTTCGTTGACGGAAATGTTGAAATTTTAGATTTATTCTAAACATTTTTACAGCATTGGAAAATGTTAAGAATGTTTGTGTCATCTTTGTCCTCCTACAGAAACCATATTAAAAATATATCCCCCCACCATCTTTTTCCATTTTCATATATTTTTGAAAATGCTCCAGGGAGCCACAAGGAGGGGGCGAAAGAGCCGCCTATGGCTCTAGAGCCGCAGGTTGCCGATCCCTGGTCTACACTATGGACCTTCATAACAAGGCTGACATATGCATAGGAGCAACTCTCACATTGAACCCATAAATTTTTTTGATTTGAAGCAACAGCATTAACTACTGTACAATCACATTCTAAATAAATCAAATGGTTTGCTCTTAACCAGCAGACTGGTGAGGGATGTGGCAAGTATGAAAACGATGTGAATGTCATTCTATCAGGGTGATGATGATTTCTTTCAGCTCTTTCCCTTCCGGGGTCACCAGAGTGAATCCAATTCCCATAATTTTAATTTGGCAAGAGTTTTTACGTCGGGTGCCCTTCCTGGCACAACCCACTGGATGCTCATCCCAGGAATCGAACCCAGGTCCCCTATGCACCAGCCAGGTGTCTTACCAACTGAGCTATGCAGCTGGGTAATGACATGCTATCAGGGTAACCATATTTAAAAGAATCATATATAAAGAATTTTAAAAAGACATCTGCTCACCAGCATGTATGCAAACAT
The DNA here is from genome assembly GCA_029814585.1 of Gymnapogon annona. NCBI lineage: Eukaryota > Metazoa > Chordata > Actinopteri > Kurtiformes > Apogonidae > Gymnapogon > Gymnapogon annona. The sequence goes on along the minus strand of JAPTHA010000019.1, from coordinate 1,479,510 downwards.
GCCTTCACCATCATCACAAGACATCAGGTTGATGCTGTCACTCCCACCAATCCTGTGGAACACACCGATCTGGGAGCAGAATCCTACAGCCTCATGCTGGTCTAGAGGTGCCCGTCCAACACCTGTGCAATCCACCTGATAGCCATAGTCCAGACACACCTTCAAACTCCTGAAGACAATGAAAGAGTTAAAAAACAGAATCGCAAACATTGCGAAATTTATGTTGCATTATGTTGTGTTGCTTTGTTTCAACTTCGTGATCTAAATGATAATTGGTATTTCTACTGCCATTAATGTCTGAAGAGTATAAGTGGTGTGAATATTATTACTAATATTTCTCTTGTCATTAAGCTCCAGTGCAGTTCATTTTCTTGCCGTACTTTTTTTTAACCAGTACAATTGGTTCTGTTAGTCACAGCGTGTTGGTGTTGTTACCTTCAGATTCTGCTGACAGTTTTGGCGGCTTCTGCCACCTTCCT
>JAPTHA010000019.1:1467653-1478931 GCA_029814585.1 Gymnapogon annona | reverse complement strand
TTTGGCGGCTTCTGCCACCTTCCTCAGGCAGAAGCCGCCAAAGCTGTCAGCAGAATCTGAAAGTAACAGCACCAACACGCTGTGACCAACAGAACCAATTGTATCAATTAAGCTCCAGTGGCTGATATTTAGCTTTCAGGAATTTGTATAGAATTTGTCATCATTGAATGAGTGTGGTCATGGCCTGACTTTTATTTCCTTGGTACAAATGCAATAAATAACAAAACAAAATTAAAAAAAAAATTATATTAGTGTCGGCATCTGTCATATTACTCTATTTGAACATTTTTTGGAATGGCATGGTCTGTGACCTGCTAGTGATTCCATTCGTTGATATACATTTTAAGCATCCAGTACTGGATGGATTCCTATACAACATACCAAGACCTGAACTCTGCTCGTGTCCACTCAAACTTGTGGTCCCTGTGTCTGAAACCTGTCATCCCTGGAAAAAGGGAGTTGAACTCAGAATTTGGGGTGCTGATGATAACTGTCGCTGGGGCCATGTAACCAAACACCACCTCTGAAAAATGCTCCACATCAGCAAGAGAGAGGTGCTCTATGCTGCAGAAACAGAGAGAAAGTATGCTGATGAATAATGCTCACACTGATGTGAAAGAAAGATATAAAAGGGAAAGGCAGACAGGCTGAATATGGAAAACAGGAATTAAGAGATAAAACACAGGACAACAGAAAGCCATGATGTGTATGAACAGACAAGCACTTACAGCTCTATACAGGACACCAGATCAAACCCTCTGAGGCGAGCGTCTCTTTGTGTGACTGAGCCCTGGTACAGTTCAACACGAAGCTGATCGTAACTTGGCTGCAAATAGGTAGCCGAGATGGGAGCTAACGCATGCCTGGGAGAACATACAAGCAAATTCTGTACATTATTCTATATTTTTACTTTCATGTCAGCACAAAAGCAAATAGAGGGACAAATCAAATAAGATCTTGAGTATGGAAACTAGTGTCCTTTACAAACAGCTTTTTGAGAAATTTTTATAACTACAATCAGAAATTAGTTGTTTTTAGTGACAACCAAAGACAAAGACTGACATTTGCCTATATTTTTAACATCTAAGTGCATGTAATTAAAAACAAAATTTAAGCTGGATGTGAAATATGGAAATTACTTTTAGAGGGAACTGATTTTGGGGTCAGATTTGTGTTCATGGTACATTCCCCCACAAAACAAAACTCTTCAATAATTAACTGATGCCTGGAAGACATCAGTTGTCAGAATATACATATGTACAAGGTACTGTTACTCCAGTTCAGTACTTGAGTTCAAATCCAAGATATTTTAATTATTTGAACTATTTGGAATATACTATTGAATTAGGTTCTACTACAGGCTGAGAATATTGTGCTTGTTATACGACAAATTATTTAACACTCTTTAAGATTATTGAGGAGTTGAAAATATATTAAACAAAACAGGCATGTTTTTCTGAGGTCATAATAAACTATCTTTATGGATGAGAGGTTGATTATTTAACAAGCATATATTTTGTCAAATACATCTTGCCATTCTACGCACTACCTAACAGTACACACCAATCAGTTTGTGTATTTTGACCACTGGCAAGCCAAGTGGGAATATTGATTATTTCATTACAATGGCACCTGTCAATGGTTAGTGAGTCAACATTTAATCCTTGAAGTTGATGCGTCGGAACCAGAAACATGGACCTGAGTGACTCGGACAATGACCAAACTGATGTTTTAGCCACTTTATAAGAATCACTCCAAGAACACAGACCTTGTTGGGAGTTTCCATTGTGCAGGAATCCACGCATACAGAAAGTCGTTTGAGGAAGGACAACCACTGCTGGTGCCAGAAAAATTCATTATTTAACCGACTTGATTTGGGAGTCACAATAAATTAGTAATCTGCAAGTATTGATTTCAACAATGTTTTTCTATATATTGACAACTTTTACTTTTTGCTGATTAGGCAAGTTTGGAATGTAGAGGCTTTATTACAGAATATTCTTTAAGCTAAATTGTTTTAATTCAATAATTAGTAGACCTTTTGTATTAACTATAACACGTGATTATGCACGTTATGAGAGATCTTATCGTCATGGGTCAGAGACATTTAACATCCACCAGCCTTGGGAATTTTATTTTGTTGGATTTGCTGGCTATTATTGACAATGCTGAAAACACTTGAGTACAAATCGCAAAAATCCAGAAGTAGCTTGTGTGCAAAAACGAATTAGACACATGGCGTTATGTATGTAAAACACCTCGTACAATTTAATACATACATGTTTCTCTTCACTGTGGTTCCGTTGATGTCCACACCGACCAGCAGCTCAATCTCACGATGAAACTTTAGCTTTTTCAAGAGCCTACATTCACCGCAGCCCAAATCCGCCACCTGAGGGTTTGGAATTATAATACCATGACAATTTCACTATACTTTAAATAATATTAAAGAAACACAATGTTAAAGAAGTGCACGCGAAACATTTTTTGGGAAGGAATTTTAACTTCCTTGAAATTGTTAATTCCTTAAAACTCCTGAGTCGTTGAAGAACTTTAGCGTGCTAGCTACCATTTTAGCTCGAAAATTTGCTGTGGCCAAAAACAAAATAACTTCGAGCCGACGACCTCACTTCTAAGCGACAAATTCTGTCTCTACGCCGTTACCTACTTTTTTGGGCTTGTTCTTCTTCACAAAATCTATGACAAAGTGGTGTCTTTGTCTGTGTAGCGACGGGGAGAATGATACATCCATCGCGTTCCGTTTCGGACTCGGCCGTCAGTAGAACGTCATACAGACGGAACTGCCGCAAACTTGACCGTTGATGTCGAAATTAAGACGCATTCGTCGCACGTCGTTTTTTCCAGTTTTCCAATTGGATTCCGTTCACGTCCACACCCAAGACACCGTAGAGAATCAAACGCTATAATTCAACACATATATGTTTTTTGTATTGAATAAGCACGGCATTTTGAGACTTAAGCCACTAACCCATGGAGTGAAAACACTCACTGATTCAACATTTTTAGTTTACAATACCAGGCGGCTTGAGACACTGAGAGTTACCCAATGCTCTCAAATCAGAAACAGGGCAAAGTTTTCATGGTTCATTTATGGATTTAATGTTTTTTTCTTATTATCTACCATCGGAGGGCAGTGTTTGTTATGAGAACTGCCTTTACAAAAATAAATGCTCATGAACATTCATACAGCCTTCCAATATCTCTCGGTCTTCAGTGATGAAACAAACCTGCTTATTTGCAGTGATTCAGGTAGTTGAATGACTTATTTGCCACTTTGTGTGCATTAACTACAGACACACTTTTCAGCCATGAAAGGAAGATAATTTGATTAGAATTTTTAACGTATGTATATTCACCAGTACTTCTCTCATTGAACCCTTTTTATGTTATTGACTCTCAACTGGTCATTATTGGTAGTTATGATCAAATGTTCTTAAATATTGCTGTATCTTATGTTAGATGTTTCTTGCTTGAAGTTTCTTACAAACAGGTGTCAAACCCAAAATTCCTGCACTTTCTAATGAGTGAAGTATTTCAATGTTTTCAATTGCAATGATAAGATCTGTGGTTGTGTGTATTTGCCTTTTCCAATGATGATCCTTAATAGTTTTTTTTACTGGATGGCTCTTTAATATTACCATACACATTCTCATGACAGTAAAAAAAATGCTCAAATTCAAATGTACAAACTTTGCTTTAATTCAGCTTCGTTCAATGTGATATCATCAGATGTTATGGTACCACACACAGTGGTACCACACTTATGGTACCACACTCTCTGCATATAGATTATCCAGGAACTAAATCATAGATTTTTTGCGAGATATGGCATGACAAAAAGTTATTTTGTCATGTAAGACCTATGTTCACAACATCACTGTCAATACACTCCCAGGACATTATATTCTTTTGAGCTATTTTATTGAAACTTTCATTGGCTTTAACAGTTCTAAAGCATTTTGGAGTAATTTTAACATTTGACTACGTACGGCCTTCCAGATTAGAGATTATACTACTTTACATAGACATGTCCATTAAATCATTTTTTCTGACACATTTCCAAAGTCACTGAGATTGCAGCCTGTCAAAATTAAAAAGAAAATGATCAAGTGATGTATTTTATCTACAGTGAGAGGCAGCTGCATTTCACAGATACATAGCTGACATTTTTTAAAAAGAAATACTGTAAACACTGATTATTACCGAGAGGTGTTTTAATGTTTCTGATTTTTTTATTCCTTCATTTGTGGGATTGTTTAAAAAAAAACCTGTCAAAGTTTTCACAAAATGAGAAGTCATATAGTACATCAAAAAGACAATATACTGCATGGTTTTAAAAATATTGCTTGATAAATTATCAGTTTATTAGTTTACACTACTTTTAGTTTCACAATCAACCAGAGAATCTTATAACCTATCTCAAAAATAGAACAATTTATGATAAATATAATTTCAGAAATACTTTGTCAGAGAGCTACAATGCCACATGCTGCTATGATACCAGCCACAATTATGAAAATGTTATAACCTAGTGCTAACAGTAACTCAGAGATTCAAAACAGTCCATCTAAAAAGGTACTCCTCATGTTAGATCATAATTTACTTGACATATAAGACAAACCCCAAACTGAAGAATTTTATTAGAGCTTTGTAGCTGTAATTACTTTATTTTTTACAATTTCCCCCTAAAGTTCTCAGAGATTGAACAATCTGTTGTAAATGCTAATGAGTGGAGAAGACAAAGATATAACCCATCATTGGTATTTTTGCTCAGTCCAGTGTATTGGTAAATGAATCTGTGGTGTTTTTTTTTTCCATTTGGGGGCACCAGTGGTTTTTGCACAATGGCCTGGTGTAGCAGCGTCACTTGATGGTGTTTCTGGCTGCAGGTTGGATGCAGTAGATGGTCCTGGACTTAAGGTTAGTCTCTTTGTAACATTGGCCTTTCACATTTCCTCAATGACAAGTTTACACTCGATCACATCATCCACTGTCTTCCACTGCACATACAAAGAACTTCTATTTTCGGACACTTTCAGCTTCTCTCCTCAGACCTGAAAGACACATGACAGAAGACGTGAGCGGTTGTTTTATGGCACAAACAAGTGAAATTAATGTTTCACGGCAAAGATGTCGACACAGGCCTGGAAAAAGCTAAGAGCCATCTGATTTCTTAACTCTCCCTAAAATGAAAAAATAATTATAGTATTCAGTCTGTTGATTTTCATAGTGCTGTTTGAGCTATAGTATGGCAGACATAATTGGGAATAATCATACAACCAAGAAATGTGTCACATTTTTCAATACAAATCCATAATTTCACAGAATTTTAAACAACTATTATTACCATACGAGATGAGAATACGATTACAATATAAATCCATATGAGAATACAATTTGCTGAAATCCACTGTGACTTCAACTCTATTCACATTATTTTGTTGAAAACCCAGCTGATTCAGTTTAGGCTGTATATAAGCATTAAAATAAGCCTCATAAAAAGGAAAACCCTTACACTATTGTGTTATTAAAAATGAATATTCTTCTTCGCAGTATTTTAAGCTCTCAAAATGTTAAATATTTTGTTATTTTGGCTAGTACTCATTTTTCCAAAGACAAGCACTAAATAAAATCATAAATTAATTAAATTCTCACCTTGGGCTTTAATGCGCTGCAAATCTCTTCTCTTACGACTCATTCCTAGATCTGAAGAAGAAAGTACATTTTAATTAAAGAACATTTTCAAAATAGTCATCAAGACAAAATTAACTAAACACTGAGGCTGTGATTCATCTCATTGTCACGGTGCAGCTTGAGGTCTTACAAGTAGGGAGGCTTTGTCCCTCGTTGTTGATGGCCTTCAATTCAACTGGATCCACGGGGCGCGGGGAGATGCAGGAGAGGTCAGCAGTGATACAAAGCGGTACTAGTTTTCCATCAATATCCACAGTGTAAACTGTGTAATATGTGGCTAACACTGAAGCGTCCCAGGAAAACGTCATTGTCGCCTCATCGTATCTAAAGTTTTGTGGAGCACAGGGCACTGAGAAGAAAAGGAGAAAATGCTGTTAGAGAAAATCTCAAACACTTTTCAATCTTAATGTTACATTTCTTTTATAGTTAAAGACAGATCATTACGACAACAGATTCTGTAGTGAATTAAAACTAGATTCTGGTGTGTTTGTACACAAAATAGTAGACTGAAACAACCTCTGCTCCAGGAACCCAAAAGGTAAATGTTGTTTTCTATTTTTCTGTTTATCTTTTTAACTTTTGCTGTTGAACACAAGATGTTTGCTGTTCTTCAAAAAGTTAATTTTCAAAGTGCACAGCCGGGCCATAACTCTAATATTATTATAGATTTCTGTAATATTTCTTCTTAGCCATATTTAACCTTTAGCTCACACTGTGGCATGCATTCACAGTGGTGTTGTTACAAAATGCTAGTGCAATCTCACGACACTCATTTCTGACGTTCATTGGAAACAATGTTGCTGAGTCTAGATCTGACCATCTGAATCAGCTGCGGATCATAACACTGCACAACAGGCCTGTAGCGAAGACACAAGGCACTAGCTACCATCTCTCAAACTGTTGATGGTTTTTCTATAAATGAGAAGCTACTCGCTTGCATTATTTTGTCATAGCTCAAACAGACAGCTGTGTCACACATGCTTTTATGTACCCAGTTTAAACTTTTTTACGTGCAAATTCTGTAAAAATGTGGGTAGATATGACTTGTGAGCCCAAAGACACATATTCACTTGAAAGTTTTTTTGTGGAAGAGGAGGAATATGTTTAGTTTAGATGTTTCCAGAACCAGAAAAGTTTGAAAACTCCAAATTTTGCTGCTCCCAAAAGTCTTGTTGTAAAAAAGAAATTAGACAACCACGTAGTTACCTGTCATTGAAATGAAGGGGGACGAGTGGTCACTGATTCCTCCTGAGTTTTTGGCTTGTACAGTGGCAACATAAGTTGTGCTGCAAGGCATTAGAAACTCAAAGTATAGAATTGATGTCCAATAAGAAGTGACTTCCATCCGGGTTTGGACACTGTCGTTGATGTTGCCAGTTATTGATACCATGTAGAGGACATCTGGACAGGCAACAGGGTCCCATGTTACCATGGACCAGTGGCCTTGACCACTCCTCTGCATCCATGCATAGACATTAGTTGGAGGACATGGAGCTGAAGAAGGAAAAAAAAAACATTCATGGGTGAAATTAACCAGGTTTTAAACTTCATATTGTTTTAGTAAATGGGATCATTATATGACGATTCTTATAGCATAATAATATTTTATTTCTGGCATGACCCATGACAGACACTTAAACAAATCTCAAAAGGTTAGATAAAATAGGTATGTTTTTGTCATATGCAGTTACAAATAGTACAATGTACTTTGACAAATCTTTGTAACTGTATCCGTAAAATAGAAAAAATCCATGCAACACACAAGCTAAAAAACAGCATAGAAATATATATATATATATGTATATATATGATGAGTTCTTTCGGCTTTTTCCCTTCCGGAGTTGCCACAGCGAATTCAATTCACATATTTGATTTGGTAGGAGTTTTTATGTCGGATGCCCTTCCTGACACAACCCTTGTATTTATCCGGGCTTGGGAACAGCACAATGAGACTTTGAGGCTACAATTGTAGGCAGAAGCATGAAGAGTCTTGTCCAAGGACACATATATACACAGTATACAGTATATGAACAAGAAGCTCTAATATCAGTATGTACAAATAATTTCCAACTGACTTTATTGCACTGTACTGCAGTGAAATACCTTTGATTGAAAGACTGAAACACTTTAACTAAAATAACTTTTCAGAAATATTTCAGTTTTATATTTATCATTTTCTTGCCAGGAATTTCCAACAAAGGTACCGGATACAGTACCTACAAATCCAGACAGAACTAGTTGACAGAAATACCAAATCACCACAAAATAGTTTTTTGGGTTTTTTTTCGCTGAATAAACTGTCTCCTGTTTTCATCCAAAGTGTGTCTGCTCTTCTTCTTACCCACTCCCTCCTCCACTGGTACAGTGAATGAGCTGTTGCAGTAGTCGTCAGCAGCTTCAACAGAGAAATTGTATACCCCTCCACACTCCAGTCCTTCAATGGTGCAGAAGTTGTCTGTGCTGCCACAGTAGAGTGCACTGTCCATGGACTGGGCACAGGCAAAATACTCCACTGCCCCCTCGCTGGCGTCCCAGGTCAGGTAGGCAGACTGGGTGTCACAGTCGATGTCAACTGCGAGACTGGCGGGGGGACAGGGCACTGAGGGGACACAGAGAGAAGGACCCCATCAAATGTGTCATATATGTATTTTAAATAACACTGAACAACATGTTGGAGTAAAGATAGATGAAAAAATATCACATTGAATTTTTCTGTAAAAAGAGAGTGAATTTGGTTTCTGTCTTAAGGGTTCCTTCACTGATGAATCATTCCTGTCTCTTAACTCTTTATTCTTTTAACATCTTTTGTTGTACTGTTCGGGCTTTCTATTTACTTCATCATGTTCATTAAAAAAAAATCTGAAAAGGACTGATGTTTTTATTTCCTGAACATCTGTTTAGGATAAAAGCAGACAAAAATGTGGAAAAAATATAATTGAAAAATTGTGATGATTTGAATCTTTAATATATTGTTTATAATCGTCATATTATTTAAAATTGTTTCGGCAATTGTTTTAGTATCACTCACATATTATAGATTTAAAAAAAAATCATTTATCACCAATGACTAACCATTACACCGCGACCTTGTATAGTATATGCACCATAAAATGTTGCCATGCTGAAATTAAACATAAATGAGATTCCCTTCAGGAGAAAATAAACAACACAATGACATATTCGTAAACATCTGCACTACCTGATTGGAAGGTCACTGTCTTGGAGGGACCGGTGCAGTTCTCTCCACTGGCTTGGATAGTTAACTCATATGGCTCCCCACATGGCAGGTCAGGGAGGGTGCAGTTGGTGTTTGAGGAAGTGCAGCTTGTCGTGAATCCGCTCCCTCCTACAACTTCCATGGAGTACTGTGTGGCCACATAGGAGGCGACGTACGACACCACAACGCCATTGTCCTCACAGGATGGTACCACCGTCACGCCTTCTAGCACGCACGGTGCTAAAGCAAACAGAATGACATTCAATATTTCCGTTTCAGCAACTCTTTTTTTTTTTGGATTGAGTTTTACATTATGTTTATATTTGTGTACCACTGTAGAGTATACCAGGCAGTCCTGATAAAATGCAGGGTTTTAATTACACTGACTCATGAAAGTCAAAAATGACATTGGCATTAACAGAGGAGACTACAACTTCCATGATCCTTTACTACATAATTAGCTGTCAATAGTACAAAACTGTGCACATCCAGTCTCTGAAATATGTCTTTGAAACAGGTTACAATGGCATGAAAAGTAGCTCTATTCATAAATTTTGTAATAACACTATAATGCAATTTTATTAGGATGGTAACAAGCATTACATTATTATAACCATCATCTTGTATTAACTTATTTTCTTGTTTTGATTGTTTTTGGGGGCATTTTCGCTGCCAGAATTCACAAAATCATACTATTGAGAGAGAGGAAATTTAATGCAAAGTTAACCGAAGGACATAATTGGTCCTAATCTGTGTTCACATTCACTTCTCCCATTGGAACCAAGATTCTAGTCTTCACAAAGAGGCAAAAACCATGCAACACATAAAGGAAATCACCCTTCAGGGTCATCTCCGAGTTGTTTTTGATGATAAACTATTTCCACCGCATATCACATATATACATATCAAAGCAGTTTTTTTATAGTAATAAAGTAAATTATTCAAAATAAGACCCAGTGTTTGTTTTCAGGATTGCGTAAAGTCTAGTACACACTAGAAGCTGGGGCATACCTGTTATAATCGTCTTGGGTGGACTTCTGAGACTGCTGCACTTGTCAGATGATGTTGCAACAATGATGCTATAATGCATGCCACATTGGACGCCCTGGAGCTCACAGTAATTGGTGGTGCTGTTACAGTTGATGTATGTCTGGTCATGGCCCTCAGCAGTCACCACATAGATAGGGGAGTTTTCTGACAGCTCCCATTCAACCCTGATTGTGTCGCTATTGCACTGTGTTACTGCACTGATGGATGACAGAGCACAAGGACCTAAAGATGGAACATAAAGGATAAGGAAATATTAGTACAGGTAGCTTTTTCAGTACTAGTAGTGAAAGAATATAAAGAAAGAACAGCGAACAAGTACATGACCAAGCTTACAATGCAAAGACATCATTCTTATATGTCACAACAAGGGTGATTAATAATATTTTCTTGAATTTATATAATCCATCACGACCCAAACAACTACAGATGACCAATTCCATCTATTGCTGAAAAGTGATTGATACCTCTCAATGCACTAATCCTATCAATACTTGTCAATAATTGGTGTAAAATACAGTTACAGTATTTGTCTTTTCATTGTCATCAGATATGACCTCTTTGGACATTCAGATGCTCTGCAGGGGAAAATTTTTCTCAGTTTTTTTTGCAAAATAAATGGTAACCCTCAACTTTAATTTGACCTTCTTAAGATGATCTACATGATCAGTGTAGTAAAAATAGTTAGAAATAGTAGAATAGTTAAAATAATGAAAAAAAACTGCCATATAAGTAGCACTGGATCTTTATGGGTGAATCAAGAAAATAAATTTGTGAACCCATTGTGGAAAGGTGGGCGAAATTCAGTATCCGTCCATTTTTACTTATGTCACTGGGCAAGAAATATGGCAAATTCATAAATTGTTATATAGAAAATGATTGAAGTTCCCAGGACTCCAGTTTAAATAGAAATTCTTACCTGACTCGAGCTCAAAGGTGGTGCTGGGCTGACTGGGGCAGTGGTGGTTGATGGCAATTACGTAGAAGATGTAAATTGTTGCACATTTCAGATCAGGCACACTACAGGGAGAGGAGGTGGAGGTACAGTTGGAGTTGAACCCACCACCCCCCTCAGCATGTACAATGTAGCTGACGGCGCCTTCTGAGGCATCCCACGTCACCCAGGCAGCGTTTGATACACAGTCCAGGCTTCCCGCAATGTTCATGGGGACACATGGCGCTGAGGAGGGGAAACCAGAAATACATTTAGCACCGAGACTGAATGGAACACACACACACACACACACACACACACACACACACACACACACACACACACACACACACACACACACACAC
>JAPTHA010000019.1:1447556-1465191 GCA_029814585.1 Gymnapogon annona | reverse complement strand
CAAATTAGGCACTACCCCTTACTAGTGTTTTAGAACTGAGTAAACCTATAAATTATTCATCTTAGTCTTAGATCCTAGGTTTAGTGATACTAACAAGTATCACTGGTAAGTATGAGTAAAAGGCAGAAAAGCGCTGTATAAGTGTGAGTCCATTAACTGGAATGAAATCTTTCTTACTTTTTCTCATGAAATGATAGTGACAATGTGATGTAGAACTGTAATGTTAACTCAACGGTGATGTGAGTGTCTTGCTGACTCATGTCTCCCTGAAGGCTTTTTATACTCCAACTCAAAAAATCAATTTCTACCTTATTTTTAAGGAGAACCCACCTGTCCTGGCCATGTCTCTGCTCTCAGTGCTGTTACAGGTCCGTCCCTCAGCTGTGACAACCAGAATGTACATTTGCCCACAGGGCAGATTTGCAATGTCACAGCCATTATCTGACGTCGAGCAGCAGGTTGTGTTGCCATCTAAGTGCTCCAGCGTGGCTGTGTACGACACAGCCCCAGGGACAGGCAACCAGGTGATGGAGATGACGTTTGTGTCGCAGTCCACTGAATTATTGACATTCTGAGGAGGACAGGGACCTGTGGGGAGAGGGGACAGATTCCGTGAGATACAAGATACAGTAATGGCAAGGGTGAAAAAGGAACAAGAAAAAAACCTCGTCCAAGAGTAATGGATGTGTCCAAAAACTAAACCTTCCACAAACACCATTTTTTTTAACTATTAGGGAACAGGTAGACCAATACATTTCTTGCTTTGTAAGTACACAGAAAACTAATTTCAGATGTCATCTTATTTCACTACTACTACTATTACTACTACTACAGCCATTAATAAGAAGAAGAAGAAGAATACACTGTAAGCTAACTATCAGTCTCAAGTAACTGAACTTCATACCGGTTTCAGCCATGACAGCATTACTGGCAGCACTGGAACACTCCTGATTACGGGCCTTGATCATGAAAGTGAAGTTCATGCTGCACATCAGAGGTGGCAGAGTACACATGTCATCTTCTATTGAGTTACATGGGAATTCCTGGACCACACCATCACTGTCAGTTGCTATGACAACATAGTCTTCAGCCCCAGCAGATGCATTTCCTAACACCCAGGCTGAGTTGGTCAGACAGTCGATCTCCACTTTATGAAGGAAAGGTACACAGGGAACTGCAAAGAGAAATCAAGTAATTATATGTACAGGTTGGCAAGAATGGATAAGGTAAGATAAAGATAAAAAAAAAAAAAACACAAATACAAGTCAGTGACGTGTGTGACATGGTTTCCCAGTGTCATCTGCAGCAGTGCTACTCAATTGATCTGGCTTTGAGCCCCACTATCACCCCTTAACAACAAACTGGGACCCATATTGATAAAACTTCCCAAATGTAATAAAAAGATGTTGTGTTTTGAACCCAAGATGATACAGAACATCACAGTATAAAAACACAACTATAACGATAAACCAAACTGAATGCCAATGTTAAATGTGGAAACGTTCCCTATGTTTCCCGAGCCTACTTTTCAATCAAAACCAAAAAATGTGCACTCAGCTAAAAATTAAAAGGTCATTTATTTAAAAATTAAAACATATATATGTTTTGATCCTCAATGTAGTTAACTCCATATCTAACTTAGGCACGGCTAATGAGTTTACCCATGATATGAATACAAATTTGTGGGTGTCACAAATTTCTATTCATATCACTCCCAGGATTGGTTTCGTAACTTCATTATTACCCAGACAAAGGCCTGTGACAGGTTTGCACTCTACTTTAGGGTCACAGCCCACCAGTTGAGAAGCACTGGTGTAGAGTCTATATAGTAGGTTGAATTTGTTCTCGTGAAGTTGAGACATGATGAGTGCTTGCCTGTCTGGATCACTTTGGTGATGCTGCTTCTGCCCACGCATCCATCCCTAACCGGCGTGATAGTCACACTGTACTCTGTTCCACACTTCAGCATGTTGAGGTCACAGCCGCCGTCTGCGCTGCTGCAGTTGCACTCGTAACCGTCGGCGTCAACCGCCAACACATCGTACAGGATCCCCGTTACACCGTCGGTCCAAGATACCGATACAACACCGGTGTTACAGTCTATAGAGGTTGTGAAGTTGGTAAGGGGGCAAGGAGCTGAGGAAGGGGAGGAGAAAAAAATTGAGATATTATATATTACAGTGCTCAATCATTCCAAAATAAGAAAACAAATAGATGTAAGATAAATAAGTAAAGAAATAAATAATTCTGCTATTTTTTTTTTTTGCTTGATGACAAATATCACCTACATTTTTGCACTTTATGCAGTGGTAGAAGACATTTTTAGGTTGTTGATTTGGTTGAAAAATATTTTTAATACAGCCTGTCACTATTACAAGTTAAATAGTCAAATCCTTGCTTATTTATTTCATTTGTAAAATGTAAAAGTAATCACTGTGCAGAAACTTCGTACCGTGCTGTCTATTTTTCACTAATTAATCTGTTTTTTTTCCACTCTTTTAGATTGAAGGCTGAACATATCTGAATTATTTATTTACTGTTGGATTATTTAATTTACAGGAATGGATCATTTTCTATCCTGCAAATATTTGTTCATGTGGAGAAACATCAGAAGATCAGAACATAATAACAATAGCAACTAAACTGAAAAGTAACCAAATCTTTCGGATAAATATGGCATAATGAAAAGTACAGTAATTGTCTCTGAAAGATGTATTGAAGTTTGGAATTCTATAGAATTTCTCTGCGCTGTGCTGTCGACTCACCTGTAATGACTTGCTGCATGGGACTGTAGGAGCTATTGCACCTCTCGTCTTCAGCCACCACTGAAACGTCATAGGTTAGGCCGCACAGCATGTCAGGCACCACACAGAAATGCTCGTTTGTCATGCAAACGGTGGTGTCGCCAGAGCTGCTCACCACTTTCGCTCTGAAGTAGGGGGCGTAACCCATAGACTCCCATGTGATGTTGAGGACTCCAGCTGGACAGTCGAGATAGTTCTGTACATTCTGTGGCACACAGGGGGCTGGACAGAACCAAGGGAGTTAGACACAGCATTAGAAGCCTATATATCTGCACATAGTCAACATAGGTGGGTTATGTGTTCCTAGAGTGCATCTGACGTTTACATGTATAGATAGGGTTAGTGGATCAACAGGTATTAGCCTGTTTAGATCAGTGGATGGTTTTAGTCGCCGGTGGATGATTGAGTCTTTAAGGGATAAGGTTCATTCATTCTACATTTATGAACATAGTTTATCCTTCACTTGATAATATGAAGATTTTCGACACAGTAAAATGTTGGTCATTGGCAGACATTCAGACACACATGTAGGAATTACCTGGATCGAAATTTGCACTTGTTTTGTACCACAAAAGCTGTAACTTGTTACTCCATTAGTTGTGGAAAATCTTATCTATAGCTGAAATGAACTTTAACATATCCTTGACACTTCACACATCTTTGACACTTTACAACTCACATTTGTTCCATTGTAGGCTCTTCACTGGACTTGAACTGCTTATATTTCAGTAAAACTAGATAATTTTGGCATCCTAATTTTTCCTGGTTTTATATAAATGAGTTTGTTTACATGGTCCATGTTTGAGTTTGATACTCACCTGTGTAAATCATTTCCATGTCACTCTTGGCGCCCCTACATGTGTCATCATAACCAACAACGTAGACCTCAAAATGCTGACCACAAGGCAGATTTATTATTTGGCAGGTGCTGGTGGTGGTGTCACAGATCCACTGCTGTCCCTCTTCGTTTTCAGCCACAGCCATGTAGGATACGGAGCCCAGAGAGGTCTCCCACGTCACCGTGATGTCGTTGGAAGTACAAGATGAAATGACGCTCAGGAGGGTGGGAGCGCAGGGAGCTGGAGATGAAAAAAAAAAAGATCAGTCACATCCTTTAGGTCCATTAAATGCTTTTAAAGCAAATTGAGTGGAATTTAACAGCTTATATAAATTTACACCAACAAAAAAAAACAAAAATTACTGCAATATAATCCTGTTGAAGCATGATGTATGTATAAAATGTGTTTGTTTTAGTATTACTTGTAATACCTAATACATAATTACCAACACAACAAGTTAAAACGAGTCATTGCTTTAAATTTAATTAAATAGAAAAGCTAACAAATTAAAGGATATCAAAGTGAACAGGCTTTTTAGTTTTGTCATTATTAATTAGATTGGAATAGACCTGAGTTATTCCGCTACAGGAAAATTCAATGGCCCAGGCAGCAACAGAATAAAGTGCAAGAACAAGTGCGCATGCATCAACAGTTCAGATGGTGACAAAATTCCTTCTCAAAAGAAAAGCATGGATCATAATATCAATATTCATTACCTGTTTGGATTATCTGAAATTCCTCAGCGGGACTTGGGCAATATCGTCCCTGTCCACTGACCTCCACTCGGTAGCTTTGCCCACATAACAGAGATGTTAAATTGCAGGAGCCACCACTGGTGGAGCAAGTTTGTTCATGGTTGACATTAAGGCCAGTGGCTGTTGCGTTGTAGTAGAGGATTCCACTACCAGCAGTCCAGGACGCCAAAACCGTGTTGGTATCACAGTCGACAGTAGCTTGAAGATTTGTGTGAGGACAAGGACCTGCACATGAAGGAAATCGAAAAAGGAAGACAGACTCATATGGTTATGAACAGCCATAACTACCAAAACAATGCAACATTTGACAATGTAACAGAATGTGTATTTAGTGTCATCTAGTGGTTGAAGTGCAGGCAGCAACCAGTTGAATTCATGCATCAGTGGACTGGGTTTTAATTACCTGTGGTGGTGGTGACAGTTTCACTCATCATACTATTGCAGGTGCTATGTCGAGCCATGACTGTAATGTTATACTCCTGCCCGCACCCCAGGTTAGGGAAAAAACAGTTGGTGTCAGTGGTGTTGCAGTCGGCGTAGTGGCCAAGGTTTCCATGGGCGTAGACTGTGTAAGACGTGGCACCAAGGGCCGTGTCCCAAGTCACCGAGGTGATGCCGGTGCTGCAATCAACTCTTGCAGACACATGAGTTGGAACACATGGAGCTGACGGGGGACAGAGGGAGGGTGAAATAGACCAAGGTAATTAGTGTATAGTTTTGGATTAAGACCAAATAAATAATTCCTCCAATCGAGTACTGATTAAGATTGATTTTAGTTTCATATAAAACTGCTGACAGAAGTAAAAGGCCTCCAGAATAAAAGTAGTCAAACTTCTCCAAATTACTAACAAAGGGAAATGAACTAGTACAATTGTTTCTGTTAGGCACGGCGTGTTGGTGTTGTTACCTTTCTGTTTTGGTGACCAACACGACAGAAACAATTGTACTAGTTAAAGAAAGTACGGCAAGAAAAATGAACTACATCAAAGGAAAATGAAGTCTAAATGCTTGTTGGATGTAGTCGCCGAGGTACGGCTTAGGGTCAAAAGGCATATTTCCCTCAGATCTGCATGATGTGTGTATTGTACGGTTGGTATCTTGTGCATTATCAGTACCTGTGCTAAAATCGTCAGCATGAGCCACGTCGCTCTCGCATGTGCCGGTCTCGCCAACCACACTGACAGTGTAGGTCTGCCCACAGGACAGCTCCTCGAAGGTGCAGTTGGAGGTGGTGGAGATGCAGGTGTGGACCTCTCCCCGCATGTCTACTGCTGACACCTCGTCCAACTGGTCTGGGCCTGAATTGTGCCAAGTCACCGATGCCACGTGTGTGCTACATTCCAATGCCACCAACGCATATTCTAGTTTACAGGGAGCTGATGGCGAATCAAGAGAGAGGTAATGTGAGGCTTATTTAGAAAACGTTTCATTTGATGGTCAAATGCAACCGTGATCAACAAGCTTTCACTAGTGCTCACGCAGAAAAACTAGACATTTCCTTCAACTTTGGCTACCTGATTGGATTTGGTAGTCTGAGCCTTCGATGGTGCCACAGTCAATTGACGCCGCCGTGACTGCAATGCTGTATGACATGCCACATTGCAGGTCGCTGATGGTACACTGGGTGTCCTGGGTGTCACAGGTTGCACGGGTGTTGTCACTGCCGATGGCGACGGCAGTGTAAGTGCCAACATTTTCAGCGCTTCCGGTCCACTGCACATCGAAAGTGTTGGCCTCACAGTCCAGAGTGGCTTCCACACCCTCAGGCAGGCAAGGAGCTGTAGTCGTTCAAAAGAGGGCGGAAAACAAACATGGGGTTAGGAAATTGTTCAGGTGATTGAAAGTTACAAACTACTCAATAGATGCAAGAACTTATTGCTCTTTGCATTTCCATTTCAAAGACGTGGTAAGTTTAGCTCAGAGGGTTTTACCTACATACTGATATATCATCCAGCCGATATATATAGATTTTTTTTCCCAACCTGCCATTGGCATTATTTTTTTTTTTTAATCAGTGGAAAAAAATGTTCTAAGTTATTTGAACAGGCACTTGTGTGGGCAGCATTTGAAATGTTTGAAAAAGGATGTGTTTTAATTATTTCATTCATATTGACGCAACCTAAACAAATGTCAGGCGCCAAAAATCACCTAGAGATATTGGCCATCCATTGACTGTCAAAACTTTCTTCTATATCACCTACCTTTCTTCTAATACCTATGACTATTTAAACTGCTTTTTTACTCAAAATACAGCATTTCAATTCTATGTTATGAAGTAATGAGCATACAAATTAAATGTGGCATTATCTACTAGGGCAGGGGTGTCAAATATGCAGGGTTTTTTTAGACCACTGTGAAAATGCACACATGAGGTACAGTATTTTAATGAGACTCCAACAATTAATGAAATGTATTTACAACCTACCTGAATCGAAAACCAGAGTGTCTGATGGAATGCTGCTGCACATTGCACTGGACGCAACCACAACAGCTGAGTACTGATGTCCACAGTCCAGTCTCAGTGAGCAGGTTGTCGTATCCGAGGAACATTCAGCCACATGATTATGGTTCCCTGTGACTGTAGCCGTGTAGTAAATGGCATATGCACTCGCTGTCCAGGTCAGCGTTGCTGTGTTGGTGCCACATTCGGCTACTGCACTCAGGCCTGTCGGAGGGCATGGGACTGCGAGGAAAGAGAGATGTGAAGATAGAAGTGTTACGTTAATGAAATACCAACCACATTACAGGTTCAAAATTAATAATAAAAAAATCAGTGCAATAAAATAAAAAGCGCCATAAAATTAACCAAATCTGAGGTTAGAAGCAACAAAGCAGCAAGAAATTTTGATAAATACTGTAAATACAAAATACATTTAACAATGCAGAAACAATTAAATCATAATAGAATAGCAGGTTAGAAAAATACAATATAAAATACATATAAAGGAAAATATTAACCGCATTAATGCATCCAAAATTCTGTATGACCACCTGCTGTGATGCAGGTTTTGCATTGTGTGTTTGAGTGATTGTGTGTAAACATGAACCTGTTTCAGTGGTTATGGGAATGCTGGGGTCACTGGTGCATCCGTTGTACTCCACAGAAACCTGGTACGTGTAGAGCTGGCTACACTGCAACCCGCTGATCACATGAGACGTTTCTGTGGTGGTGAAGGTAGCAGTGGCTCCGCCCGCTTCTTCAGACTGAATGACATAGGTAACACCATTTTTCACACTGGCATCCCAGCTGAGGGTGATGTCATTGTTTAAGCAATTCGTCACTCCGGTCACAGTGGACGGTGGACAGGCGACTGCAAACAAGAGCGGAAAAAAGAACCATGAATACAGTTTATTAGGGTTAAGAGTTTTTATTAGGGTTAAGAGTTGAAGACATTGTTTATTATATAGAATGTACTTTATTTGCTTTCAAGGTAAACAAAACATAAAATATATCACTGCACACCACGATACAAATAACTAATGGTGCAAGTGTCTAAATAATAACCAATAAGCTGATCAATTATTAATTAAATTGATGAATTTACAGAATGTTAATACTACAAAAAAAGGTCAAATATATAGCTAAGGATAAAATACGTACAGAAGAAGATTAACATAAGTTTATCCTTAACATTTAATCATTTTAAATGGTTTTTGGGCACAGAAGAGTAAATAATAGAATCTAAGTGAATACGAGTAACATACAGGTGATGATGATGTTTCTTTTGGCTTTTTCCCTTCCGTGGTCGCGGCATACTTGATTTGGCAGGAGTTTTTAAAAAAAAAAATTGGGCTGTGTCAAAAAAAAAATAAAAAAAAAAAAAAAAAAAACTCCTGCCAAATCAAACCCCGGAAGCGAAGAAGCCGAAAGAAATCATCATCATCATCATCATCATCATCATGTAAATTAGAGAACCCTAACTTCATGCTAGCTGCTTATGCTATTGCTACATGCAATAAATGCAGGTAATGAAGTACAAATGTAATATTCCGAGGCAGAAGTTGACTGTGCTTTTTGATCGGGAGTTCTCATTGTTGCAGTCAGTAAACATTGCAGTCAGTAAACATGTATGAATACAATAATAGAACAGAGTGTTTCCAGCAGCTGTTACTCTTTTATTCCCTGACCTGCTTCAAAGTTGACAGCCTCGCTGGGCTCGCTCCAGCAGCCCCGGTCCCTCGTGACCACTGTTATGGTGGCGACCTCGTCGCAATGGAAGTCCGTGAAGAAGCATTCGTCTCCAATGGATTCACAGGTGTGGTTGTTGCCGTCGAAAACATCTACACCTGTGGCCAAGTACAGATCTCCTTGCGGGGCATTGGTCCACGTCAAATGGCCCACGTTACCACTGCACTGCAGGGACACATCCAGGTTGGTGGGAGGGCAGGGGCCTGCAAAAATATCCCATTATAGTGAGCACAGAGTACTCAAGTGCACGGAGGCAGGTGTTTTACTCCAGAAATGTGAAGAAAATATAAGTACTTTCTTTCAGAACAAACACCATAAACCTTTAAAAACTTTTTACACTAAATTATATTTCTGATGATTGATACTTCTTTTCAAAATTGCTGTTGTTAGCACATGCTGATAAATAATTTACACACTTCCTAAGCAATTATAGTCAATTCATTTCAAATCCGATCAATCAAATTATTAGTTAATAAAACTTGAAAAAATATCAATCAAATTATTAGTTAATAAAACATGAAAAAATATGAATAGAAGAATCAACACTAGATAACAAGTATTAATAATAAATACTAACCATTATTAACTGCTGTTATTATCAAAGTCACCAAATAATATATCTATTGATAAAAATAAGTATAAATATATTTCCCGGTACCTGATATCTAAAATGAATGTGTATTTTGGAGCATCTAGTGGCAGCTGCAGGAACTGCAACAACACTCATTACATTTTCTACAGTCCAAGTGCATTTCTCCAGCTGTTTTCCTCCTCACCTGCTAGGTAGTTGACTGAGTCGCTGTCAAAGCCCTGGCACTCCTCAGAGAAGGGGGTGACCACGATCACATAGGTCTGTGCACAGTGCATGTGAGGTATGTAACAGTGGGTGGTATTTGTCAGGCACTCTCTGACGTCCCCGTCTCTTCCACTTGCCGTCACTCTGTAGGAAACTGCACCAGGACTGTGTTCCCAATTCACTGCCCCTGTGTTATCCTCACATATCAGGTAAGTGGAAATATTTGCAGGAGCACACGGGGCTGGTAGAGAAAAATAAGGAAGAAACGTCACTAAGGCTTGACGGAAAACAACTATTTTCCAGTTATTTTTTTCCCACTTTGTGATAAAGAAGAGCAGTTCATTACATTTGGTTTTGTCTATTCATTTTGCTTTGTTACAAATCACACACTATATATACAATGAACCTCATTTTGCTTTTGGAAGTGGATAGATTTCACTACTTTACACAGCAAGTTTTTAATCATAGACTCATAGATACATTTATTCCCCACCATTCTCTTTGGTGAAAATGATTAATGGCCTTCACTGTTTTTTTATTTTTATCATTACTTGCAGCTATTTCACTGGAATTGAAAGACATTGCGTGGATATATGTGACAAAAGTTCCCAGGATTAAACCTTACTGCCATGCTGGTAGTCGTAACAACAGAAAATATCTACATTGAAGTTTTCACTCATAACTACCCTCTGACAGCCCATCGTCTCATTCTCTCACCTGTCTCTATCTGAACGTGGCCAGGCTGGCTGCTGTTGCATTGATTCGCCAGAGCCAACACATTCACGTCATATATGCGACCACAGAGCAGTGAGGTGAAGGTGGCTTCGGACTGGCTGGTTCTGATCTCCTCGAAGTCATCTCCAGATTCAGCTGTGATGTAGAAACCACTCGCCCCCAAAGTGTCGTCCCAGTTCAATAAGGTAATGCCAGTGAGGCAGTCGTATGTGTAGTGCACGTTGGCAGGAATACAAGGCGCTGAAAAACAAACATACAGTTATTATACATAGTGACTTTTCAGAGCAATTCTATATGGCTTTCGGGAAATTAGAAGAAATAATAATTGAATTATCATTGCAATTTCCATAAGAATATCGCTATATGACACAATTAAGATCTTTGAAAGTATGAAATGTTTTAAGCCAAGCTACCTCTGGTTTCCTACTTACAATATTGAATCTCCTTATCAAAAAGGCAAAAAATCAAATGCTTTTATTATCATCATACAAGTATGACGAAATTATACGACAACTCTCAGTATAAAATGTAGTAAATATAAAATAGTAAAATAAAATAGAAGTAAAATATATAAGTATATATACAACAGAGCCATATGAGTAAAAAAAGTGCAGTAGAGAAATTATATAAATCCGAATAAATAAATGGTAACATAAACGTACCTGTGACGATCTCAAAGCTGGAGCTGGGGTCACTTGGACACTGATCTCCTTGTGCAATAGCCTGGATGGTGTAAGTGCTTCCACACTCCAGGTCGTTCAGAACACAGTTGCTGTTGTCGGAGTCGCTGCAGGAAGTTTCATGTCCTTGGTCAGATCTTGCAGTGACCGTGACTGAAATCGCGTCGTCATCGTTAATCCAGGAAACCTGTGCATGGTTGGTGGCGCAGTCCAGTGAGTAGTTGTAGATCACAGGCGCACACGGAGCTGGATGTAGAAGAGTCAACCATGGAAAAAAGTTAAGTGTGAAGCAAAAAAGCCCTGAGGCGAGAAAAACTCAAATCAAATTGCATTAATCATAACTTTCTCACTTTACAACTTATTTCTGCGAATATACAAAATATCCATTACACTGCAGTTGCAATGCCTCTTATTTGTTGGCACACCATAGAACTAAAGGGATAACTTGACATTAATAACCTTCACAGTTTTTACAGTTCTACAGTACCTGTTGTTACAGTGGTCATGGCATTTGAGGAGCTGTTGCAGACCCCATCTTCTGCCAGGACAGTCACAGTATACGTTTCTCCACACATGAGGCTGCGGAGCTCACAGAACGTGCCGATGGATGTACAGCTGTCAGTGTAATCGCCGGCCTCAGCCACAACAGCGTAAGACTCTGCTCCGCTGCTGGCGTCCCAGCTCACCATCGCCACATCACTGTCGCAATCCAGAACGGCGGCCACATTTGTAGGGTCACAGGGCGCTAAAGAGAGGTGGGAGATGTTATTCAGTGAGACTTCTGCTCTACTTTGACATAGATTAATCTGACACGATCAAAGCTGACAAAATGATGAAAATCAGGAGTGAAATGATAACAATATTTTTTGAATGACATAAAACATTTGAAACTGTATTGTGTATTTATGAATAAAAATCCAAAACATGTCTTTTCTACTTTGACAAATTATTGATTATTTCTATCTAGTATTTACTATTTCCTGGTTGCTTTCTTTAGTTTTTGTGGCGTGTCTCTTGTTCACTAGCAGATGGTGGTCACGTCTGCCAATGACTTTAAGAAAATGTGGCTAATCCAATTTGGGAAAATGCAAGAGTTCCATATGGCATTAACCTGAATATTTCACAGTAGCTTTTTCCACGTTACTCCTGTAATATACACTATATTAAATAAAACAGAACAATACTGAAATGGATTAAAATAAGACTAAAAGTTTCCTCTGCAGGTCAGCCGGGCTCAGCCTTAGACATAGGGTGAAGACCTCGGATATCCAGAAGTGACTAACATGTCCATCTGGGAAGAGAGCCCGAGGCTGACCCAGGGCACACTGGAGGGATTATATCTATCAGCTGGCCTGGAAATGCCTTGGGATTCCCCCAGGAGAGCTAACGACTGTGCGCGGGGAGAGGACTCCTCTGCTAAGGCTGCTGCCCAGAATTGGTAGAAGCAGATGACGATGAGTAAATGTCAGTATTTTCCACAAAAAAGTACATTTACTTTAATTAATACTAAAGTATGATTGAAACCAATATTTGAAAATAAAATACAAATACATTTTCAACTAAAAGCTAATGAAAAACTATTAGAAATGTGACCTCGATTCATAATCAGTAAACCCCCAGTCACATGACTAAACCTTCTAAGAATCAATTCAGAACAAAGTAAATTAATAAATTCTTTTAGATTGAAGTTAAAATGTAAACTAATTTACCAGTTTCAAAGGAAATGCTCCCAGAGCTGTGACACCAGTCATTTTCAGCCATCACCTCCACAGAATACGTCTGTGCACACTGCAATTCTGGGAATGTGCATGTCAACTCAGTCTTGGAACAGGAAGAGGAGAATCCTCCTGCTCCTGTCACCGTGGCGACGTAGGATGTTGCACCGGCGGCTGCATCCCAAGATGTCACCAGTGTGTTAGAGGAACAATCCACATCTCCTCTGATGTTTTCCGGAACACAAGGAACTGAGAAGTAATATGTAAACAAGCATTTTAGTCTGACTGGAGACCAAGTCCTTCACCCTGCTCTGCTGGGTCAAAGGTGGCGAACTCACCGGAGTCGACAACCTGCGGTGCACTGCTTTGACCTTCACATGTGGTGCTGATGGGTGTGACTGTCACCGTGTACTGTTGTCCACAGGGTAAATCAGGGAACGTACAACTGGAGCCCTCCGTCAAGCAGCTCAGTGAAGGGCCATTTTCATTGACAACCATGACACTGAAGTTCAAAGCTATGTTTGGAGGCGTCCAGCTGGTGGTCAGTGTGCCGGTGCTACAGTCCATGGTGTTGTCGACATCCATAACCATACATGGGGCTGAACAGAATACCAACACTCAGAGTCAATGTTTACTATACAAGAAAAGATGGCTGCATTTACACTGTATTATTGCTCTTTTCAGATGAAGACGCATTAATGGATATGCTAATAAATTAACTAAATTACTATACAAGCAGTACCCATGTACTTATGAGCTGAATAAAACACATTTAGATCAATAATGATCAATACAAACCTAATCAACTTTTCAAAATTCTATTTAAGGCATATTAAGCTCCAGCTCAGCTTAATACAAGAGTCCCTGTATGCTAAAATCTGTAATTCCGTGACAAATGAGAACGAAAAGCTCGAAAACAGCTGCTCAATAAACTTTTTAAATGATCTGTCACCAGATTTTCTTTTCTTTCCCCTGATTTTTATATTAGAGAAACGTAAATATCTTTCAGACTCTTGGGGAAAAACGTACAAAGAGAAGAGAAGAGACTATTCATGAATAAGACAAAAATTTGGTGAAGCCGTTCTTCTCACCAGTTGTATAGAAAACTGGCTCGCTGTCAGGAGTTTCACAGACCCCATCTGAGGCGGACACAGTAAAGGTGTACGTGGTACCACATTGTAAACCATTCAACAGGCAACTGAGGTCTCCTCCCGCATCACAGGTCACAGTGTGTCCGTCTGGGCTTGTGGCTTTGCCAGTGTAAGACACAGCATTGGGGCTGGTGGTCCAGGTTAACGTGGCAGAGTTATCAGTACAGTCCACTGAAACCTCCACGTCAGACGGAGGACAAGGTGCTGAGGACCAAGTACACAGAACAGGTCAACAATGACAGAAACACAACAGGGGGACTGACTACTGAACTTCCATTTCATTAATGTTTACTCTTGTATTTCACTACATCTCAGAGGTAAATATTCTCCCAAGTTTAGTTACGTTTCTGATTAAAACTTCTCAATCCCTTCCTGGACAATGAAAACCACTGAAATCATATCAATGATGAACTTTGTGTTGAGAAAATGATGATGCTACAAACCATATAGCAGTAAAATGAAACATACACATTTAGGCATCAGTAACATGAACACAAAAACATTATTTACAATAGTAAAAATTAGACTCAGTTTACAGCATAATGACTACTTCTGCTGTGACTTTTTTATTGTTATGTACTTATAAATACTCCCTCACCTGTCAGGACGGGGTTTGCTAGGGTGGGACTGCTGGTGCAGTAGCTGTCCACAGCTGACACCCCAATAGTGTAAACCTGGCTGCACATCAGCCCATCCAGCCTGCATGACATCCCATTAGACATACAGTACAAATCAAGATCTTGTTGATTTACTGCGTATGCCTTGTAGGACTCAGCACCAAGGCTCGCTTCCCATGTCACCTCCACGAAACTCTCGCCACACACTCTCTCTGCCATCACATTTGTAGGTGAACATGGTGCTAAGACAGAAAAAAGGTAGATGTTACTACTTGAATATTACTTGTTCGTTATGCACAAATTAGACGTCTTCAAAGGCTTAAACTTTTATTATGTGATGTTTTCATTCACCCTTGTTAATCTAATGTTGTATTTGTTGTGTCGTGTTGCTCCAATCTGTTGTCTCACATCAGAAATGCAGTTCTAAACTATAATCCTAATTTTTAATCACATTTGCTACTAAAATTGAACAAAAACCCAAAAAATGAATATAACACAAAGGGTACTTACATTGTGAGAAATGCACCACTGTGGGGTGACTGATGCAGCCGTCTGTGCACGACTTCACCTCCAGTGTGTACTCCTTTCCACATGCCAGCGTATCCACAGTGATCATATGCTCTGTGACATTAAATGTCAGAGCCGTATTGTCGCCTGTGATCACACCCGCATAGCTGTCCGCATTAGTCGTCTCATTCCAGCTGATGGTCACTACTTCTGTTTCACAGTTTACGTCCACGCTCACCTCAGGTCCACATGGAACTGTAGAGAGAAAAAAGACAACGGAGATGTTAGAAATGGAAAGGCATTAAGTTTAAAGGCAAAAATGCAGCCAGTATTGTGCACCAGAAACAAAATGTTGATGTCCTTCTATTCATAACCAGCTGGGCCAAAGCTCTGACTCCCTAAAACTATGATATTAAGCCATGAGACGCCCTAGTCATTCAAAAACACATGGATAAATGTGTCTGCTCTTAAGCATTCTACTGATATGTAACACACAAAACAGGCCGAACATACATCCACATAATTATTATATTTTTGCACATTGCTTTTGAATCTAGATGTGGTGTCGATTGTGACATATGTTACAATTAAATTTCTTCTTATTCTTCTTCTCCTTATTATTAATCTTACCAGAGTCCATGTAGACAGGGTCAGAGGGTATCCGGGTGCAGACGCCATCATGGTTTCCAACGGTAACAGCATACCTTTGACCACATTTTAAGTTAGATATAACACAGTTGTGTTCAGTGGTGCTGCAGCTGAGAAGACCTCCTTCATCGTCCTCCATTGTGGCAGTGAAGGATGGAATTTTTGGAAGACCTCGCCAGAAGATCAGAGCTTCATTTCTTTCACAGTCCAGAGTTGTAATGATGTTATCAGGGGGGCAGGCAACTGTAATGATATAGTTTTGATGAGACAAGTTTGATGTGCAATTTTTGAGAAAAATGCAGCAAAACACCACAAAGGGAGCAAATCGTTAACCAGCTGTACGCTACCTGTTTCTATGGTGACCGAGTCGCTCAGTGTACTGTTGCACAAGAAATTGGAAGCGAGGACGTTAATCGTGTAGTTAGTGCCGCATCTCATCCCCACAATCGTGCATGTTAAATCCATTGAATTACAGCTGTGGATTACGCCTTGTTCATCTGTTGCCATGGCGACATAGAAAATGGCACTGCCAATGACTTGCCAGGTCACAACCACAGAGTTTGCGGCACAGTCTGAAGTCGCCTGCACACTGTGAGGAGCACACGGGACTACAGAGGAAGGGAAACCATGATTAGAGAAGAGTCACTTATGTGGGAAAAAAAACTCAATCAATGAAATGAAACAATTCACACAAAAAACAGTAAAATAAGTCCAAATAAGAAGGTGTGACATCCACCTTTTCAACATGGTGAAAAAAAGGATGTGACAAAAACAAACTGATAAATGGCTTTGCCGGCCTTACCTGTCTCGGCTACAGGCGCTAACACCTTTGGACTGGAACAGTACTCGTCGTGAGACTGGATGTAGATGGTCAGGTGTTCTCCACAGTGGATCCCCTCCTTGGCACAGCTGTTGGATTGGGTGTTGCAGCTGTAGTAGGTATGATTGTGCCTGTTGCCAAAAGCTTCTACAGTGTAATTTAACGCTCCATCTGCATGGTCCCACTTGCTGATTAAAACATCAGAGTTGCAGTCGGCTGATGTCATGACATTTCGTGGGAAACATGGTGCTGGAGGCAGAGGAATCAGAGATGCTCCATTAGTAATGATAAAAGAGAATATCCACTGTTCAAAAGGCTGTAAGTTACACCAGATGCAATATTTAGCCCATGTAAGAAGTACTTTGGATGTTTTATTTTAGACCACATCATCCAGTCCTAAGTTATCATGCTATGAAATGATATGAAAGACACATTGGCTGTAGAATAAATCCATACCTGTGCTAATGTCCACAATGGAGCTAGATTGACTTGTGCAGTCGCCATTGATGGAGTAAACTGAGAAGTAGTAATGGCGACCGCAAACCGTATGTGTGAAATAACAGGAGTTTTCTTCAGTCAGACACTCCTGGACATTGCCCTGCATTCAGAGAGATCACAAAAGAAATATGTGAATTAAATGTTACAGACTCGGAATCCTTTAAATGAGTAATGTGATATTTTAAGAAATTCAAAAGCAGATGCACGTCCAGGCAGAGATTTCAGATCAATGATCCTAAATCTGGAGTTGAGGCTACCTAAATATTGTAGTTGTAAATCATCGCATTGAATATTGAAAATATAGACAAAGTCAATTTTGTACATGAAATTAGCATTGGCTGATGTATTTACTTTATACTATAAATCTGTGAATCTGTCTACCCTCTTTCTTTATTTTCTTTAAGAGTCAGGAAAATAATGGAAATTTCAATGGTGTTTGGAAATGTCAAAATCAGACATTCACTCACAAGAATCTTGTTCAGAACATGTGTTTGTTAAACACATAAATACACGTATGTAAATACAGGATATATGTATTATGATGGGTAAAATACAAAGACCAAATTTCCCTACAGGGTTCATAAAGCAACTTAATCATTGGCCTGCTACCTCTTTGATATGCTTCTAAATTGAGATTATATAAGTACCTTGTTATCGGTTGCTGTTGCCTTATACAATTCTGCACCCTCTGTCAAGTCCCAGGAAAACACAATGACTTCATTTTCACAGGTTCGTAACAAGTGGAGATTCTCTGGAGGGCAGGAGACTAGATGGACAGACAGACAGATAGACAGACAAACAGAGAGATAGATAGATAGATGGATAGATAGATAGATAGATAGATAGATAGATAGATAGATAGATAGATAGATAGATAGATA
>JAPTHA010000019.1:1413999-1425103 GCA_029814585.1 Gymnapogon annona | reverse complement strand
TTTCATAAGTAGAGATACCACTGTACATTGTTACGTTGCAGTGAACTTTAATACAAGTTGCTCATTGCTGGACAGCCGTTTGTCCGTGTTGTTCCTCCGCTGACAATGTGATGACGTCATCACGACTTGTCGACTCGACTTCGACTTTATTGACAGATAAGTCAACTTGAAAAAAACTGAAGTCGTTAATGCTCTACTGGTCACTACAGTGGACAGTTGTTCTCCATCTGTTCTCTTGTATATTTGTGGGTTTTGTTCTTTTAGTTACATATCAGCCAACACAGTGGATACTTATGCATCATCCCAAACACTGCAATTTATACCGTTACTGTAACTTTATGTTCTTGATAAACCTGATCTGTAGTAACAGGTTTGAGTGTTAATTTATTGCTAATTGTTAATTGTTATTAGACTGTAATTAACAGTTTTCTTAAACAAAAAGGTTTTAAAAAATGTAATAATAAAATAATAATAAACATAAATATTATAATAATAATAAAAAAAATGTTTTAATAATAATAAATACAATACATATATATATATAGAAATAATGGTATTATGCTCTGATTCTTGCTCAGTTTGAAAATAAAACGTTCAAATACAGTCTTGTGTGTTTGTGTTATCTTGTACAGTAGTTTAAGTATTAATGGGGGGGGGCTCATTAGGACTTCTTGTATACGGCTCAGAATTTGGTGCTAAACGGCTGTTAAAGGCACTGTGTGATGCACACAGTTCTCCTGCCTCATGGTAGGGGGCGCTGGCGACCCCAGCAGTTCAGTCTGTGACAGTAAGCTAGAGCTAGCCAGTCAAGTGCAGACAACCCTGTTGAGTTTTCCCTCCGGAGGTTGTAAGATATTTTGAAAATCTACTGGATTCTCTCTGCTGTATCTCAGTGACTACTTGACGCGTGTCCAGATTCTGCTTCCGTCGTATATCTTTCCGTATCATTTTATTTTGTTTTTAATATCCGCCACAACTTAAAGGCCGAGAAAACATTGTCACACATTCGGTGGCATAAAAAAGATTTGGTCCACTGACGATTATAATGTTTTTTAATGAAATGTGCTGTTTTTTTGTGCTACAGTTTGTGTGTGATCAAAGCTAATGTGAGATTTTCAATGTTAACTGCTACCAATCAAATAGTGAATAAGTACTCTGTAGATTCACATGTTTGTAAACTGATAGTGATGCAGTCTGTGCCTCACCAGACAACAACTTCACCGCACGTCACTGATAATAATAAACACAGAATCAGATAAAATAGTTAAACACACAGTCATGGAAAATGTCTTCGGACATCCTTACAATCTCTTATATAATGAAATACTTGTTTTGTGTTGTGGCGGCACAAACAAATACAAATGGATTATTTGTGTGTGTTTAATTTTTATTGTTGACAATAAAAAATAATTAAATTCTCGACATTTTCAATATGTCATGCCCTGGGTGGGTTTGAAGGAGCATTATCTCGCTGTAACATTTAGTTTTGACCTTGATGAATGAACGCATGAACCCTTTACTGTCATGGTGATGGAGTAATGCATGTTGCAGAAGAATGACACACTTGGCAGAGTTCAGTGACTTAAGAGTGGTTATAAATGCATATATATTACAAATATTTAGGTTGTCCAAAAGCATTTGTCCAACACTGTACATTTTGAGATTTGGGTTCTGGAAATTCAAATAATCCTAAACATTACTCAATTTAAGTCATCTAACAGAATACACAATCGGTGGTGAACTACATTACCCAGAGTGCATTTAATACCTGTGTCTTTGGTGTGCATCTCACAATCCCAGTTGCAGCCGCTGACGTCATTGCAGGGTATCACCTTCACGCTGTACGGACTGTCGCAGTTGAGGTCGGAGAGGGCGCAGACAGGTGCTGTGGAGTTACAGCGGATGTCGTCTAGACTATCTGCAGCCCGAGTCTCGTAGAGGTCAGCCCCACGCACCGGGTTCCACATGATCTCCAAAGTCTCGGTGCTCACCAGGGATACATAAACATTCTGTGGACAGCAGGGTTCTGTAGGACGGCAGGAGAATTAAATGACAGGAAACAATTACAACCAGGAAAACAGGCGATAGCGCTCCACCTCAAGTCTGCTGCGTCTTACGGGTGGTGTAGTTGAGGGTCATTCCTTTGGCACTTTCTCCAGCCTCGTTGATGCCAATGACATTCATCAGGTATTGGTAGCCACAGTCACAGTGGAAGTTACAGTTGTTACCAGTGGTGTCGCATATCACCTCTACTCCATGGCCGTTTTTGATGTAGGCCCTATAGCTGTCAGTATAATTCATGTAGTCCCATGACAGGGAGCAATTTTCTGGTGCAGTCTTGGTCACGGTCAGACCCACTGGTGGACAGGGAACTGCAAGGACAGGACACAAACCAGCCTAAGTACCATCCTCACTGTGGCAGTTTAGTGCCTTCAGAGACCGAAAATAAGAGAAGCGCCTTTTCCTTAAGTATTTAGTGGATGTAAATCATCAATTGGTAGTGAAAACAAATGTTATGCCCAAAAAGACAAACACTTAAATGTACTCAAAAGACCAGCAATGTTCATCAATGTTAATGACCATTGGTTCTCAAATTACTTACCTGCTCAATCAAAGGTTAAATAATTTTTTTTAAAAAAGTTGATATATATTAGGTATAGCTAATTTGAGAGATAAAGTAATCAGAGCTACTTTTTTTAAACCTGAAGTGTGAGAACTACAGAACATATAATTGTAATTATTCAGTTTCAATTTGTGTTTAAGCACCTAAAAATAGGGTGCAGGAACCTTTTGTGTTTCTCTTATCCTTAGAAGGGGAGGTTTACTATACAAGCCAACTTTAGCTTTTGTGTATTTTTTTTTTAACTGCTGAGTTTTCATCATCATCATCTTCCAAACCCGCTGCATCCTTTGCAGGGTCGCGGGGGTCACTGGAGTCTATCCCAGCTACTAAGGGCGATGGGCAAGGTGGGTGAGAGCTACAAACTGTTATTTTCAGGCATTTTTAATACAGCGTATAAAAATGTGTCTTTATTAATAATGGTACTTTGTAATAACTCTGCAATCACACCTTTAAATAAATAACTTATGATCAGGATTTTATATTTCCTTTCCACATTTATTTTGCCTGATAGGTTAGCCTAGTTTTAAGACTTCTCTTAATTCCAAAATGAGTCTTTACTTATTTATAAGAAGACATGTTTTTAATCTTAAAGTCAGACAGTCTTTACATCTGCGATCTGACTTGTTAGACTTCTCCAAGTGCAAAACTGTGTGTGCCATAATCCAATAAATGTGTTTCAAATATCTGTATGAAACCTGCCTCCCACTGATCGCCCACAGGGCTCAGAAAATTTTTTTGGGACTTTTTTTTTTTTTTTTTGCAAAAATTTAGTGAGCCTTATGATCTTTGTGCATTTCCTTTGTTATGTCTCAATCTAATTTGATTCAACTTAGACAAATGGCATTTTTTGGTAGAACTGTCTTTTACTTACTGGTGACGAAGGTAATTGTGTCGGATGGGGAGCTGGGCCCAGCATCGTTCCAGGCAGTGACCTGAATACTGTAAGACTGTGCACAGGCCACCGGATAGAAGGTGCAGTTGTCAGCTGTGGTTTCACACAATGGGCCGTGGTCACTTGTCACATTGAAGTGGAGGACTCCGTAAACATCATCATACACATGCCATGACACCAAGAGTCCTGCCTCATCGAGGCTGTATGTCATGGATACAGTGATTTCGAATGGTGTTGGAGGTCCTGTTGAAGTAAATAAACAAAAACAAAAGAGAAGTTGTTAGACAGTGTTTAATTTCCCACATTTATATTTAAAATGTCAAAGAAAATTCTCACGTGTTGTCTGGTTGACGTAGGCACTGGCCTCTCCCATCCTGTCCTCTGGGTCCCAGGCATAGGCCTTAACAAAATAGAGTTTACCAGGCTCCAGGTAGTCAACCGTCAGCTCGGTGTTTGAAGTGTTAAATATGAGCTCAATCGTATTTGACTCAAGGCATAATACACACACAGTGTACTGGACAGCATCGGGATTCGAGTCCCAGGACACATGGATGGTGCTGTTGGAGGGAGAGTTGGTTTCGACCATGGGAGGAGACAACACTGTCGAAGGAAAGAAAATCGTTGAAGGCTTTTTAATCATCTGAGGGATGAACACTTAGCCTGGATAACAAGACCAGCAAGGCCTCCTGCTGACATTGTCATAGTCGGGGATGCAGTGTTCTGAAATACAGATATATAGTTCAAATACAAAACAAATGCAAGTGTAATTCATAATTAAATTGCAATTTCTGGTCAAAATTAGGTGATTACAAAGGGTTTGAACAAGAGCAAGTTCCAGTTCTGTAAATGAAATAGAATTCTTGTTTTGTAAAGAGTGAAGGCCTCCACCAGCTCTTTTCAGTGTTGTGAATTGTAAACTCATGTTTCAGATGTATTGAACACCTTGAAGGTAAAAGGTGCTATATAAGTGCAACCCATTTACCGTCCTATACTATAATATACCATTCTATGCTATATTATGCTATGCTACTCTGCTACTATGATTAGATCTAAAAGTACAATTAACTTTTAATATTACTATTTCACCACCTATAATCACAACACTTCTGTACATCATATAAGATGCTTCTGTATTACATTGTGTCACAATAGTTATTTATTAGTTTTCATGTTTGTGAAACAAGTAGAATATTCACAAGTAAAATGTGGGTCTATTACCTTACCTTAACTTACCTTACATTACCCTACCTTACTTTACCGCCACATATTTATCAAAATAGAAAAATAGAGACTTTGAAAAATGTATGTTTTTGCAACTATATAGACACCCACATTCCTTTTCAATGTCAGAGCCTCTTATGAAGAGTCCATATCAAATCTAACAAAAACGGTGCCACATTGTAACATAATAGGTGTAACTCCGGATCACTGTTGTTTGATTTTGCCCCGGAGATCGGGGTGGGGGTGACAGGTGACAGTTATGTACTCAGGGTAAGGTCAACTCATTGTGTTGTACCAAGAAGGATCAGATATAGTTACAACTGTGTCAGTAGAGGTCCTTAGGGATGCTGATTGATTTCTGGAGGAAAACAAACGTAGATTTGCTTAAACACTGAGACTGGGTTCTAAATGCTGATAAATACAGTATATAATGTCTTCCCAATAATAGGACAATGAGACAGATCAAGTGACTTCTTTAGGGCACGAGCATAATCACAATAGTGCCTGGCCTCCCTGAAGAAATCTGAGTCATTCACAAACATAAACCAGTCCTCAGGAGAATTATTCCCCTCTGAGTTCATCGTTTTGGTAAGTGTGTACATGAAAGGGGCTGTTTAACGGCTCTTTTAGTGGCAAAAAAAAAAACGTACAGTCATTACAGTGCAGTACCTGTTTTTCCTGTAACAGAAGGTGAAGGCTGACTGCGACCACCGCTGTTAACGGACATGATTCTGAAGCTGTAGCTGGTGTATGGGGCCAGGTCATTGATCTCAGCAGGACTCCCGGAAACTGTGTATTCTCTGAAGAAGCCATCGTTGTTTTGGACTCGTACAATGTATTCAGTTGCTCCGGGCACTGGACTGAAGTCCACAATCATGGTTGTGCTGTCCTTTGGCTTCACATCCGAGATGGGGTCCATCATTTGAGGGGCTAAAACAGTCAGAGTTGATTCAGATCACATGATGATGTTGTAGACCTAACATCTTACTCTTGGTAGGATGGATTTTACTGTAGGTGTAACGTATCGATAAAATACAGCAATTTATCCTAACTGTGACAGGAACATGTCTTTGGAAACATAAAATAGTTGCTTAGGACCATTATGAACTTAATAGATTCCATCACATCCATGTGTTATTGTTTGTCTGACGTATCGTTAATTCATTTTCTGTAATGTTTAAATTTTGATTCTTGTGACTGATTTTCTTTATTGGTCTGAAAACTGATGACTATGAATTGCAGGGACTAAGATTATAATATTTCATCTTTATCACAAAGAATTTATTTAACATTTTGCACATATTTTCATCAAAAACATTACACTTTCTAAAAACATCAAAGCAAAACACTATCTTTCTTATGGTTTATCAGTTTATCTTGGGATCTTCTCAGATTATCCTCTTGTTCTGGCAAATTTGTGCAAAAATGAAGTTGCATGCATTGTACATTCCTAACTTATGTAAGAACTTCAATCTAAAAGTCTAAAAATGCCAAACAACCACAAATCACTGGAGAGATTTTGATTATTAAATTTAAACTGTTGAAAAAGATGGAGAAAAGTCAATCTCACCTGTTGAATGTTGTTGAGTTCCAGTGTCGAGTTGTATATCACCATCGAAAGCCGTAACATAAATGTCATACATGGAGTTTGGGGAGAGACCGTTGATCGAGCCCATCACTGTGTTCTCACCAAAGATGGCAAAAACTCTTTCTGAGGAGTCTACAAGGGATGCCTCAATTTGGTATGAAGTGGCTCCAGCAACTCTTTCATATCTGACGATGAAAGTTCTGGATGTTGCACTGAACACACTCACTGCGATAGCTGGTGAAAAGTCATTATGTCACAATTAGTAATCAGAAGCGTGGATTTGTAGACTGTAGAATTATTGATCTGAAAATGGATGGGTGGTCCTTGAC
The DNA here is from genome assembly GCA_029814585.1 of Gymnapogon annona. Taxonomy (NCBI): domain Eukaryota; kingdom Metazoa; phylum Chordata; class Actinopteri; order Kurtiformes; family Apogonidae; genus Gymnapogon; species Gymnapogon annona. The sequence continues at coordinate 1,418,450 of JAPTHA010000019.1, read as the reverse complement.
ACCCTTTAGATTACACTAAAGTTTAAAATGTGGGAGCAATGTAATCATACAATACCTGCATCAGCTGTCTGCAAATGGAAAAGAGACAAAAATGAGTCACTGTGATTTTCTAACATTCATTAATCTACTAATATAAACAACAAGTAAATTCCTATTTCTGTTGCCCTTGGACATAATAGCACATTTTATTTGAATACTTTACCTGTGAACCTATGTGCAGTAAGAAGACAACAGCGAGCCACTTCATCACACCCATCTTTACGTCTGTCTCATAAAACACTTTTCTTGTTCTTGGTAACTCTCAGTTTAAGTTTTGGATTTTTCTCTCTGTCTGATATTCCTTTTATTCTTCCTGTGCGTGTGGGTAAAAATATTTGCATCTGATCCCACCTCCTTCGAACAAAGGTCCAATCACAGTCAAGCCAGAAACACACCTTAAGGCAGGTACAATTTCAGCAGCATGAGAAAGAAATACCGGAGTAGCTATAGGCCAGATATTCTATATTCAAGGATGCAGTTGCTCAAGACATTGAAATGTAGCTTTGAGGTCTTGGCAAAAAGATGGCTTTTCCCAAAACTAGAAGCCCAAAGTGATAAAAGTGACGTTACGAAAAATGGAAAAAATAACCTAATATTTCGAACCAAGAAGCCTGTTTCTGAGTTAAGTAATGATTCATTTGATGTTGTCACTGCAGTGATGAAAGCAAAACTATCAAATACATTATTCCTACATGTTTCCCAAGGTGGTGATTACGTTTTGGCTTTAAGATTATGCAATACAGTTATGTAATATTCTCATATGACTTTGAAATTAGTAATTGTAATTGATCTTATTTACAAAAACATATCACATTAGCACTAAAGGTGTTTTACTTTGAGATGAGGATTTACACCAACATTATCAGACACTTGATCATGCAAAAAAGTGTATCCTATTGTCTCCAGTGCTGCAATCTGGTGTATCGATGCTATTTAATATGCCAAGTTGTCATCTCATCTAGTTGGCTGACTCACCATTTAGAATAGTATATTTTACCTCACGTGGCTGTAACAACAACACTGTTGTGATGTTGTTTCTGTTGTACTGTACCTGGAAAAACCTTTGGTGATTTTTTTTAACTGACTCTTCTTTTAGATTTGTCTCCTGTGATGACATTTATTGAAATGATTTTTTCCAGTAAAACCTCAGGTGAGTTGAGATAATAGATTGTTGATAAATATGGTTGAGTGGACTTTAGGAGGTTTAAAACATCTGTGACCACTGTTTCCATCTTGGGTGTCAATCTGGAGACAGTCGAGGACTATAAATACCTTGGAGTACACATTGACCACAAACTGGAGTGGGCTAAAAACACTGATGCACTGTGCAACAAGGGTCAAAGCTGTCTCTATTTTTTGAAGCAGCCGAGGTACTTCCACGTCTGCGGGATGATGCTCAAGATGTTTTATGAGTCTGTGGCCAGTGCCATCCTGTTTGCTCTTGCATGTTGGGGCAGCAGATTAAGAGTAGCAGACACCAAAAGACTCAATAAACTGATCCATAAGGAAAGTAATGTTGTGGGGATGGAGTGGGACCTACTGATGGTGGTGTCTGACAGAAGAATGTTGTCCAAGATATGGACAATATTGGAGAACACCTCTCACCCACACCATGACATACTGGTCAGACACAGGAGCACAGACTCATCTCACCAAGGTGCACCATGGAACGGCACGAGAAATCATTCCTGTCTGTGGCCATCAAACTTTTCAACTCCTTACAGATTATATAACCAATAATGTGTATGGGTATATATGTTTACATATGTATGTACATATTTTGATATATTGTTCATCACCACCACGTATTCACCACTCATCAAATGTGTGAAACCAACTTTGAAGACCATTAAGATGTGGCCAGCGGGGGTAATTCTGTACTCCAGGACAGGTTTAAGGACACAGATTGGAGTGTTTTTGCCTCCCTGGCTACTTGTGGCTCCCTGGCTGACATTGACTCCTACACTCACACAGTTGTGGAGCATATCAATACCACTATTGACAGTGTCACTACCGAAAAACAAATCACCATATACCCCAATCAGAAGCTATGGATGAACAGGGAAGTGAGGCTCCTGCTGAAAGCACGTGACAACGCATTCAGATCAGGAGATGCTCTTGCCTACAGTACATCCAGAGCAGAACTGAAGAGGGACATCAAAAAGGCTAAAGATGAACCCAAGCTCAAGGTGGAGGAACACTTTGAGAACTTTGACCCCCGTCGCAGGTGGGAGGGCATCCAAACCATCACCGACCACAAGAACAACAACACCTCAACACCCACCATAGATGTGCCCTTTCTAAACCACCTGAATGACTTTTATGCCGGCTTCGACAGAGAGAACAACGAAAAGACCATAAAGCTCACACTCTGACGATCTTCAGCTACTCACCCTCTCACACACAAACATCCAGAACGCATTGAGCCACATCAATGCACGCAAGGCTGCTGGTCCTGATGATATTCCTGGACGTGTACTCAGAGCCTGCGCTGAGCAGCTTTCAGGTGTATTCACAGACATTTTCAATCAGTCCCTGGCCCAAGCAGTTGTACCGGCGTGCTTAAAAACAACATCCATTGTGCCAATGCCGAAACACTCTTCCCCAAAGTGTCTGAACGACTACCGCCCTGTGGCATTCTCTCCCATAGTGATGAATTGCTTCGAACGGCTGGTCCTGGCACATCTCTAAGACTGTTTGCTCACCACACTGGACACACACCAATACACCTACCACAGCAACAGGAGCACAGAGGATACAGTCTCCACTGTGCTGCACTGTGTACTCTCACACCTGGACAATAAAAAAACTTATGCTAGAATGCTGTTTGTGGATTTCAGATCAGCATTCAACACTGTCAGCCCCGCCAAGTTAATCACTAAACTCACAGACCTTGGAATCAGCACCTCCCTCTGCAACTGGATCATGGACTTCCTTACCAACAGAACACAACATGTTAGGTCAGACCACATCATATCCTCCACCACCACACTCAGCACAGGAACCCCGCAGGGATGTGTGATGAGCCCCTTCATCTATTCACTTTTCACCCACGACTGCAGACCTCTGTATGGATCCACACCATTATAAAGTTTGCAGATGACACCACAGTGATTGGACTCATCAGTAACAATGACGAGTCTGCTTACAGGTCAGAGGTACAACACCTTGCTGCTTGGTGTGCGGACAACAACCTGCTCCTTAACACCAACAAAACTAAAGAAATCATCATGGACTTCAGGAAGTCGAAGGGTGGCACACACGCCCCTCTCCACATCAATGGCATGGAGGTGTAATGTGTCTCCAGCTTCAAATTCCTGGGGACCCACATCTCAGAGAACCTGACCTGGACTACAAACACTTCGCACCTGATCAAGAAGGCCCACCAACGCCTCTTCTTCCTAAGGACACTGAGGGAGAACCATCTCTCTTCTGTCATCCTGGCCAATTTGTAACGTTGCACAATAGAAAGTATCCTGACCAATTGTGTAACAGTTTGGTATGGCAACTGCTCTGTTGCTGAGCGCAAATCACTCCAGAGGGTGGTGAAAACTGCCCAACACATCATTAGACCTCCACCTCCTGACACTGAGAGAGTCTACAAGAAGAAATGTCTGCACCCGGCGCATAACACCCTCAAAGACTCTTCTCATCCCGCCAACAGACTCTTCCAGCTCCTCCCCTCCAGGAGGAAATTCAGAAGTCTGCAGACAAAAACCACTAGATACGGGAACAGTTTCTTCCCCACAGCTGTCACCCTACTGAACTCTGCCAGTACCAGAAAATGAACACTCACTCCTACTTCCTGTTTAACTAAGTGTTGCACTTGTCAAATGCATATCTGGTATCATACCTGTACATTAACCACTATTCTCTACTGTGAATCCAACTATTGCCAGTCATGCATGTGTATATGTGAAAATGTTTACATTCACACTTAGTTTATGTGTGCATGCTTAGATGTATATACAGTATGTACGTGTGTATTCTGTTATTCTGTATATTACATTATAATTTATACCCACCCTTATTCTTATAATTCGACCTGTACAGGCACCTCCCATAACCATTGTACATACTCTATACAGAAATCCTTGTACATTTACTCCATACTTAGAACCATCACACTTGCATTACTTGTACCTGTATTTCATCTGTTAAATCTGTATATATTCTATATGCCTATTTAATTCATCCCATGTATCTGTACATATTCCATGCCTAATTCATATCCACCTCATTTGCACTGATTGTAACTGTTCACACATGTAATAATACTCATCTGTACATACCGTATTTATTTTATTTTTTGCGTATTGCACTTCTGCTATTTGAACTTCTGATTAGATGCTAAACTGCATTTCGTTGCCCTGTACTTGTACTGAGTAATGACAATAAAGTTGAATCTAATC
>JAPTHA010000019.1:1330334-1360418 GCA_029814585.1 Gymnapogon annona | reverse complement strand
CCTCCTCCTCCTCCTCCTCCTCCTCTGACTCCCTCCATCCTCAGACTTAGTTGACCAGGAGCTCCTGGAACTGCTCAGATCGGAGGAAACGAGCAAAGGAGTCTTTCTCCATCAGAGCGTGGATCCTCTTTTGGGCCAGGTCAAAGGTCGCGGGGGACAGATCCACCAGGTTCCTCAGAGTCACGTCTTTGGTGAAGTGATCGATATTCACCTGTGATCAGAGAAAGAGGGGCAGAAGTGAGTGAAGGAGAGGACAAAGAAGCCGAAGAAATAAGCAGATAAAGATGCATGTGGGGTTCACTTTGGAACACTGGGTTTATACAGGACACCACACGGACAAAAGTATTGGGATACATCGACTTCAGGTGCTCCAGTGCTAACAGGAGGCATTTTATACCATCACACGTTACAATTACCATAGTAATACAACAAACATTATATTATGTTAAGTGTTCATTTTGTTTCCTGTTCTTCATACATAGAATTGCTCACGATCCACTTCAACTGCATCTGTCCACATCTGCCATTGCTGCTGTCCTCTCCTTCACCTGCGACACACTTATCAGTGACATGAGGTCCACCTGTTGTTGACGGGTGTGTTTAATCAGTGCACCAGAATATAAGCTCCTCCAGCTCAGTTAGTCATTGCTATGTTGTCAGTGAACTGAGCCTGACTCTCTTAGCATATCTTTTTATGGCTTCCTCTTGCAGACTGGTCTGATTACCCGTCTGTTTCCAGCACAGCCCTTGTAATCTGACCCGCTTTGTATCTGACCCTGAGCCTTGTTGTGATTCACCTGGTTCTTTATCTCTGTTTGGTCTGACCACGTCCCCCTGTTCCTGTCCTGGTGACCCACCCGCCTTCTCTGCCTGAATCTGCCTAATTTAGCTGGAATCGTATTACATTTGGGTTTGCCGCACTCACCATTTTTTCTGGTTTGTTTATGCTAAAAAATGTTTTGTGAAAATATAACCATTTATGTACTGTTTAAATTCAGGATGAGCTGATTATAGCAGAGATGGGTTTCATAAAGTCTGCAAGCATGTTCAATATATTCTATCACATTTAACCCATTAAGGCCCAAAACATCCACCACTGACCAAAAGTGATTGAAAATGCTTAATACCTGTTGATCCACTAATCCTATGGACACATATTTGCTGAAAGTCAACTTTTCTGTTTCTGATACAACATCCCTCAGGTCAAATCTGACTTTTCAAAAATTAATAAATATAAAATAATGTAATCTGATTTTCATTTAAATTGCAAAATACAGATGATATTACAAAAAATTGGAATAAGTCACTTAATAAATATGAAATACAGAGAAAGGTTCATCTGGGAACTGCCACAAAAGTAATGTTGGGTTTTTATGGGTCAACTCTCACTTTTTTATGTCCGTGCTCTACTCAAACCTGTTTATTATTTGAAGCCACAAATCCAACAGAGACAGGATATGAACTCTGGTTTCCGGTGGTAAGGACTTTAATTTTGTGTACCTGACATTCAGCCTGACTTCCCAGATGCTGAGGAAAAGCTAAAATTAAACTGCTGGTGAATGGATCATTAAAGCACTATGATGAAGTAACCAATGCGTTCTAGTTCAGAGAGATGGAGGTTACGTCTGTCCACCCCGTCCAGATTTTGAAAATAGCTTGTTCTCTGTCCAGGTCGCACAAGATGACAATCTGACTCTCCAAACATGATTTCCCGTCTGGCTAATGGAGTTTAAGTGTGTAATTCATCCGTTTGTACTCCATGTCCTCTCCAGTATTGGCTCTGAATGAACTGTTGCTACCCCATAAGGAGTTGAACATCAAAAAGCCCACAAACACACGGGAGTCCCTGACCTCTCTTGGCCCCTCAGACTGGATATAGTCCTCGTAAATCTTCTTGGCTTTGGCTGCCATCTTCACAGGGTTCTTGATCTTCTTGAAGTCCTCACAGGCCATCCAGAACTCAATATTCTCATCACTGAACTCGGACTGCAGGAAGCTACGGAAAGCAGACAGCCCATCTGCAGAACAAAGATAAGGACTTGTCTGTATAATTCTGTACAAAAAAAAATACACATGACAGTTACATTCTGGTGAAGTCTAAACTACTGCTAGTCAATGTTTTATGTCTATTTTATACTCCTTTTGTGAACGTAGAAGTAAATGTATCCTAAAGAGGGACAAATTCCAATCAATATTAAACACTGGTATTTGTACTAGTTGATCGATGGATGAGTAGCAGATTATCTTCATAATTTCCTTTATTTTAGGTCTTGCTCTCCTGCTTTAATCCTTTTGCAGGCTGCCTAGGTGTCTGCATGTTTATTGTTCGGGTTTTTTTTTGCGATTAAAAGTGTTGAATATCTTTTTTTTTTGCACCTTTGTTTCCTGGAAGACCTTAACATTCATTATTTGTCCATTCATTAATAGAAACAATAAATACTTTGAATAGTGTTTTTTTTTTTACAAAAGAAAAAAACCCACTGATTTGAAGTTGATGGGTTTTTTTTTTCAGAAACAAATTTTTATGGCCATAATTAAACGTTTTGAGATTGTAGAATTAAACTTTCAACTATTTTACATCTGCTCAAACGTGGTTCAAGTTGCAGTCATCTGAAAGCTGAGTGGTCAAAACATAGTGCTGCAGAGATTACAATTCTTAAAGGGTGAAGATACAAAACGGATAATCTGGTATGGTTTGTATGAAGAGAATGTGATGAAATAATGATTTAAATACTGTTTTAGGAAAAAAAAAGGAATCAGAGCTGTTTTAAGAACTCCCCATAGTAATTGTGAGGCATAACATTGACATACTTAAAAATACACCATGTGAAATTATCTCTGTCCTTCAGGAATAGTCCAAAAAATAAATAAAACTTTTTTGGTAGTAGTTGTCCCAAAACAAGGCTTCATGTCAGTGGAGGGTCATTGTAGTTCAACACAATAGCTGTAAAAGGCCCTATTGTCTGTACAACATGTGCTGCAGATGATAAGCCTTCTGCTGCGGCCTCTCACTTTTATCAGCAATCTAAATGGCTTGTTCTGTTGAAAATAGTCGCAATCAGGCTGCAGCTTTTTTAACAACTGTGGGTACAGGCACGGACACACGTAAAAAAAGACAACACCCTCCAGTACTTAGGATGGACATGTTTTATGTAGGGTGAATTTAGTTTCAATAATTTGTAATTAACAGTTTGTCACGTGTGGATCAATCTGTGCTCAATGTGTATATAAAAAAAAACTCTAAACAATCCTTGTAATTAAAGACTGTACAGCCATCGACTTGTAAATGAGTTCCATTTTTCTATGTTTAATCTATTAATCCTCCAACAGGTGCAATGGATTTCCTATTGCATAATATACAACGTATTATGCATTTGTGTGTGTGTGTGTGTTTTGCATGCAGAGGTGGTGAGTTAGCGCTAAGCCCGAGAGGTAATAACTCACAAAAAATCTCATGGGATTTAACAAGAAAGAAGTCATAAAGAATAATATTCATGTTAAATCTCATGCAGATAAATAATGGCAGCCCAGCAGTTTGTAGTCGCTGTGTCGTAAATCAGGGTTGGTAAAAGTCATTTGGATTTCTCCCTAGAGATGTTAACACAACACACTTTGCCTTCATGGGCCGATTGGGATGCCGATGTGCACCACGGGCTCATGCAGAAATGCTAACGCGGAGGAAACATCCGTCTCACTGCCTTGGACTGTGTTAAAAGAGCCACTTAAAAAGGTCTTTTGCCACCCACTGAGTTCTGCCGGATCCATAAAATAAAAATAAAGCATGTATCAGCTGGTCAGTAACATCTGGATGTGGGTTTCAGGACACAGCGGTAACTCCAACAACTTATTAGCAAGAGAGTATAAACACAGTGTTAACCATTAGAGTGAATCATTGGTCTCATAGACGCTGAACCAGGTGGTTTATTCGTCTGGCTTCATCTACACGCCATAGCTTTTTCCTATTCGTCTTTTAATTCATATCAACATGTAACATGCTCAGCTTTGGGTTATATGACATTGCAATTATTTGAATTCCGTGTGGGACAGAGCTGATACCTGATGAGTCATTTTCTTAATCCAAATAAACTCAGTGCTACTTTTGTGTCAGTTCACAAATGGATTTTTCTCCAGATTGAACCTTTCTTAAGTGATTATCTGCATTTATTACAATATTACCCTTTGTCTGTTTTAGGTTTTAAGGTGAAAATCAGGTCTTTCCCTATTATTAATTGACCGATGGTGTAGATGTTTATAAAAAACTCAGAATAAAGTTGAAGGTCATTATATCAGAAACTGACAAAACTGATTTTTAAAAAGTGACCCTTTCTGAAAATTTACAAAGAACTGAACTCTGACTCCATGGGTTTGACTGGTGAATGGTCTTGTAGACAACGATCGTGTTTCCATGGTAACTATGGAGCCTCTGAACGCCCAAATGGTTCATGTCTGATGACCATGAAAAGATGAAAAACTGCATTTTACACCAATTATTGACACATACTGATAGGATTAATGAATCAACAGGTATGAAACTGTTTAGATCAGTAGAGGCTTTAGGTAGCCAGTATATGTTTGTGTCTTTATGGGTTAAATTAAATGATAAAATTTTGCATGTCGATATAATTTTCACTGGATTAACTGTATACTGATTGAATTCTAATTTATATTGTATTCAGCTGTTTAAACCACAAGAAATTAAGTGTTTATATATTTGGTAAATCCTTGCAAATGTAGAGTTATCTGAGACAAACCCATTAAAGATGTTACAAAGAGGAAACTTTCCGCTTTGGAGGACTTTTGTTTGATTTGGACAGTTTAACTAAAGTTCAGCTCACAATGTAATTGCTTCTGTTCATTAGTTTGCCTGGGTTTCAGTGTATGGTGGGCATAAACATGACGCCGGGATAAAAAATGATTACAATGCCTGTTTAAACAAACACTGTCATCACACGGTTGTCTACGAAGGCATACATGCAGGAATGAAAATGTGAGGAAATAAATAACCTGTGCAGCTCAGAGCTGAGGTGTTGTTATAGAAACCAAACCCTGCTGGGTGTCCAGTACCTGTTTAAACACTGGATTAGACACAGTCCAGACATCGAGCCAGGCATGTTTTCCACTTCGGGAATTGTTAACGTTAAACCAAAGCCCATGCCGTTACATAATGACGACCATGGTTTTAGATTGTGGAGCACGAAATAATGACGTCCTGCTCTTTGTGCCCGTGTTTGGTTTTGGGTGAGTTAACAAATGAGAAACACAACGCTGCAGCTGCCAGACTGCCTTCAGCGCTCCGAGTGTTACTCAGTCTGGACACATTAACACATTTCCTTTACAATGCAAAAAGAATACCGCATTCTTTTAATATTGAGTATCTAACAATGATACAAGCAACAGAAATAACGGAAGAAAAAAAACACACAGCAGGATCTGAGGCACAAAACAAATTAAACCTGAAACTCTACAGTGACCGTTCTGTTGGCATTATAGGCATGTACCTACCACTATCTGTGAAGGTAGATTAAAAGAATACTTCCATTTTCTTCTAATACAACTCTTCAATGTGATGCATTCTTCATAAATAAAGTGCAGCTGGGAGTCAGTGAGCATCTAAACCATCTAAACAACTACTGTTGATGCTAAAGTTGGAATAATTAGCTCATTTTTTATTCCTATTGATAAAATCAGTAATCACCTTTGATCAGGTGCAATTATGAAGAAATCACAACAATAATAATTGCTACTAACTCACGTGTATAAATAGGAATAAAAAAGAAGACCTCAATTATTTCAACTTTAGCCTCAACAGTCGTTGTTTATATTAGTTTAAGGCCATACAAAAATGGACGTGTGAATGCAAGGAGACAAAAGAGTGAGGGGTTGAACCTACAGCCATTGTTCAGGACTCGGTCCAGACTCTCACGCCACTGAGCCGCCTCATCAGGAGTCGGCCTGCAAACAAAACATACCATGATTCAGTCACATATCTCCACGCACGTTTATTAAAGCTTTAAGAGCCAGAATGCTGCTGTTCGTCAGGCAACAGCAGTACATTGACTTCACAGATGTATAGAAATAACGCACAGATGTTTTTTTACTCACATTACTGCACTTTGTATACATACAATAGAATGTATATGTAATTTACTGTAGATTTCCACATGTGCAAATCTTGTTTTTTCTGCTTTATTGCATTTATGTCTTAACTTACTTTACTTTTGTGGGGTTTTTTTTCTCATACAATTGAGCTGTAAAGTTCATCTAAGTCTAAAACACTGGTATTCTTTTATTTATAAATTATTTTAGGTCTGATTCCATCATTTTTACTGGCTTATATCTGGTGGAATTAATTTGAATAATTACAGTCTCTAAAGTCAGAACGGAACAGGGAAAGAATTCTTTAAAATGTTCTTTTCTCACTGCCTGGAAACACATAAAGAACCTCCAGAACAAAACTAAACAAGAACCTGCAGAAAAAACTGAAGGAATGGTCTCTACGACACATCTGGATGTACTGTAGATGCTTTTCTAACTGATTGAACTGGGTTCTGGAAGATTATTGAATATACTTTTAATACATTGTATGTTTTCTGTGTATGTTGATCGTGCAGAGTTTTATGTCTGGTCTCTGAACTGAGTTTTTCTGTGTGTTTTATGTATATTTTTAGTGCATGGATGATATAACCATTATTTGCATTTTTTTTTTAAATTTTATTTATATAGTCCTTAATCACACGACAGGTCTCAAAGGGCTTCACACACCCACAGATGACATTAAATAACGATTTTCTGCCCTTGAGTCTTTTTTTTTGGTTAAATAAAAGTTAACTTCACAAATACGTATATAAATGCAGAGACGATGATGGGAAGAAAAACTTCTCAGGGCCTCTTTTTGTTTCACAGGCCTCTGAATGGGAGACACAGAGCGTTTGAAGGCTCATAGTGTTTTAATGATACACAGCCTGACCTGAACCTAATGACTGCTTTAGAACTTCCAACCACATGCTTTACAGGGATGAAACACACACACACAGCCAGACTACACACTTTAATCCCTATCTCTGTATCTGCTGTGAAAAACTAAAGGAAGTCTGGAAAGCATCAACAAAGAGCTAATTGCGCCTGGAAGACGTGTCCGACCAATCAGCGGAAGCTTCAGGACACCGACGTTCAAATCAAAACAGTGAAATGGATGAGTCGTCGCCACTAGTGACAAAACATCTGTGTGGTGTCTCACACATTTAAAGACTTTAAAAAACATCTCCAATAAAAATGATCAAGTTATCAAAGACAGCGAAAGGTTAAACAACATCAATATTTGCACAGTTTCCATTACATTAAAAGGTCAATATATATTCACAAATTTCAACTGAAGCCTCGTCTTGGTTTTATCAACTAAGGGACTTTTGACTGTCAGTGTTTGGAAAGGAAAGTGGAAAACCCAAGCACAACTCATTTGCATAACCTCTTCCAGGACTGCAGCTTAAAGACAGAGTGTAAGAATAAGCAGTGCAAGTCGTCTTGAGTATCATGCATTTTAATGGATTCTACGCACCAATGTTTTCACCTGGGCTCCGAGACCTAATGCTTATTAGAATAAAAAAATCTTTGGGACTCCTTGTATTTTACCTGCTTTTTGGAGGTTTTTATGTTGCTTTAGAATCAGTTATGTAATTAATACAACAGCATGCCTCCCTCAGACTCAGAGGAAAAGACTCACTTCTGCAGCTTCTCCGGCTTCTTTTCAGTCTTCTCAGGGTACGGGATGATGAGGTCAATGGCATTTTCGGGCTTCTGCAGAAATACTCCCAATTTGGACTTGATCTCCTTGGCCCTGAATGACGAGAGGATCGGAGGTGTGACGCATTGTATAAAAGGTCTGCAGAACCGCAGTATCGGGAATCCACTCAGGATGTTTAAAGAAGCTTTTATCATCAACCTCAATTAATCCTGACCTTTTATAGTCTTTGTACGTGACAGGGAAATGAATGCACATGTTTTGTTTTTTTTTCCTTTTACTGATCTGAAATGTCACCAGTAACTATTGTTTGGATTCTGCAAAAAGGATAAAAAAAAATAAATAAATCCCCGTTATAGAGAGAGAACAAATGTGGAGAGAAAAGTTGAAAGTTTCCTTGTGTTGGTAAGGAAAATAAAGAAGCAATAGGAAGGAAAAGTATAGGAAACAAATAAGGAATTTAGTCCAATTCATGCAACGTCAATGCTGCTTAAACTTTCATTTCTATCAAAATTTTTAAAAAAATTACGACTTCTCGTTTGTCATCAGTTTTAGTGAACTCAGACGTGTTGCCTGCACATTTCCTTCCTCTTGGCTTTAACGTATGGATAATTAGTTGTGCTAGTATGAACTATGAGTCTAAACACACAGAAGTGAACAGGATCTACAATAGAACAAATAAGGATGTTTATCTTTTCATGCTTTAATGCAAATATAAACATAGAATATCTGGGAATTGAAAGTTAATATCACACATGAAACCAGTCTGGGTTAATTTTCCTTTTTTTATTGGTCTAAAAAGGATCTTTTATATAGATTCTGGTTGTTTGTTTGTTTGTTTGTTTATTGTTTATTTTGAACAGTGGAAGAAAAAAAACAACTCTTTACGTACAAGGAACTAATAGGGGAATGCAAGCTAACAAATAAACGTGATCAATACAGTACAATAGATTCCATATACGTATTGATAACAAATAATTCATTTGTGTTGCTCAAAAAGGAGTGAGACGAAGAAAAACTTATATAATCCCATTCCGTCTTTGGCTTCACTTCTCCTTTAGCTTTACACCACATTAGGATCTGGTGCATTTAACACACGACAGGTGATAACTCACGGCTTTGGATTCATTTCAGCAATTGTGCACTTTTCTATTTTCCATATTTATTTTGTGTTATCAGCTACCAATCTATGACATTTCGTTACCAGATTCATTGTGTGTGTCTGTGTAGTGACAATAAAGGAAGTCTAAATCTAAGTCTAAGTCTAGTCTATAAGATGATGACTTGTCTCTCACCTTTCAATACAGCTCTGGGGTAAAGCAGCTAATCCTTTACACATTTTCCACCGCTCTCAGTTGCAGCACTCGAGTGAATCGAGGGTCTTCTTGTTGGTTTAGCGTGAGTCCCAGAGTCCCTTTTGCTTTCTGACTCTGGCTCTGTGCACATGGGGAGTTTTATACAGTCGTCCTTTGGGCCGCGGGCCAACAGCTAAGCCAATCAGACTGGAATGTGTGCAGCACCGGCAGCAGAGGAGCCTGGATGAGGAAGGGCGGGTTTTCGTGGACGTTTGCTTTGAGGTTTCAATTAACCAACAGGTCTGGGAGCGGTGCAGGATGCACACAGGAGGGCCGTGAGCTTCCCCTGCTTCTGTCATTTCCCAGACGTTCTGCTTCAGACATTATGGCCTGAGCTAGAATCATGCAAATCTTTAACGCGTAGCAAACCTATGCCTTTCTATTCTGTTTTTCAGTTTAACTTTTCGCTGCATTCATTTTATTCATCGTCTGTGCAATTTGTATATTCTGTATACTATAGACAATTAAATTAACCCCTACAAACCCATAGATATTTTTGTGCCACAATTTATTCTAATATAATGCCCTGAATTTTGCATTTATTCTAATTATTTTAATTGAAAATAAGTAATTTTCCTACATTTTATTTACAGATCATGTAGATGTACTTAAAACTGCTTAGAATTGAACGTTATTATATCAAAAAGAGAGAAAATGAAAAAAAATACTTTTATGGTAAAATATATTATTATCACAAACCCAGTGTGTCCATCCACTGTCACTTATTCAACTCCATGGGTTTTAATAGTAAGACTAATAGTGTAGCACCTTTCATACAAGAATTGTTGCCCGAAGTGATCCACATCAGTTAAAAATTTACGGGGAAAAAAATAATATTTTCCTAAAAAAGCTCAAGATCGGGTTGAAATAAGAAATATATTAATATATGATTACACACTAATTGATAAAAGTTAACAAGATAAAAGTACAAGAAATAAAATGAAAGTTCAACAAAATGACAAAAAAAAGTTTAAGATGGGTGAGATAAGAAATACACTAATACCTGATTGACACTAATTAATAAAAGTTCAATGAGATAAAAGGAGAAGACTTGAAATTAAAATTCTAATTGTTATTTTTTTGTGGTGAATCAAGCTTGTAGAAGATGACGGCATTTCCACTGAGCCTCTGAATGTCGAAAGGGATCATATCTGATGACCATGAATAACTGTATTTTACACAAGTATTGATATGACCAGTGGATCAATACGTGTTAGTTGTAGTTGTTTTGGTCTGTGGTGGAAGTTTAGTTCTTTATTGAAAACTAAAGTAACTATAAGGGAACCAAGACAGTGAAGTTCCAGCTACTAGTGTGAAAAAGAATGTATCATTTAGAGAAGTTTTTGTTTGCTGAGTTTGAAGACAGACACGGTTTTTATCAGTTAGAAACTCAACTATTTCAAAGAAGAGATTCTTTACTTACTCTTAGTGTGTTTTAACAGCCCTGGAATTGGACTGGGCCCAGTTATTACAGCTCTGGCACTGTATTGTTTTTCTCATTGTTTATTATATAAAAACAACCATGTTTTGGACGCTTTAATTCTTTTTCTTCATCGCCTTAGCCCACCATAACACACTGATTTGAACAGAAATCTACTGGACTCCATTTGTAATCTCTTCTCTAGGCAAAAGGTAAACCAACAAATACATACAACAGAGAAACAATGAAAGAAAATATATACCAGAGCTGCAGGAAACGCATCATTTCCTTCACATCAGAGACAACAATCAGTGAGACAATACAAACCGAGCACACTGCACACACTGAAGCAACACCAGCGATGCATTCGTGGATGTTTGATGCTGTGTGCATTCTTCAAACGTGTCCTCAGCGGTTAGAGGGGTCTTGTGTTGTTCTTCTGGAGACATTGATTTAATTCATGTCTAGCGTATTTGTTGTCACTAACTATGTGCTGAGCTCTCCTGTCCACAGCAGTGCTATGTAACGCAGTGTACCCCAACCTTTTTAGCACCATGGACCGATTTAACGTCTGACAATACATTCACTGACCAGCCTTTTAAACTGTGGTGGATTAATACATCAAAATGAAATCATAGGACCAACATAAAAACTGGTATTTTCTACATTTAATCATAAGGTTGATAGTTCAGGTTGATAACCCTGTCTGGATAACTTAGTTGGTAAGACACTGCGGCTGGTCCATAGGGGACCCGAGTTCGATTCCCGGGAGTGTGCAGTGGGTTGTGTCAGGAAGGGCATCCGATATAAAAATTGCCAAACCAAATATATGAATTGGGTTTGCTGTGGCGACCCCAGAAGGGAATAAGCCAAAAGAAATCATCACCATCAATCATAAGGTTGAATCCACTGTGTATGTAACTTTATTAGCAAGTAACATCACACCAACAACATAACATGAGTACAGTCTCTCTACAACCCAAGAAACTTTACAAAGATATTAGCTTTTGTTCATTTTTCCAGCTTTAGCACTAATGTATTATGTGTAACCACTTAGAATTGCTGTTTTAAGAAGGTAGTGGAAACATTATCACCAAAGCAACATCTGGACATGCATCAAGACTGAGTCACTGACAGATGCAGCAGAGAGAATCCAATAGTTTTTCAGAATAAAACATCATTCAGCAATGGTAAAAGATAAAACAGAAATAATGTAAGTTATGTATTCTTTCTGTGCAGCCCAGTATCAACTGGCCCATGGACCAGGATCGATCTGTGGCCTGGGGGTCGGCGACCACTGATGTAACACTCCAACGGGGATTGTTGTGCTAGGGATAGGGTTAATGTTAGGGTTAGACCTCTGTAAGACTTCCTTAAAAAAATGTATAAGAAATGAACAAGACGATGGAGACAGGTTTTTAGGTACCCAAGTTCCCAGCTGGATTCATCTGTACTTATGTAACATGGTACAAGAAGAAGAGAGCATGTAACTACTCTAGTCATGTGACTTTGATGCATCCAGCTCTCCAGCGAGGCAGAGATTCCATATATAAGCAACAGAGATTTAACGTCCTCACTCAGAACCGACTATATTTACAGTGGAAGCCGGTCCGAACATACCACAGCAAGTGTGTGTAATCCAACCACCACTCTGACTCTGTGTCAGTTTATCAAGTAAAACAAACAAACCCAGTCCAGATCTTATTTTTCAATAGGATCGCCCTGATATTGAGTGGATAAGTATCATTACACACCCGAGTCATAACAAAAGATAACAGCTGAGAAATAGCCCTTTTCTCCCAGTTTCAGCGTTAATCAAGCTCTTATCTGTAGGAGTTATTACAGAGTAATTCCAAAGTCTAATTGCAAAAAGTCTACTTAGCTGGGTATGAGAAAGTCATTATATGAGCTGTAGTTAACCCCTGGCCTATTGTTATTATTATTATTTTTTGAGTGTACATTTACGAAAATATCAAAGGGAACTTAAGAGTGGGAACGCCCCCCCCCCCCTTTAATTTTTACTGGGAGAACCAATCTGGGGGGAAAAAAAGTAACTAAATATATAATAATAAAAAATACCCCACTTCTATCACTTTTAATACAGAAACATATATGAACACTATTATTACTATTATTCCACTATATTCTTAAAGCATATTGTTAAATATCCAGTAGGAGCTTTTATTTAATCTTGCAATTATTTGGATTAATAGTTCCAATACTGATTCCACTATTGACACCCGATGGGAAATTCATTTTTTTTCTCCATCTGCTGAAAAGACAGAAAATAGACAAAAATGAGCGATCATCAGTCTGTGAGTCATCACACTGAGGTGGTGTGGACTCTGAGGACAGTGGGTATGAAGCAGCCAGTAAACCGCTCAGTCACCTAAATGATGTTAGTCACCCACTGCTGCCGCCTTCTGCTGTGACTGAACAAGATGGAGAGATGATCTGGGTTTGTCCAACATCATCAGAAAGTCCAGTTTTCTCTGCAAAAAAACCCACAACCAGTTCACCAGTTTACAACTGATTGGTTAAAAAAATATGCAGCAGCTTATAGGACATAAAACAGAAGAGATAAAACACAAGTGCAAAAGTAATATAAAGATATAAAATAATTGGAAAAAAAATCATTGTAATATGCCAAATGAGTACGTAAATAGATAGGTGAGTAATGTTTGGATATATGAATTCATATGGATTCAGTTTCAGTTTTAATCTTCTTTGTATAAATAAATAAATAGATAGATAGATAAATAAATAAATAAATTCAAATCGGTCTAATGGGAGAAGACAAGCATTCACCAGGGACGTGTAGCTGGAGCCAGTCATCAGATCAAGCTTGAAAACAAACTAACATTGAGAGTTCTTGTTTTATATTTAATCTGTGAAATTTCCAGCACTTGCAGTAGTTCTGTCTCTCTGTGGGACCATTGTGGGCTGACATTTCCGTAGCAAAACAACTAACTGAGCTGAAGCTCCTCAGTCACTCACAGACACATGCACAGATACGCACTGTAAGGCACGTTGTATTTCCATATACTATGCATGTGAAGCTGTGGTTTTATAGTCTTTTCAACGGTGAATTCCAGGATATATTCAAACATCTTTAATGTTATGATTTTTTTAGGTTTACACACTGACAGTATGTGTTTGGGATTTTTGTGTTGGGGTTAATGTATATAAACCACAAAGATTTGATAAAAATTACTGGTATTTTTGACAGTGAGCCTGAGCATACATGATCAGTAAAGCAGATATTTAAAAATGACATGATTTTCACTGAATAAAGGCAAATTACAGAGGATAATATCGCAATAAATGGTGATATATTCCTTAAGAAAGGTCAAATAAAGAGAAAAGAAGTATCACTGGGCCTTTATGGATTCATGCCAGGTTGTTTCCTCATGTGCAAATGTTCCACTAAAACAAGTTTGTCTGCCCCCTAAAGTATTTGCAAAATTAATCTTTTGCTATAGCCTGCATTCAGTCACCTCAAGCTGGTTTAGAAAAATACAAATACGCAGTAAGTTTCCCCCCTATTTGTATGGGTTGACCAGTTCTAGCAGTTATACAAAAAATAAAATTGTTAAAAAAAAAATTGAAACTACTGTGGAAATGCACAATGGGTAGGGATAAGATATTTCAAATGTTTCACATTTTCAGCAGATAATATATTAATGAAAAACAGCTTTGTAAATGTTTGGACACAGTCACTGAATGAAATAAAGAAAATAAAGAGAGTCGTCAGGATACGTTTTCTGTTCAAAACGCATTATTCGGGAGTAATGGAAACAGTGCCGTGAAATAAAACAAAGTTTCATCAACACCATAATTTGATGCTTGGATGTCTTTTTACCCTTGGGTGACTGGTCTGTGCTTAGTTTGTTAAAAAAAAATAGGGGACAGAATACTGAAAGTAAACAAATCTCAGACTGTTTTAAAGGAAGCTCATGACATGAAAATCCCAAACTGTGAACTGGAGTCACGTCGTGAAACATCCCGGAAAATTCTAATTTCACACAGTTTAACACTATGAGCAAATACATAAACAATGCTTGATCCAAAGAACATTCTGAAGTCTAATAAAGAAAAGAACCACGGGCTTCAGAGACGAGGCTGAAACATGCTGAGGGTCATGATTTGCAGCCAGTTATTTAAAGCGATCCATTTGTTCGCAAAAGCCACATAGAAGAGAAAACAGGTTTGAGGACAATGTTATGTTTGCTTCTATTGCAGTCAGTCAATACAGGATTTTTTAGTCGGGTAAATGCAGCACTTGTCAGAAGTGACCGATATCAGTCTGCCCTTCATCTCTAGCAGTGATTTTATTCCATGAAAAACAATAACAAAGCCCTGCACAGCGATTTGCATGAATTGTCTTGTTTATGTTTTCTGACGAAGTCCATGAAAACTTTGGGAACTAGAGGAGTCATTTAACACAAAGATTCAAACAAGGAGAGGGACAGTAATAAATGGGCTTTTACAAAAAATATAACAACCCTTACATAATAACACCTTAGCCAATTTAGTAAACGTAAAACAAGTCAATTGACTTGAGTTGAAAGCCTTTATCAGTTAGTAAGTAGTGGAAATGTTTACCCATACTTAAAATAAAATGTATTGAGTAAACATTTATTCATGTACACATACAGCCTGTGCAGTGGAAAAAGAAGCTAATGTGAATTGGTACAAAAAATGTTTTCCTAAAAAGTAGTCACCTTTGTTATAATATTCATCATTACAGGTGTTACACATCAACCATGCTAAATTGGAGTGTGTATTGTGCCCAAACACATCATTTGTGGACGGCCTTACTGCCCCCAATATTTAACGAAAAGAAAAGTTGCACCCCATTGGACGACACTGTGAATTACCAAGTAACTTGAACGCCACAGTGGATGCCCGGGACATAACCCGCTGCAGCACCTGGAGGCAATTTCCATAATGAACACAGCAGCGCGAAACCTCGCAGTATTTGGACAAACACATTAGAACTGATTACTAAAGCCTGCGTAACTGTGGAGCCTCCTGCGCCACACACACACACACACACACACACACGGTGTATGTCTGGAAACAAGTGTGTAACCCGGCGGAGTGGAGACACTGAGCCCTGCAGCTTTCATCAGGTGAAGTCAGTTTCAAGAACACACAAAGTTAAAGTCAAGTTAAATATGAATGGAATGTGCACCGAAGTTTCAGAACCTTCTTTCATCATTAGTGAAAAATGTCTTAGTTGTGTGTGTGATTTGTTGGAGCGTTCTCCCCATTAATTAGGTCGTTAATAGTCAACAGTCCATGAGGCGTTTAGGTACTGTATGTAAAACTTTTATGTTTGAAATCAGACGGTCGCCGTTTCAAAGGCTTCAGTTTCAGTCTCTGTGTGATTAATGTCACAGCAGGAAGTCTGTTTAATTAAAGCAGGTTCTATCCTTTCTGACAAACAGGGTAAAGAACAAATATGGGGAGAAAAATACAAGGATTTGACCATGAAAGTTGCAGACCACAAGATAAAGAAACAAACATCATTAGTAGACTTTTTAAATTTTATAAATCTTATATTCAAAACTTGCACACATCTCCCACTTTAATACGTGTTTTTATATTTCTGGATTTTATGTGCTGTTTCTTACTTGCTGTTTTTAATAACCTTTTATATGTTTTTAAATGTTTTTTTTTCCCTATCGTTGTATTTCATTGTCCTGTGTGAAGCACCTTGTTGCTCTGAAATGTGCTATACAAATAAACTTGCCTTGCCTATATTGGTGGTATGTTGGTGGGTGGGTGGGGGGAGCAGAATACAGAATGGCAGATAAACTAGGAGGGTCAGAGCTGAAGAGGAATGGACCAGGAAGGAAAGACTAAGAGGAAACTGATCGTGTGAGGGACAAAAAGGAAGGAAATGAGGAAAATCTGGTTTCTTACAGAAGGACTGACTGTGATGCTGAGGAGGTGCATGGACGGAGTGATGGAAGGAGGTCAGAGGTCAGCTGGACCACACGGTATGGTTTTATTTTCCATCTAGATACCAGTACAGTAAATCACTAAAATAATGTTTTCAATAAAAGCCTTTGTTATAAGGTTAAATATGTAAAGGTTTATATATAGTTGTAATTTTTATGATTAAACTAAACACGAAGCAAAACTATTTTTTGAATTGTTATATAATAATATAACGATTCCAAAAATTGTTCAAAAGTGTTAAATTGATTCTATTTATACATAAGGGATTTCACACACCACACTGAGGACACTCCCATCACACAATAGACGTTTCTCTCTTGTTTAAACTCTCTCAAAGTTCAAACCTTTGTAGATTTAAAAACAAAATAAGTACAGTATTATAGAAAGAAAACGGTTATCAAAACTCTAAAAAATGATTGATAGTGACTCTTCGTGCTGGTGCTGCTTGGGTGATTTAACCGAACCGAAAATTGATTAATTCTGTAACGGCATCATACAGCCACGTCACTGCAGAACCTCTTGTCGAAATTGTGGGTTTTGTTGTTGAAAAAACTTGCAGACATACAGCACTTCAGAGTCACACTCCTAGCATCCAACATTTATGTACATTTGCAAGATGAATGCATTCTGTACTGTACAGGAGAAACGGCACGAAGGAGATTGATTGACAATGGTCTTAGCCAATCAGGACGCAGAGCAGGATGAACGCTCATACACTGTTAAAAAAAAAAAAAAAAGCATGTAAAATGTAACCAAAAAAAATCGGCAAAACACTGAGAACGGTGAACTACTACTTAGCAAGGGATTAATTCATCAATTACTTACACTGTATGCTTGTATAAATCTTCTACTACTGCTTGTGACTGCTTCCTTTCGGTGTCGCCACAGCAACCCGTTTACGTCCATCCGCTTTGCCCTCTATCTGCACGTCCTCCTTCACCACGTCCATTGTCTGCTCTGTGTTCTTCCTCTGTGCCTCCATCCTCAACATCCTTCTACCAACACCCTCACTATCCTCTGTACGTGTCTCCCTCACTATCTAATCCCGTCCACGCCCGGCACTCCTGAAGACAATTTCAACGTCTTGGTCTCTGCTTCCTGCCACATGCAAGGACCAATAATACAGTAGAGTGCGGTGACAGCAGGCAACTATTGTTTCTTTCTCTTCTCAGACCAGCGGCGGCGTCCGCAGTCTGATGTCTCTGTATACATGGGAGGGCACATTAACCGGAGGATGTGAACGACCTGGTAGTTTAGTGTATTTGTGACAGCAGCAGCACCCCACAGATGAAGCAAGCACACAGAGCTATAGGCGTTTGCTTTCATTACAGAATTTCCTGGAAGCCTCAGTTCAGGAGAGGACGGGCCTTTGAACGAGTGTGTACTTAGGCCAAAGGCAATCGCTGGAGCACTGTGCAAATAAACCCACGCCAGTTAGCATCCAGGTGCTGTGTTTACCATGCTGGGAGAAGACCCCACGCTCAATTTATGGATGTAATGGCCAACTGAACGCATAAGCAACACCATAAAACCTTGTTTTTCCAAATGTAATGGGCGTCTAATGACACCTGGGAACAAATCTACTCGGCAAAGATGCACTGAATGAGCAATTAACAGCCTCGGCAAGTATCAAACTTATTCCGGCTTCTTTTTTTTTCCAGCTTTGTTTTTCTCTTGGATTTTGCGGTCGCTGAACCTGAGTGTTGTAATTGTGCAGCTTGATGAAAGCGTTTGTAAAAGGTCTTTGGGTGATTGAAAATAAACGCTCGCAGTTTTGCTTTTAGTGAAATTAGAGCAGATGTGGCCGAGTGGCAGGCGTGATCTGTCAGATATACCTGCTCTGTTTGTTCACAGTAAAGCAAATAAAGCTGCACCTACTTTTATTTCACAGGCATTAATTATTAACGATTGCATTTGCATTTTGTTTCCTGAAATGGCAGGGTTTTGTGTGATTAAAGTCTTACATTTCAGTTCTGTTTAAGCCGTGGAGATAATATTTGCAATCGACACTTTTTTCAAATGAAGGAAATGAAATGTGTTTAACTTTTTTTGTTGTGCAATCTCATTACTCATTAATCTCACTTATTATTCCTGAGTTCCAATAAAGCACCCTCCCCACTCGAGTGTTGTAATGACTCCTTAGTTCAGTTTGACCCTTTTTCTCATTTTCCCACAGGGTCAAGGGTCAGCAATGACACAAAGACACAGATTAATGTGTGGTTTTGGATGTCGATGAATCGGAGGAAAAACAAGTCGTACAGTGATGTCAACAGGACACCTACAGTTAAAATAGAAAAAAAAAGCCTTAATATTTCCATTTCCTTTGAACTCGGATCAGTCTTGATCTCAACTGATAGTTACTTTGTCTGCATTAAGCAATGAACAGATCTTATCAGTACATTATTCAAAATTTTCCCAATGATTCAAATTTAGCTTGACATACCTATATTTGGGTCATTGACGTATAAGGTTTTTCAACGTGCCAAATTTTAAATACAAAAAATATCTATTGCAACTGTTCAAACATTAAGGATGTTGTGAATACACAAATTAATATTAAATTCTTAAATTATGTGATTTTAGTGTTGTTTTTTTTTTTATGTAGATGTATTGGCCGTGGCCTTAAAAAATGTCATGTAGTGTGACCATGATTTATTTGGAACTAGTATAAATGAGGTCAACATTGAATATATACATTAAAGTACAACATGCATATTAATGCATCTGTAAAATTAATCCAGTACGTCAGAGACCATGTTAGTGCACAGTGGCTGCACATGCTATACTTGAGATACTTCATTTAGAGTGGAATATTTTCATCTACATGAGTCAAGCATCCCCATGACCATGACCTCAAGTACAGGGGAGGCAAATGGAAAAGTCAACTATGGCTTCAAATGATAAGGTCAACGATGTGAAGAGTCCTTTTCTCAGTCAGTTGTTGCTTTGAGGAAGATTCAGAAGCATTAGTCTGTCATGAAGTTGCACAGCAAGTATAAGTAGTAAATGTAATTTACATTAAGATTTTTTAAAACGGAGATGTGGAATTTATATTAAATGGGTTTTGCCACCACATCAGTGAACATCCTGCCCAGTCTCACCTTGATCGACTGCAGGTAACACGCTGACAAACACAGCTGTGTTTGATGTTCTAGATCCATGTTAAATGACAAGGCGGCAGTATACACGGGGTGGCACGATGGTGCAGATAGTGCAACAGTTTCTGAGATTAACCCAGAAAAGACCTAAACTCCACCGCTGACCAAAACCATCCACTGATCTAATCGGATTAATACCTGCAGATACACTAATCCTATCAATACATGCCAGTGGCTCCGTAGTTACTGGAGAGAAACATTAATTTGGGAACTGACATAAAAGTAATACTGGGTCTCTATGGGTTAAAATTGTTCATTTCATGCATCAGAATGGTGATTCAGTGACTTTGCAGCCTGAGAACCAGACACATTAGCAGTCTGGCGTTGCTCCCATTCAAATGGATATTCACTTAGATTGGCCTCGATTGGACAGAGCAAATAACAACCATTTATCAGAGTCTCTGAATGTCCA
Source organism: Gymnapogon annona (assembly GCA_029814585.1). NCBI lineage: Eukaryota > Metazoa > Chordata > Actinopteri > Kurtiformes > Apogonidae > Gymnapogon > Gymnapogon annona. Next base: position 1,340,365 of record JAPTHA010000019.1, on the reverse strand, counting down.
AAGGGGTCATATCTGATTACCATGAAAATACAAACTACCAGTGGCGGGCTGTGCATTTCAGACCTGGGCCAGCAGTGATATCCTACCCGACTTAATCCACCACTTAAAACCATCCATGGATCTACACATGATGTATTTAGACCAAAACACATACAACTGTATCACCTGAACAGAGTTATATTAGTCTACTGAGTACACTAATGACAGAGAAACAAAAGGAAATGACATCGATCAGACACAGCGACTGACCCAGGTGTGCACGGTCTGACCCAGTTCCGGCCGCACGGTCAATGCACCGGTCGAGCGCGTGCACTGATGGCGTGCACTTATCGCGGTGCACGGGATAGGTGCACCGATCAGTGCACCAGTCTCTCGCACGCGATCAATGCACGGATTGCGGCAGCGCACCGATCACGGACCCAGGCATAGATGGGCACAGATCCATGGGTCCGTGTGTCCGTCCCAGGTCGTAGATCGCACCGGCCACAAGGCCACACGCCTTGCATCATTTGGCAGAACTTACATTTGGGAGCCTGCCAGCCAGATGTACGTTCATAGTTATGTGGCGGGGGTCACCAGTCTCTCTTTACAGTGTCTTTTCTTGAAAATTTTTTTCTTGAGAATCGCGTTGAAATCCTTCAGCCATTGTGAACAACTTTTTCTTTAAAAACTAAACTTGTCACGCTACACAAATGGTCAATTTTTTTTCTTACAAATGATCAATTTCCTATTTTCCTGCTTATCAAATTGATGTGGTTGCTTGCTTTACATAGCTCCGCCTCTCTCTATCGCTTCTGCAATCAAAAGGTGTGCATGCGCTGATGCCATAATAGGCCCGCTAGATGGCGCAGTGAGGCCAAACTTGACGCTGCCGAGTAACGGTCATTAATTCGCCACAAGCTTCCATTCATTGTAAAGCAACCATGCGCCAGCAAAGACGCTTCTGAAACCCGAGAGGCAGATTGTCGACCCTGGCAACACATCATAATGAATAATGATTGGATAAAAACTCTGACATAAACCCCGCCTTCCAAATCTCCACCTGGGGCTGGAAGCTGAGTAACCAACTTAGGAAATCTATGAAATGAAGAGCATGGACAATGGAGAATAATTTAATACATATTTGTGGAAAAAAAAAATATTTAAAAAATATATTCCTGATTATGTTTAGGCCAGCAGAGAAGGCTTTGCTGGCCTTGAGGGTCCACCACTGCAAACTACTGTATTTTGCATCAGTTATTTACATGTATTGATAGGATTAATGGATCAACACATATTAAACACTTTAGATCAGTCGATGGTTTGGGCTGTTTGGGTCTTTAGGGGTTAAACTCTGAGAAGAATTAGATGTTTTATCCACTGGACCGCTTTAAAACTGCTGGATTAAAAGACCTCCTGACCTCCTTTAGTATAGAGCAGATGTTGTAAAGCTGATTATGATAAAGAACATACAGTGCTTCAGTAAATTTCCTCCTTCAAAGGATATGATATAACCATCCCATGCAGTGAGATAATGACAGCAGCTTTCAGTGTCTTTTTTTTTTTTTCATTTTTTGTATGATGACAGGAAGAAGGGAGGAACCGAGGTCACCGTGGTTATCGTGGCTAGACTGAATTAAAGCTGTGACTTATGCATCTTATCTGAAACAAGCTTCATCATGTAGTCGGCCGTGATTGGTTACATAATCGATGTCAGATTCAGTCCTAAATTGTTACCTGGCTTCAGATTGGCCGCAGAGACGTCCTCTCCAGCTGAACCTCTGGCATGAGGCTTAAAGAGGTGTCCAGTTTCTCAGTGTTCTGTCCACACAGACCCGCGAGAGGAAATTAAATCGCTCTTCCCACAGCACCATTAATTGTTTTACTTCTGTTGTTTGTTTTCAAGGGCTTTTCCGGTGAACCTGGCGCTTACAGGGAGGGCAGACACGAGCGGTGAAGACTGTTTTTTCTTGAATTATGACGGATTTGACTGTTACGAAATTGTGGCTCAAATAACGAGGGGGGTGGGGTGAGAATGTGGAGGATAAATAATGATGCATTCATTATCATTCTTGTCTTAGAGAAATAAATCGCTTTCTTTATTTAGGGAGAAAATAGATTTTCCGTTGGTGAGTTCAGCACAAAATGTTAACAATGGACGTGTTGCAGACCTGTTTTTTTTTTTTTTTTTTTTTTTACGTAACGCCGATTACACCACCAGAATATGATCCAGTGTGTCAAAGTAAACCCAATAGCTCTTTAGCAAATATTCCAATTGCGCTTTCATATGTTTGCAGTTTGGTTTGGCTCCAGCCGTGCCTGACAGTTTCAATAGCAGCTGAAGAATTAGAGCTACATAAAACACACGAAGGTACGTGCGCTGGAGAGTGAAGCGTAAGAAACGTCGTGTCCAACCACCAAGGTTATGCTCGTGTGTTTTGACAGCTAAGAACTTGCACATTTTTATCAGATCACATCAACTGGAGGACAAAAAAAAATCTCAGAACAACAGTAATTACCACAGGCCGTTTAATTCATGCCTGCAGTCCGACTATGTTTGGTTTTCTTAGATCTGGGCACCTTTTAAAAGTAGTGACGTAACCACCATCCAAGCCCAAAAAACCACTGACACTACGCCAGGATGTGTCCAAAAAAAAAAGGGAACACTTTGGAAGTTTGCATAGTTTCACTATGCACACCTGCAGGAATGATGGTCTTTTGGGGAAGTCTTTGGGGCCTTTTTACTATCGTCTGTATTTTACTTTTTCAGTTAAAGTCAGTTACTTTCTTATATTTCATTTAAATATCAAAGCTCAGATTAAAGATGAGGTTTATGATGTCAGAAATGGAACAAAAATATCATTAATTGAACATAAACCCAGTGTGTCCACCCACTGTCATTGATTCAAGTCCATGGGTTTTACTGGTGAATCAGTTTTGTAGAAGATGGTGTTTCCATGGTAACTATGGAGCCTCTGAACATCAAAATGGGTTATATTTGATGACCATGAAAACAAGAATAACATTATTTACACCAATTATTGACATGTATTGATAGGATTAATGGATCAATAGGTATTAAACAGTTTAGATCAGTGGATGGTTTTGCTTAGCGGAAGCGGTTTCGATTCTTTATGGGTTAAACAAATATGACGGTGTCTTTATGGTTCCAAAATAATCATGAATCTTGCAGGAAAAGAACAAAAATGTTCAACACTTCTGCATTTTGCCTTGCACATACATAATGTGACGTATGTCCAGGGTCCCCCCCCGCCCTCTCCCTTGAGTATCTGGGATAGACTCCAGATCCCCGCAACCCTGCAAAGGATAAAGTGGATTTGGAAGATGAATGAATGAATGAATGAATGCTCGCACAATATATTTTGAGCACAGCACCATGGTGACTGACACCTCCGTCACTCCCCGAGCTCCTGAACAGTGATGGAAATCAGATGTGTGTAATTTTTTAAAAAGTTTGGCTGATGAGGAGAAGTATTTCTGATGACGCTGTTTCCATGGTAACTACAGAGCCTCTGAATGTCCAAATAGGTCATATTTGATGATCATGAGAAGGACTGTATTTTACAGCAATTATTTTACCACATTTGTAGGTTTAGTAGTTCAGAAGTACATTGAACATTTTTAGATCAGGATGTGGTTTTGCTTGCCAATGACGTTTTGGGTCTTCCTGGGTTAAGCCACATCTTAAAATGGCTAAAAAGACCAACTGTAACCTGTCAAACATTCAGCACAAGTCCAGGCCCAGGTCATGTGTGTTGATCTGGTTCTATTCACATCCAGAGATGAAGGATTCCAGTCTTTAGGCGTCAGGAGTTGAGGTGTGTGCGACGACCTCATCACAGACATATACACCAGTGCACCGCTACCGAGCAGCATTCGGTCACGTAGTGGGAATCTCCAACAACGTGGCGCTTATGCAGCTCAAACGCATCATTATTTTCTTTCCCTAACAGTGGAGGGTGAAGGGGTTAATGCACCAAGGAATGCTTCAAGAAGAGATATAATCTGTTGGCTCATCTCTCAGCATGTGTGTATGTTAACATACAGTGTGTGTGTTTGTTATGTACGTGTCGCATAGAACATCACACAGATGAGGGAATTTACTGGATTTTTTTTCTGGTAGATTTGAAACACGTGATTGGGGCAGGTTTGTCTGTTGATATTTAATTTGAAACACATGATTGGGGCAGGTTTGCACGCTTATATTAATATTAAAACACCATTGTGCACAAGTTAGTGACAGATCAGGGCGTATGTGAATGTACTTTAACAATTATTAGAAATTGCCAGTGTAAGCTGTGGTCCACGTACGGTCCCCCATTCAAATAGAACTGCACGGGCATCATTCATATTACCTGGTCCACACACACATGACATCACCATCAGAGATATGAGGTAGGGGTCCATGGTCATTACATGAAATTCTGTGAGGGCAAGTTAATTACAGAGAATAGTCAGTACTTTCAGTTGGGGCCTTGGAACTTCTACAAAAGTCATTCTTTGATAGGGTACCTTTTCCTTGTGTTCCAGACTATAAGCCCCTCAATTTTTTTTTTTTTTTCATGGTTTGGCCAGGTTGTGACTTATGCTCACGTGCGACTTATATGTGAAATTATTAAGATATATCATTTCACACGTTCCTTATTCTCACCCTACCAACCACACAAGCACACTCTTGGCATCATCCCTGGAGGCTTAACCCAAGTATTGCAGCCCCTTGACGTTTCCTTGAGCCGAAGCTTTAAGGCAGTTTTGTGTCACCTGTGGGAGCAGTGCATGATGGGTGGAGAGCAGAGCTTCACGGCAACAGGGAGGATACGGCATGCAACTGTCCTACAAATCATTGGATTGATGGAGAAAGCATGGACTTCAGTGTCAACGCAAACCATCCTGTCTGGATTCAGAAAGGCAGGAATTATTGGAACTGATTCCGAGTCTGGCGACTTTCTCCGAGCTGCTGTGAAACCTCCTGTCAGTCAGCTCTGTGTGTCTATGCCGTTTGTAGCTATTGACTCTCATCATTTTCCAGACTGCTGACCTTTGCCGCGTTACATAAGGTTGCCTTTTTTCGCAGTAAACAAAAGCTACAGTAGATCTGCTGCATTGGACGTCTCAGCCCCACTTAAACTCTGTGAACGTAGACGCCGTCTTGTCTCGTAATGAAGGGCCCCATATGTTATTGTAGGAACTTCCTGATCTGGTTATAAGTTTAATTAGAGATTTGAGAGCTTTAGATGCAGAGGGAAGGAAACCCTTCGGGAGACAAATGAGCAAGGCATCCTGAAAATCTGACAAAACCTTCAGTCTTAAGTCGTTCATCTCATTAACTTTCTGTGTTACTTGCAACATCTCTCACCCAAAACATGTTGCAATGCAGACTCTGCGACTGCTGACATCTGCTCTTCATTATCAAAGCATCGACAAAAGAAATATGTCATCATTGGGGTAAAACACATGTGAGCAGATCTGGCAGATGTGCAGAAAAGTTCAAAGTGGCGACCGAGCACACAAACAGACTTCAATCAAAGCTGGAAGAATTCCCTCTGAAATGAAAGTGGAAGCTGGTCTGAACTAAACGCATGGTGAGAAAGGCTTAAGAAAAGCATGAAGGTCAGGTTGAGGAAGAGGGGGAAAAAAAAATGCCAGCGCCCTCGTCTAAGCCTTCGATCACTCGACTATACTCTCCAGCGGTTCCCTCCAAAGTAAACTCTGCTACCTCACGCTGATGGAGTGGATTTCCACATCTGTTGACCGTGACATTGTGTGAAAAACTTTATCATTCTATAAATATGCACGCTGCGCCTTTGCTTGTTGATTCATTTTCTTTTAAATTACAGTCTGTTTGATAGTTCAGGTCAAACTATATCATAATAAATTAGTCCTCATTTAGGTTTCAGTCAGACTTTGGAAAGAAAACTGCCAATGTAATGTGAGTTCCCTTATATCACATCACAGACGGCTGTAGGATTATTTCCATCAGCAATATCTGGCAAAAACAGCTCCTGTGTGAAGCTTTTTTTTTTTTTTTTTTTTTGCTGCGCAATATCCCGGGAGGACGGAGGATGTGAAGCTTGAGGAACCCAGAGTCACTCCACAGTATGGTTTTTTTCTTGTCACTTGGGACCCACACCAGGAGATTTCCCACGCTTGGAGTGTAACACACTGATGGAGCTGCGTTCCTTCCACGCTCCTCTCGCCCACTCGGCCTGTTTATTCTCCACTGTTCTCCCCTATGGAACTTCTCCTGCATCCACAGCTTTTAGTGGCATGTTGTTGCAAATGTGTTTAATCCTTTACAGTTAAGCATAAGATGAGGGACAGAAATAGCGCCCCCTAAGAAGCCTAGGCCACTCGTAGGCGCCTCAGCGTTGGGGATGTACACAGCACATGTCCTGTCCTGGGGGACGTCCAGAGGAATGTGCACATTGGGTCATCTACTTTAGATTTTTTCTAGTCTAATGGCCAACAAGGGGGTCTTGTCTCATCCCTTATAGAATCGACCAGAACACTGTGTGTTCTTGGCACCTACATTAGAGTGGGTCATTGATTTTATAGGCTGATATAATAGAACCACTTATAGACGCTAAAGTACGTACTCTTTAGTAACATAAGGAACTTTTAGGACATGGAAGTCATGTACTTTACAACTCCTAGAACTATTATTTCCTCTGTCACATATTGTGGTGTCAGCAGAACTGAACAGAACATCCAGAGTGGAATTTAACTCTGGTCAGCATCTGTTTATTCCCACCATGAATCTTGGATTTGTTAGTATGGAGAGGTTATTCTGTTCATATTTTACTGGTCTGATCCACTTTAGGTTGAATGTGGCCCCTGAACTTAAATGATCTTAACTTCTTTTATTATTAATATCATCTGTGTAAATTTGTCTCATACGCTCATCCCAGGAGCCGTATTGGACCCTCTGTCGGGCCATGCAGAGTACATGATGTGTAACAGCTGTGAATACTATTGGCACTATATTGGACATACTTATTGTATTATTGTTTAACCATATTTTGAACGTATAGTCATATTTTAAAACTTGCATTTATATTTCATAGTTCCATCCGCACTCTCGACTTATCATCTTTTCTGCTTCGATTCATATATTTTTGTATTGGTTTTTATGTTTGGTATGTTCTCAGTCCTGAAAGTAACAGTAAATCTGTTTCACTGTTTCCAAGGGTGTTAAACCTGATTTCTATTTCTAAGTTGAATGTTTTTATTTAGTGTTCAATATTTTTTTTGTCTGCTATAACAAATCTCACTTCTCCATTAATATAGGAACATACACCCAACAAAGTCATTCATGTTGCTCTCAACTCAACAAGATGGATGTGCTTCCTTTTTCCATTACACAAGAGAATAGAATCTAATGGCGCATTCCTGTCTGTAACGATGCGTTCTATTTGTTTAAATTTAGCAATTTGAGAATACATCTTTCTCACAAATGCTGCTTAAAAATGGCGGGGCTTCATCTGGATTCTGGGGGAAAGGTCTCCAGCTGTCTGGGTTCATCCCAAGACCTTCTTTCTCTGAGGAGATGGAGCTAAACACTGCATGTGTGTTATCTAGTCAACATGGTAACAAGATGTAAGTGGCACCTGCAGTTAATGCTGAATTACTTTGATTAATTGAAGTTGTGCTTTATGAGAATAATCAAAAACGTATACATATGAAAATCTAGATTATTCCCTATAGAGACCTGTCTTGTACAACCTTTTTCGCATCTTGTAATATGATAAATTTGAGTGTGTTAATTTTATTTGTAGAAAGAGTATTAGGTTTTCTCTTCTATTATCCATGGTTTGAAAAAAAAATGTGACGTAGTTCATCCAGTACTTCATACTGTCGACGGTTCACATCCAGCCATCATCTGGATCATCTATCACAGTTCATATATTTCATCTATATTAACCTCCTGCTGTAAATACCCTGCCCTGAATAAATACTTTTTACAAGGAGTATAAGGAGAAACCAGCTTTGATAGACAAACCAACACCAGATGAACCAAAATGAAGATGTATACTTCCCAAGGATCTACCTGATATTCTGCTCCAATTGTAAACCAACGTTCAGAAAATCCAGCAGTGACAATCAAACCCTGAACCCATTAAAGCCATAGACACATCTAGACAGGAGTTTACATTTTGTGACACCACCTCAAGCTGCACATTTATTTTGTCATTTACTGAGATGAGGGGAATTAACAGAAACAGTACACGGGGAGTGGGGTACATTTCAGTGTCAGTCTTGTACTGCCCTCTAGTGGCAACAAACCCACTGATTCCAGGCGACAGGAAAATATGACGTTACCTTTAAAATGACAATCTATTTAGTCTTCAATCACTTTCCTTAGAACACATAGATTTCACCGGGCTTCACTGTCATCTATATAATCAATATAAAAAAATGTGAAAATATTTAAGAAATGCAAGTTTTATAATACAGGTAGTAGTTAGATCATTAAAACACCAGGTGTCAATGTTACTCCATGATTATATGAGAGTTTTTACCCGCTGTCAATTTATGGGTTTATGTGTATGTAGGGTTTAGGGTTAGAGTGGGTGGGTGGGGGTCATGATATCTTGTGCTGCATTTCACTGTATTAAAAGTGCTATAGAAAAAAAGTTTGTTTGGATTGATTACCTTCAAAACATTGAATTAAAATCTATATCTGTTTGTATTAAATCAAATTAATCTTATGATATATTTCACTTGAACTTCAGATCTTCAACATAATAAATATAGTCGATATAAAAAATTGAAAGTATTTAATAAATGCAAATCTAATAAATGTTGTTCCTGCATAATTATTTGTCAGTGTTAGTCCATGATTATATGACACAGCTCTAATCATGATGAGTGCTTTCGGCTTTTTCCAAAACATTTCATTCGGCAGGAGTTTTTACGCCAGGTGCCCTTCCTGACGCAACCCCTCTGGGCTTGAGACTACAGTTGTAGACAGCAGCGTAAAGCGTCTTGCCCAAGGACCCACACTGGACACTCATCCCGGGAATCAAATCCGGGTCCCCTATGCACCAGCCTGTTGCATTACTATCCAGCCAGGTCTAATGTAGGACAGTATGTACTCATAATCTGCCACTGACATAAAAACAGGGATGAGCATTTTATCTTTTTGTCCATCCCGTGTTAGAGCTTTGAATCTTTAAACAAATATTAATAAAAAATCATCCAAAGATGGCGCCCTCCTAGTGGCTGCCTGTTATAGCAACTCCGTAACTTTTTCCCACTTTTAAGTTTTTCTGCCAGACTCTTTTGGTCGTGTTTATTGGACTCCTGTACAACATGGACATGTATAATTTTTGAAGTATTTTGTGAGGCAGTGGCTGTTTCTTTTGCCACGTTCACAAACTCCCGGACCTCTGTCCACTGTGAGTTTGCGAGCCAGTGTGTGTCTACAGCTGAGCCAGTGTGTGTGTACACCGGAGAGGACCCGCGCGTTTATGGCATCAGGCACGGCGTGCAGTGCTGGCGTCGTGTGTACCGGGGAGGTGGATTTATGTGACGGTACAACAGCGTACGGCCGGGTTCTCCATCAGTTCGTGTGTGTACAGTTCACCGTAATGGAGACGTAACAGCTTTCAGCATCGGGTGTGCTAGCTAGCTGCTAGCTGCTAGCTCTACTAGCTGTACGGCCATCTGGGTAATAAGACTCTACAGGACTCTTTTGTTTTTTGGTTGTTTTTTCCACCAGTGACAGTGTCCAAAGGGGGGGAGGGGGGTTGGAGTGCCGTGTGAGTGAGTGATCTTCGGTGCAGTGATCTGTGTTTGCAGTTTAAAGACGTTTACATTTCAACTGTTAGCGGTTAGCAGCTGTGAGCGCTATGCTAACGGTGGTTGTGGACCCTTTCACTGCCGTTTTTCTCTCCGAAGGACGCATTCAGCCCCTCCTATCGTTATCATCTCTAGGACTTCAATATATACTCAATGTATACTGTCTTTGTCTTTGTTGACCATGTTGTGCAAGATTTCAGTTTGTTGTGTTTCTGTTCTGCTCTGTTCTT
>JAPTHA010000019.1:1286163-1302583 GCA_029814585.1 Gymnapogon annona | reverse complement strand
ACACACACACACACACACACACACACACACACACACACACACACACACACACACACACACACACACACACATAAAAAGACCAAATCTCCATTCATTCCCTGAGTGGACAACATTTCACATGCTCATTCCTTCTCTTTGTGGGGAATAAAATGTGCTTGCATTGTACGATTCATGTTGCCGCTGCTCACAGTGTTCAGAGCTTTTATTTCCAGACTCGCTTTCTCATCACCAGGCCATGTAATTATATCAGCGACTGACCCACTAGGACATAATGCAATTTATTTTGGGAACATTTGTACCTATGTGAGGCTGTGAAGATTTGTCATAAAGCCGTGTGTAATTATTCTTTGAACAGCCTCAGTGGTATCTGACCTCCGAGACTGCATTTACCTAAACTGCTCATAATCGAGTCGGTATGTCAGGTTTTTAAACACTGTAGCAGCGTTTTATTAGGATTCCTTCACCAGTTCTGCACATCTATTATGAATTCTATTGCATGCTATGATTGATTTCATTTTCAATGCATTTCTGAAAAGGTCCTAACTTCATATATCTTAGCAGATTTCAGATGAATGATTATTTAAATACATTTAATTATAGTATATATTGTGAAATATACTACTGCTACATGCTGCTGCTTACAACTGTAGCCTCAATGTCTCATTGTGCCGGTCCCAAGCCAGGATAAATACAAGGGTTGTGACAGGAAGGGCATCCAATGATAAAAAAAAAAAAAAAAAAAACCCTGCCAAATCAAATATGCTAACTGGATTTGCGGTGGCGACCTCGGGGAAGGGAAAAAGCCAAAAGAACTCATCATCATAATATATATTGATACACTGTATATTGTGAAATATCTTCAGTGTAATACAAGTATTAGCAACAAATTCGAATTGAAGTAACACAATTATTAATTGTGCTGTGAAATACAGATATGTGCCAATGTTATTTATTCCTAAGGAGACACTTTTCTTCCATCTAAGGTGATGGTGGTGGAGATTAAAGATATCCATGTCAGTGGTGGAAGTATTAAGATGAAGTGGAAAAAACAGAAATACAATACTGCGTTTTGTATTTATAAATCAAATTGAATAAATTACTTGATGCTGCTAAAATCAACTATGATGACTTTAACAATTTTTTGGCATATTTTCCAAAAAAAAAAAATCATAGTTTACACATAGACATTAGTCATATGTCTCACAGTAGCATCCTGATACGACAGCACAGCTTTTATAGGAATCATTTAAAACACCTGCCTTTGACCCTGGTATCCAAAAATGGGATTTCGGGTTGAGTTCAACTATGACTATAAAAGCATTTTAATTCTATAAATGTACAGTGTACACTGTAAACTGTATATTTTGTTATGCATTTCTTTTATATGTACATGAATATATATTTATGATTTGTTTATATTGTATAACTGTATATATTGTATCTCTTTATTTCAGTGCACACCTTAGCCATGAAGTATCTTCCAATAGAGTTTTTTAGGTTCTTTTATATCAGACACAAAGGTACATTAGTTTTCCCTGACATGTTTCGACGATGTACTTCCGTCTTCTTCAGAGATGTCACCAGATGGCGTGTGTGACATGTCTTAAAAACGGCTGATGTTGTTTACAGAGGTAAAACGAATTTACCTTTGTGTCTGATATAAAAGAACCTAAAAAACTCTATGAAAAAGTAAAGACACAATAAATATTTGTAGACTAGTACCTTCCAATAACTTCCATTATGTTTACACACAATGCCAGCAAACAACGTTGAATGTGAAGTATGTTAAGCACTTGTATTCCTGAAATAAAACCAGTTAGAATTTTGTAAGTGTGTTGTTTGGGCCACAGGGTGGCACTGTGCAACTCTGATACATCCCATCGCTTTTCCGGGAGTCAGGAGACCTTAGTCTTTCAAAGGATAAAAAGTTGTGTATCCCAGGCTGTAAATCTTTGAGGTATTGATTCTTTCTGGACGCTTGTCGCCATCCTCTCCTCCCTGTCACGCCCTGGCCTTTTCTCTGCTTTAGTCCGTCCGCTGTCTGTCTGTTTTGGAGTTAAACTTCTATCCTCCCTGGCGACTGCTAAAGGTTAAACAAAAATAAAATCTGAGCCGCATTAACTGAAGTAAGTGTAAACAGGGCATTTCCTGACTGGAATGCCCCAGAGAAATGGATCCACTCACTCAGCACTCTTTGTCCACTGAATTATACTGACTATAATTGCTCCGGTCTTTTAATCGTCTCTGTTTCCTCCGATTCCTTGTCTATTTGTGTCCAATCACCACTAATAGTTCAACATAAACACCACCTGGGCCAGTCAGTGTATTTAAGATGTACTTAATCAATCCCCCTGGCTCTGATTAGCAGAAGGGGGTCAAACGGAGATGGAATAATTAGACCAGTTTCCACAGCGGTGTCAATTGGAGGCTTAGCGGGGTCAGAGGGAGGTGGCGGTGCAGCTTCGCGGAGACGGATCAATAAAGCAGCTGGGTTCAAGTGCGATGACACCGCGGGAGTCAGCAAACCGACACTCATATCTCCCTTTTAATTGGATAAAGTCCTACACGGCAGTGGCATCACCTGTCTAAACGGGGTTTAACTGGACTTAATGTTCAGAAGATGTTAGGTGTTCTGGTTTCACGAAGGTGGAGCAGACGAAATGCGAAATAAAATTGATAATATTCAAATAAATGGTGATAAAATGTCCAGAAAGGTTATAGAGAAAACTGTCAAAAGTAGCGCCGGGTCTTTAAGGGTTAAATATTTGTACTTCATACTCCTTCCACTGCTGTTAGAGCCAATACCGAGCAAACAGTGTTCAACAGTTGCCACAGTAGTGCCAATATTTCATGCTTCATGTCAGCACTGACCTTTTAAATATTTAACCAAGACGCTGACTCCCCTTTATAACACTCTGAGTTTTTCGGATTCCCTAATCATACCCATTAAAAATGTATTAATCCTATTTCAGTTGAAACAAACCGCCTTTACGCCATGGGGGAAAACAAATGTTACAGTAAATGTGAAGATATTCAATATCTGTTCGTTGAGTGCTCCTGTGTTTTTATTAGATTTTTTTTTTTTATATACGACATTGAGCTTCTTTGCAAACAGCAGAATTCACTTTGGTTTATTGCCTCTTTTTGGTTTATTGTCTTTTTTTTTTTTGTTGTTGTTGCTTTTTTTCATGTGGCGCTAATTAATGGTTTGTTCTGCAATAGTGATGCTGTGCCAAAACACTACATCACTCACAGCGACTCCCACGTAGATACATTCAATCTTATTAAATTGGGACATCAGATATATTTGGAAGGAAATAGGATCCTACCTGGAGTTTTTAATGACTGGAAGTTGTAAATTACTTTAAGAACTTGCAAGGAATTGAAATGGAATATGCTTTTTTTTTTTCATTATATGCAGTCATTTGAAAAATGTTGAATGTTCTTACTATATTTAAACATAACAGCCACGGAACTGTCCTTAACACCCCCACAGTTTGACCTCACTTCATGGGATGCGATATTTTACAATATATTAAGTGTTGTGACTTTTCCTGTGGTGTTACCTCCTCAGAGTCACGCTGAGCAGAACATATGAAGCTCATAATTCATGGAGCCCACAACAACTTATTAGCAATTACCTCTAATTATTATTATTTTTTTTTAGGGAAATCTTATTCAATGGTGTGAGCTGTTATTACTCTTAAAGGTCCTTAAGAGTAAAGCATTAGTGTGTTTTATCAAATAGTTTCTAACAAGGGACTAGTTACAGTACTGATGAATGTGCATGTGTGCTTTAGATAATGTGCTACTGATTACCTTAAAAATTAAACAAAGGAAAATAAGACAGTGAATTAAAACTGCACAAGACAGTATTAGCGACAACTGCAATACATGTTGCCTTTTACTGCATGAAAATCTGTGATAAGATCGGTGATACCAAAATGTTACCATATTGACAAAGGGGTGGGAATGTCTATATTTATGCGTATAGATTCAACAAAAAGATCAATAAAAAATACTATTAAATGATTATTTCCTGCCTTGAATCAACACATAACCCGAGTATTTTTTAATGCACACATGGAAGAAGACTTGTTTGGACTTGTGTGTAGCTCTTAATAACAAAATGACAGAATAAATGTGAATGTTTTTCTTTGAGACAGTATAAACAGCTTCCTTTAAGACAGTCAACTCTTGGAATAGAGTAATAACATGCTTTTAAAAATAATTTCGAGTCAATTTTTGGTTTGTTTCAGTGCATTAGGAAGGCTATGTTTGTTTAGTGAAGTATTAAATAAGTATGAAATGTGTGTGGGGTTGGGGGTTCATGAGGACAATGCCCTGCCTGAAAATGCATGTAATGAGCTGAAACATGTAGAAATAGGTATATTTTGTGTTTCCTGTCAATCACTTGATTCGAACTGTGCCAAAAATCAAAGTCCTAAAAACAGGGAAGGCATGGTATCGTTCCATTATCATCTATCAGAAAAAATGTCCCAACCTTAATTTAAGTGTTGTTTTTTTTTCATCCATCGCAGAAACACCTCTTTATATATCTGCTTTCTTTCCTCAAAACACTCATCACAAATGACTGCACTGGCCACTTCACCTTCAAAACCATGTCATTTTCCAAATAAACTGTGTTCCATCTTCACAGACGACACTGAAAACATCGCATACTCCCACCGTCATTACACACCACACGTGTGCTCATTCAGTACAAAACCACAGAGCAAAAATCCATTGCTGCATATGGATTATAAAAAAAGAAATCTGAAAAGAAATGTAATATAAAAATCCTGATAATGAACCAATGCATCATTTTTTTCAAATGCATTCAGACATATGTCCATATACTGATACCCTGAAAACACACTATATACTCAAAGAAAGAAACCACGTTATTCCACCTCATCCCCCCTGATTGTGGTCTGGGCCTGACCACAGACTCTTATCAACATCAAATACTGGCTGTAAATTAGTCCGTCTACCTATTTTCCTCTCTGACAGTGCAGATTATTGAGGCTACTGTGGAGCGACTCGGGTTTGGATGCACTGTTTGCTGCCCCTTTCTTCGTTGACGTCCCACAGACAAGGACGCGGTCAATTAGACTTGCACGAATCTCATCAGTTACTATTTGTCTCCTTGTCCTTCCTCTTCTTCATCTCCCTCCATCTCCTCTCCTGTGTCCTCTAGACTTTGTGGTTCCATTGTCCCAAAACAGGCCAACTGCCCTTGTATCTATCCATCTACCCCAGAGTTACTCAAATGGTAGGTGTGGGTGTGTGTGTGTGTGTGTGTTGGGGGGTGGGGGGTACCATACCAGAATAGTGTATCCACTACAGTAGATGTCAGTGGAGCTTCATTGTCAGAGTGTGTTACAGGGAGTATTAGTACTATGATGTAGGTGTCTATACACCCAGCATGAAGAAGATATTTCTTTATTAGTCTATTTAACAGATGGAAAGAAAGACGGAGTGAGACAGAGATAATGAGATAAATCAAAGTCTCCTGAAAGCTAAGACAAGAAAACAGGATGAAACGTAGTGTGATGATTTTGGCTAAAGCCACAGGAGTGTGATCCCCGCGTGAACATTCTGAGCTTTAATTTACTTTATCCTACACAGGAACTAGCATAGGCTCTGTAGCAGTAACACATACTCCTCGGTCACGGTGCTGAGCTGAAAAATTCAGTTTCACCCCCTCAATACTGTCTTATTATTTGGTGATGTGAAATCCCAGCTGGATACCTCAGTTGGTAAAGGACCGGGCTGGTGCATAGGGGACCTAGGTTTGATTCCCGGGGTGGGTGTCCAGTGGGTTGTGTCAGGAAGGGTATCCGATGTTAAAAACTCCTACCAATTCACATATACGAATTGGCTTCACTGTGGTGACTCCGGAAGGGAAAAAGCAGAAAGAAATCATCATCATCATTTGGTGATGTGAAATAGATTTATTAATACTTACATTTTTACTGACAATATTTAGGTGAATTCAGGTAAATTCAACAGCAAAATGAATTTTCTGTGATACAGAGTTTTAAGCTGCTACACCACCTGTGATGTTCTGTTGTTAATATCAAGCATAGTATATTGTATGTAGTGTACATTACAGTTAAATACCGCACTGCCTAGTGGCCAGAATAAGTAGCAATATTAGCATTAGTAGCATTTTGTACTTTTGGGGCCCCTGTAATCAGTTCAGACCAAAGATGGAATCAAACAAACATGTTTTTTTCTGACTTCTGAATTTGTATTGCCAGGAAAACATTTAGGTGAGAGTATGTTTATCTGTATTCACATGTCTATCTATGGGCCCGATTTACTCAGAACGCAAATTGCGTGAACTAATTTGCATGTGCAAACGCACGGCTGATGCTTCAACTTCATAATTTATGTTTTGTAACATAGTTGCTTGGTTATGTGCCATGTGATTTTTATCATTTAAAATATGTGCCTTGACTCAAAAAAAGGTTGGGAAACACTGACTTAAAGTGTGTCCAGTCGATACACTGGTGCATTCATAGTGGTTACATTCATGTTGTGTAAAACACTCTGAAATTAGATGCACTGATTCCCAGTATGTGGCCTACATCTAAATGAAATATATCTTCCTGCAGCTTCACGCCAAGTTAAATGGGAAACCTTGGACAACCCTGACCTGGGGAAAGGAATTTCCTAACTCAAAGCAAGTTCTGTATAAATTATCCTTTGACTCGAGCTGATGTTTGATGTGTAAATGACTTGCAATCACTCTTTTAGGATAAATAGATGGGTCAAGGTGCCCTGTAACGTGTTCTCCTTGAAATACAGGCTGAACGAAATTATAACTGAACACGACTCTGTTTGTTCTTCTTTAGGATTTGGTTTTATCTTAATACTAATGAGCTGCTACAAAATGTTGTTTTGAAGCTGTAGGAGGCATTTATTTTCTGAAACATTTATTAATACCGCTGAATATGGAAATAGTACATTATGTCGCGCACCCCCCATATTTTATCGTGTCGGTAATCCATATTCATATTTTCCCCATTGGATTTCAACCAGGTTTTTTCCTCAGGGATGTTTTCTATGTGCGGAATGCAGAAAAATACAACGGGGATCTGCAGGGAAGTATCAGACAGGGGCCCTACAGCTTGACTGTGTGTTGGGTGGAACCATTTACAAGTGAAAGGCATACAGCTGGATGTGGTTTACACAGAGTAATTGCCTTTGGTTTCAGGGGAATACAGGAATGTATCAGTACTATAATCAATAAAAGTGCACTGGCTGGATTGCAGCAGCTGCTATACCCATCTGGGGATGAGAGCAGGCAATTAAATAGTCTAATTAATGCTGCTTCTATTGTCTTACAGGCTTTGGGGGTTGTGAAATGCTAAGAGTGGGACAGGATTGTATTTGTTTATTTATTCAATTAGTTTTTAAAGCTGATCACAGCAGATAACACCCGTAGGTTTTTAATGGCAGTTATGGTGGCGAGTGTCAACAACTCGAATCAGACTTTTCAAGACAGTGCACACACTTCCTCCTAGGGTTGCTGTGGGTGAGATTTAGTGGCATCTGGTGGTTAAAGCTCCCCCCCCCCCCCAAGAATCTTTACAAAAGTTGATAAGGGATATGAAAAAGGAGGGGGAAAAAAATCTGTGCTTGCACTTTGTTTAGTTTGGTCCACTATGTGACGGTACAACATGATGGGCTTCCTTCCGTCTATATACCTCTGTAGACATAGAAGGCTTATAGGGAGGTAATAGAAAGACAACATGACTTATCTTCAGGTGATTGAACTTTGATGATAAAATGAGTTCTGATTCTATCCTTTTTCCTTTTTTCCAGAGCCTGTAAATCTGTCGTACTGAAACTCCAGTGAGCTGAAATTGGCGTCTGTGGGGCAGAGGTGAGCAGCAAAGATCCAGATGATTCTGTCAGGTACAACTTTATAATGTTGAAATGTTGATTATTTAAGTCAGTTGAACATTTTCCGCTTATTTACCCAAGAAAATCCCACTGAGACACAAGATCTCCTCATAGGACTTCTTTCTCAGTGCTATTGAAATTTTAAGGATCATTGTCATGTGGACACTTTTGGATATCATCTGGGGTGACCGCCTTAAAACTGTGAAAAATACTTTTTTTTTTTCTGCAAATCTTTATTTTCATGATAAATTTGATAGTGACACGTCCTAAAAAGGACATGTCACTACCAATGTACTTATTTTTCACAGTTTTAGGGCGGTCACCCTGGATGACATCCAAAATCGTCCACATGACAATGACCCATTTAAATGTCATATAATTAATAATTCATTCATTCTTTCATATGTAGAACTACGGATAATATAAAATAAAAAAAAAATGATAATACATTTTTCATTTGATTAAATGCAAAATCAAACCAAGGAATAAAGCTGAGAAACTCAAAAAACATACAATCAAAATAAATACTTCATTGATGTTGGTTATTCTTCTGATTCCGTGGACATTATCTTTTATTTCCAGCTCCCATCGGTGTTCTTGTCTTCAAGTTTAATAACAATAATACTAGATTTTATCAGTAACTAATCTTTGTAATGGAAATATTTCACATGAAACGGGTCATTTACTAAAAACACAGGGACATAAATAATGGAGAATACAATTTAATGTACACCATTGGAAATGATCAAAATTATCCAAAAATATGCGTTGGATGTTTTAACATGAATGATCACAGTGAAAAATCAGTCGGATGATGCATAGGCGTGATAGTCCAGCAGGGGGCAGAAACATGTATTGGGTTATATTCAATGAGCTTTTAAAGAAAGTATTGATTTTGTTGATAAGACATAAGTTCTCAGAACCTGGTGTAGCAAATAGAAATAAAACAAATAGAAACGGCTTGGTATGTTTCGTACTGCCGTTAGATAGAGATGCTACTTTTTCAAACATCTTTTTGAGACGTCCGTTACACAAGTAGAGTCATTTCCAACAAAATCCATAAACATAGATTCCATGATTACAGCCATCAGTGACAAAACTATCAACTGCACTGCATCTACAGTAAGTATTTACATTACACATCGGCATCTTTCTATCCCTTCCCTTGTGAGTCGAGGCATATGCACATTTATGTTAAATGTATTGTGTTTTGTTACTTTTTTCATGTTTGTCCAAGATGTGTGGATATGTAGTAGCATTTCTTGTTTTTATTTCTATTTTTTTTCAAAGGTTGAGACAGAGAAAGAAAGAAAGAAAGAAATAAAGAGTATATGTTTCACTCCTACAACAAACATATATGATACAGTGTTAATGCATTTCCTTTACCGGTCAAAGTGCTGATGGAATCCACTGCTCCGTTGTAACCGGTGAAGTTTTGTGGTTGCGTGTTGACCCAGAACACCTGAATGTATCCGGCGACCTGGTAATACCCACATCTCCCCATAGCTCCCCAAACGCAGAAGAAGATCAGCGCCACAGAGGAATAACATTCCTTACAGTCCGACAACAGCCTTTTGACCACCCGTCCAATGCACCACACACACTTTCTCCAGATGAAAGAATGGTGGCTGTTGGTATTGTCATTGTCCTCGCCAGTTTTCCCCTGGCGAGCAGAATGCGTTTCTTTAATAAATAAACTGGCCCCGGGCATAGGCAGAATAAAAGAGGTCATCAGTGCCACAGAGACCGAGATTAGACTCACGACTGCCAAACAATGCAGCGACACATCGGTTAAAGACACCAACAGCTGAGCCAGTAGGGCACCCGCAGCAAAACCCACAAGTATGGACCCCCTCACATAGCTGGTCACTCTCTGATAATGGCAGGGTTGGACAATCCCATAAATGTAGGAGAAATAGGCCACGTCCGCCGCCATGGCGATACTGTAGATGAAGAAGGCCCACTGAGCTGAACGAACCCCTGAGCCCAGAATAACCAGCAGGAAAGCCGTGACATAACTGAGCCCCTGGAGGACGATAACAGGCTTGTACCTCAGGATGTCCGTCACCAGCAGGACCGGGATCAGGAGGACCAGGGTGGAGTAGGTCCACACGGGGTACACCTGTCTGTTCACCTGGATATAGAGAGGGAGAGACACGTAGACGAGCGGGTTAATTTTAGAACGCAAACTCCTGCTGATGCTTTTAAAAGTGCTGATTGCAGTTGCCCACCAGATGGTCCTCCGTCTTTATTCGCTGTCGATGAAAAATGACCCCAGCGCGTGCATGATGCAACAACAAGCAGCACAAACCAGGCCAATAATATGACACATTGATACATTTTAATATTAGGCAAATAAATGCAGCAGCTGCAGATTGAAAACCCACTTTGGCTTTTCCAATAGTTTTGGTCACTAACTTGTTCTTTTATTCGTGTGTCGATGGGTTAAACAACCCTCAGGTGTGTATTTAGAGCAGCGCCTCCATCACTATTATGAAACCATAAAGAAGACGTGCTTATCCTAAGTGTCCAATGGGATGGCTGTGGGATCAATAGCATCTACTAGAGTAGAAGATGTGTATAGATCCAAAAAAACCGTTATAGGATTTTATTTGTTTTATTACATTTCAGGCACAAAATCCTTTCATCAGACTGACAATACACACACGCGCGCTCCTAACTTAAATAGAACACACATGTTAATGCGTCAACACTGATCCAACACCTTAGAGATGAATGTGAAACAACTACTAATGGGATATTATTAGGATTCACCTCGACTGTGACTCAACGTAGTGTATGATGCAAAAGAATATGACGCAATGCCATTTGGTTCAGGGATCTTCATTTGATGTCTTTGCAGGCCGGAAATCATAAATCAATCAAAAAACTTTACATTTTTTTATTTCGCTGATTTGTTTCTCCAGTACCACATTCCAGTAAGCCTTACATTTATTCTATTTTCTTTTAAACTCTGCCTTTGAGAAACAGATCTTTTTGCAAGTCCTTTGTTGTGGAAAAAAAATGTCTCTGGCAAAAGATAAAATCAAATCAAACCAAGGCTTTACCGTAAACCCGTTTATTTTTCCTTGATTTTTCTTTTTCTCTTCTGTCTCCGGTTCTTCTTTCATAATACTCCTCAACCTCTGTAGCCTGAAGCTAACACTGACAGCGGTGGAGATGAGACACACTTGAGAAAACAATTTTGAGAGGAAGAATCCATTTACCTGTTTGTAAAATAATCAAAGTAAAATAATTGCAACAAGAAAAATACTGATCGCATTCCTCAATAATAAAAGCATACGGGCCACCAGTAATTGCAAATTTCTGCATACGTTAGTTTATTGATGCACTGTAAACAATTCACCTTATTCTCCTAGTTGGGTTTGTTTGTAACATTCAAGATTCAAGTGTTTGCTGTCATTATGTGCACATAAGGAGTGTTATCTTTGAGGTCATTCTCAGCCAAAGTAAACAAAAAAAAGAGAGAAAATATGAAAACACAAGAATATGTGCATCAATATAAAAACGAAAGAATAAGCCGCAAGTTGTACAGTGTAGCTCAATGCAGGACCACCCCTGCCCCTCTCATGTGGTTTGCTTATTTATGTTTTTTTGTGTGCATCTTTGTCATTGTACCTATTGTGTGTGTGTGTGTGCGTGTGTGTGTGTGTGTGTGTGTGTGTGTGTGTGTGTGTTAGAATCTGTTTTGTCTGTTGTCTCTGATCCTGTCATTGTGGGTTATTGGGAAGAATTCGTAATGGATGAATGTAACTGTAATATTGTTTTACGAAAAGTCTAAATAAAATAATATTTTTTAAAAAAGAATATGTACATCAGTATAAAAACAATAAAGAATAAGTCCTAAGTTGTACAATGCAGTTCAGTGTAGTAACCCCTCCCACTCCCATTTTGAGCATCAATTTCAAGTGTACTTTTCCGTGATCTTCTGAAAAGTTAATTGGATATTTACATTCTGTTCTTTGTTGACAAGCTCATCATATAAAAACCTCAAAAAGCCACTGAGGACTCTTGAGTTAAAGCAGTGATTTGCATCACACATGGCTGAGCCTCCGTCGAGTGCACCTGGAGTGTACCTGCTGTAATTTGTATCAACAACGTGGCTCCTCGTCCATTCTTTTCGCGCCACAAAGTGTTTGCCATCAGCGAGCGTGAAGGACCCCATTTAGTTGCTGCTTATTGCCACGAGTGATTCATGATACATTCACCTCCATCTATAGCAAATTAATTTATGTAAATGTCACAACTCTGCTCAACTACAGTATGTGCTTGTGCCTCTGTGGCGCTTTGTGCGTCTTGCGGATGGAAAATAGCATGTTGCTGAATTATTTACGGCGTGGGTCTTTCTCTGGGATGAAACATTAAATAATTGACACCATGTGTGATTGCTTCACTTCTCACAGGGCGTCGAAAACATCCTCAGGTATTTTTGGCCTTTATGATAGAACAGGTATTTCACTGTCATTTGGTATTAAACAGAGGGAACTCTTGCCATCAGGTGGACTATTATCCAAACTTTCAGAACCTTGTTTAGGCTGAGGATGATCTCGTGGAATTTCGATGGGCGATTGTATTGGAGACATTGCTGACAATACTCATTGCATTTATGCTTCTAGTCAAATTGTATGATGCAGCATAATAAACCTTCAGCCGCTCGAGGCTCATTACAGCCACAGGTTTTAGTGTTCTGTTAGTTTGGTTTCCACTGTGTCGTGGTGACAGAATTCTATTGTTCTCCTTTCTTCTGCTACTTGTGTGTTTATCGTTTTAAAAATTTGCTGTCGCTATGCAGAGCTTTCTATGTCCTCTCCATTAATTTATGTATTTATTTGACAGGGACATGGCAGTCTGACATAGTTACAGGCTTGCTAATATGATACATACCAGTTTATGCAACTTCTAAACTCCTGCCCCTGGTCGGACCTTTCTAAAACACCATAGTACAATACAATCAAATAAAAACAAAAAAGACAAAATAAATTTCACTTCAACATTTTTTCCACGTGCTACTTTTTGAATAGGTATTATTTTTATGATTTTAAAGGGTAAATTGTTATAGGTTAACTCATGTTATTATCCAGGTTGGGAAGTTCATTCTCTGCATTAGATCCATACACACTATCTAATTGATCAATTAGCATTAGCGCATAGTGCTGCCGTCAGCATCGCTGACAGGAGGATTAATCTATATACTACTTTTTACTACAAGGTGCTTCCTTTTGTGCACGTTATACCAAAATAATTTTCTCTCAGCTCTATTTTGGAAAATACACTGTTGCCACCAAAGAGCTAGACAAACATACATCCTGGATAACCTTTACCCCTATTCTTGGTCTTGATTCATGAGTCTATTATTTTTCGATTTTTGACCCCGAGGTGAAAAACAGAAACAATGGAAACTAAAAACACCCAATACCTTTGTACACTGTACATTAATTCTCAGTTCTCACTACTGCTTTGAACAATGCCAATAGAACTATACTGTTGCCCATTCAGTTGGAATTATTTTTCTTGTAATACACATTCACTATTTTTTACCCCATACTCATACACACAAGTAACCACCTTTAACCAAGTCCAATGATTACAAACTGATCCTCGGTTACACTTTATACATAATTAAGATTGTCACATTAATTTAATGAGAAGAGATAAACCCAATTTATTCAACTTTCATGGGCAACAGTGTATTTGTCTTAGCATGGTGCATCTATTATCAAGTAATCTTCAAATAAACATTAGCATAGAATAATCCCCATTAAATGCTCTCCCATAAAGATCATGAACATATCCTTCTCATTCCAATGATTAGCAAAAGTGAGGGAATAAATCAAAGCCTGTTAAAATGACACTAGAAGACAATAGCTGCAGTAGTCCCTTTACACTCAAATTAAACATGTATTAATTAGTCTTTAATGTATGGATTAAAGGAACAGTGCACTTTTTGTCCTGTCTTCACACAGAATGCAGAAGTATCTGTAATGCACCCTGGACCAACACGACTTGAAGAGAAACATACATGAAGTCATTGTTATTCATACTCCATATTTATATCCGCATAAATGTGTTTCCATTTATTTCCATTATTCATAGTATGTATATTAAAACAACAGACAGTGGAAAATCTAATAAGCCAAGGTTGCCATCGTACAATAGTCGCATATCTCATTTCATAGCTCAGTGGCTCACCTGCTCCATGGTGAGATTCTTGTAAGCTGTGAGAAACTCCGTGAAGAAGGGCTCAATGGGCCTCATCATGGAGCAGAAACCGTAGATGCAGAGCAGCACAGTGGGGCCCACCCAACCACTATGGCAGGACACATTATGGTCTGCCCAGCAAGGCCTGTTGCCACACTCCCCGCTCCAACAAAAACCCATCGTTCCTCTCCGGCTCCCCTGGGACGTCTTGGTGCGTCCGACGAGAGCGCAGTCTAATTTAGGCAGTTTAATCTGTGAGATATGAAAGACCCAGATAAGGCCAAGGTGAGACTGACTGTGAACACCAAGTCACCTGCTTTGCCATTGTTGTTTTCTCCTCTGAAGTTTTCCTGGCTACAGCGAGACGGGGGGAAAAGCGTGAGTGAAGATACATTAAGATGAAATATGAGGTAGTATGCCCCTGGGGCTCCAGCAGGTTATAATAAATACTGTCTCCTCCTCTGTCTTTATACAAAAACACCCTCATTCCTGCAGATATTGAGGAAGGGGTGGAAGTCAAGCAGTGGAATATGTATGAGTGTGTGTGTGTGTGGGGTGGTGTGTACAAGCCAGTGCATCTGTGTTGTGTCTGCTTCGCTGTTGGCGCCATTAGTCACCAGAGTCCAAAATAATGACGCGAATAACGCTTTAGAAGAAGGGACGGTGGATGGAAAACATCAAATTGGAGGAAGTTCCTCATGAATCCCGTTGGGGCTTCTCCACAAAAGTAATATAAGGTTACAAAAATGTCAATTTCTGTGTGATCTAATCTCGATGCCGAGCATTCTGTCTTTTGTGGCAGTTCATAAATAACAACTTCTTAAGTTTAAAGACTTTTTTTTTTTTGGAGTTGGCTGACAATGATTTCTAATACTGAGGGAAAGAAATAAGCAAGGCAATCATTCCCAAGATGAGTATTACTGTAGTCTGTAATTTAAAATATCCAGCGGCGAATTATGACTCAGCAGCGGGGTGTCGACAAAGAGCTGTGCTTCAGCTCAAACTGTCAGACTGACTTAACTGTCAACATCAAGGTCACCGGCGATGGGAAACATGGGAAACATCCATATATACAAGTATACAACTATACTAATCTTCATATATTTGGCACCTTTAGTTTAATGTTGTTGTATTTCCACTCTAGGATGTTTCATGACTGTGGCTGAAGGATAAAGATATAGGATCAGTTTGACATTTACTACTTACGTGTGTTTTCCTAAAGCTGCATTTTAGTCCAGATGACACATTCTTGTTACTGACCCACACAGTAAAAGCGTTTCTATGCATGATTGTGTCCACACGTGCAAAATATATGCATGTGTTTTCATCATATTGAGAATATCGTGTTTAACTGGAATGGAGTCATAAGGCTTTTAGTCATATTCATACACTGTTATAATGTTGCCCACTAACGTTGTCCTCCTCTGATCCCTTCTCAAGGTTTCTTTTTCCCCCCGTTTTGGGCTTTTGAGTTTTTCCTTGCCAGGGTGGGGGGTTCACACCAGGGGATGTCGTCAATTGCTGTCATTTGTGGGCTTGTGAAACCCTTTGAGCCCTATTGTGTGAATAAGCGCTGTATAAATAAACATGATTTGATTTAAAAGTGACTTTAAAACACCATTCTCCTTACTACTGATCACAGTATGCATCTGCATTTTACATCATTATAACCAGTGACGTGTAGTCATTGGAGGCAAGCGAGGCACAGCCTCACCTGTAGTCATGAAAAGAAAAATTAAATAAATGGTTATATCTTAAAAAAAGGAATAAATGGATATATATAACCAGTGATTTTTACTATACATTTACTTTTAATTTAACTTTAATAAAAATTGGGGAATTTTCGTGTTTACGAAGCAAATACTGTGAAGAGACGTGCATTGAGGCAGGAGCCAGCTCGGCCTAACTTGGGATTGTGCAATCACTCAGCTGACTGTACTGGCGCTGTGCACTGAGACCATTTTGCTGTCTCTCTGTAATGTCGCTATTAAAATCTGCTATATGAACTAAATTTCCATAGTTTAGCTGATTGTTTTTTTTTAGATTGTTTTTTTTTTTACGTCTATGTGTTTCTCGTGTTGAGCAGCAAGACTTAAATGGCTGCGAAAGGCACTATGTGAGGCATGCAGTTCTCCTGCCTCATGGTAGGGGGTGCTGGTGACCCCACTAGTTCAGTCAGTGACAGTAAGCTAGAGTTAGCGAGTCAGGTGCAGACATCTTGTTGAGTTTTCCCTCCTGAGGTTGTACGATGTTTTATTTTGAAATCTACCGGATCCTCTCTGCC
>JAPTHA010000019.1:1252335-1270098 GCA_029814585.1 Gymnapogon annona | reverse complement strand
TATGACATTTCGTTACCAGATTCATTGTGTGTGTCTGTGTAATGACAATAAAGGAAGTCTAAGTCTAAGTCTAAACAACCCACCTGTCATATCTACACACCTCTGATTGACGACACAGAACATACTGCTCCTTCAACCACAAACTTCTTGGAAGAAATTCATTTTTTTCCCATTTAGTGGCATATGAAAAACGTTTCTCTGAGGTAGAAGACTGTGTGGTTTCGTTGCTTTGTACTAGTGCGCACTTAATGAAATTGGTTTTACCTTGGGGACTGAACACCGGCCCTGTTTTAGCAGAAGACGTACAGCACATGAAGCTGAATTGTGTTTCAAGTGACCATTCTTTATTGAGTTTTGGATTACAAAACTTTCCATGTTGGAAGAAGCAGCACAATATTTTGGGCCAGTTAATGGGTCCCAACATAAAAAAATTCTTCTACTGGTGCAGAACCACAGTGTTTACCTTTTATATGGACTTTATTTAATACAACCCCCTGTAGACATTCCCCCATGACATGAAACACCAGGTCAGAGTGTCACCAATGTGAAGCATAGGTGCAGGCACTAATATTTAATATCTATTGTATGGGAAATAGAGGAAAGGGAGAAACACGGCATGAAACTGAAGTGTTTAAATCGACAAACGTTCACCTGGTAAATGTCATCTCTGGTGGTCTGTTGGGCACCCTGCATGTCAGAACGTTCTGCTGCAGGAGTTGAAGAAGGGGTGCTGGGGGGCATGACCAGGCATCAGTACCTGACGACAAGGGAGTCATGAACATTTTTCTCACTAGGAATAGGATACCTGTTCGAGTAAGATTTGGAAGCACAGAATCATTTTTGTAAAACTCTCTGCAGTAATGTGTGTCTGGGGGCTCTTCACTATGGTGCTTTCACCCATAAAGACCCAGTACTGCCTTGTGGAAATTGCCAAATGAAGTTTTCTGTGTTTTTTACCCTCTCTTGAGTGATTTGTTTTCATTTACTTTCATTATTATGCTTAGAATTTAGCATGTTTAAGTGAAAATCAGGTCTTCAATGTACTGACTATGTAGATGTTCATTAAAAGTCAGATTAAAGTTGATGGTTACGACACCAGAAATGGAGAACTGAATATTTTTTTCTGCAGAATCCAGTGTTTACTGCACATAAACCCAGTGTGTCCATCCACTGTAATTGATTCAATTCCTTGGGTTTTACTGGTGAATCAATGTTGTAGAACAGTGTTTTTCGACCTTTTTTGAGCCACGGTGCATTTTTTTATTGAAAAAAAATCATGAGGCACACCACCAAACAAAAATGTTGAAAAATGATAGTCTATAGCCAGCTATATGAACAATATTAGTCATTCTTATCAAAGTGTCTTTAATAGGAATCAACTAAACACAAAAAAACATTTTATTATTTATATGTAATAAACCAGATACTCTTCCTGACACAACCCAACAGACGTTCATCCTGGGAATCAAACCCAGGGCCCCTGTGCACCAGCCCGGTGCCTTACCGACTGAGCTATCCATTCAGTTCACTTAGAAGCTTGTAATTTTCAAAAATCGAGGGTGTGCCTTTTAACCTGGTGCCTTATGTGTCACTGAGTTCTAAAATCTGTAAAAATGTTGTGTGATTTTTTGCAGTCGGACCATTTGCTGCCGACATAGCAACGTAAGACTATTTAAGTTTTTCCACGAAACACCAACAGAGAATCAAAAAGAAATTACAACAATCAAACAAAGGTTTATACGTGATATCCACTAGACCTGCACGGACCAGCACAGTTGGGTCCGCATGCATCCGCGTCCGGTCCCGGTCTGCACTGGTCAACTCACTAGCAGTTATGCGTGCATGGTCAGTGACTCCAGTGAGTGGTCAGACCCACTGTCAATCACGTGACAAATTTAATTCACTTCAGGATGATAGGCTGATGCCTTCATTTTAATGTCATGTGATCTACCCACAATGCCTTAACGACTGACTGGTAGATCGCGATCGACATATTGGGCACCCCTGAATCATATTAGGTGAAATTGGGTAATTTCTCACGGCACACCTGACGATCTCTCACGACACACCAGTGTGCCGTTGTTGCAGAAGACGATGGTGTTTCCATGGTATCTACAGAACCTCTGAGCATCCAAATGGGTCATATCTGATGACCATAAGAAGATGAATAACTGTATTTACGACGATTATCGACATGTATCGTACATTGTATAGGATAAGTGCATCAACAGTGAATAATTGTTTGATGTGTGTGTTTTTATGGGTGAAATGTACATGGGACTCTTTTTTTAGTTCTGTTACTGAGACACAAAAACAACCCCTCACTTTAAGTTTCATCATGATGTGTGACTGTCCACAGGCAGCAATTGACTCTACCAGACAATGACAACAGGCAACAGGCCCGCTCGCCAGCAAAGGAAGGCTCTTTGAGTGTGTATTTATGTGATCGGTCAGGCCAGGGAGGCCAAGTGTAGCCAAGTGCCCGCCTCAGCCACAGCAAACGAGACAGGACAGAACAAGCCATTTTCTTCCACCCCCTCTGGTTAAAGTCCCTATTTTCACATCTAGCCACCCTGGAATTGCTCTGTCTCTCTCTATGAACGACATCTTGATGGCACAGTGAATAGCAAACACAGTGAGCGAGGGGGAAAAAAAAAGCCAGTGATGAGGCGATGGTGGGGGACTGGGGGGTTCACAGATGTCCAAATTAGACACGAGGCCACAGAGAAACACCTGATAATATTTCAACCACTCTACTTTGGTTTGTTTAGCTTGGCCTCAGCGGCAGATATGTCTCCGGTGGGCAGCCGGGATCGTGTTGACATCCATGTTGTTTATGCTCATCTGCCGTTGTTTACAAAAGTCAAACACAGACGGGGCAGGGTCACCCGCTGTTGTCTTGTAGGGTCTCGGAGGTCTACGTGACCTTCCTTCAACCCTCCTTTGAGCCTGACTGGCCACAGGATGCACTTTAGCTCAGTCAGTCTAACAACTGTCAGATTCCCCCAGGTCTCATTCAATACTGGAGGATCAAAGGGTCAAAGAATCCCGGCTTTACTTCCAGTTCAGACCAACGCTCACAGAGACGAGTTGTTAACGCTACCCGCTGTGTTAGCGTGACTCCACAGCGGTCTGATCACCGACTATAACACAGGTCTGCGGCTCTACAGTAGGGTTTTCTTTCCATATTCTTGCATGCGGTGAGATATTACTCGTGATTTGCAATTTTAATTTGTTGCATTGTTTCATCTCTGCAAACAATGACCTCGTGGGAGACGATGAAATTAATCAAATATATTGAGCTCGCACACATAGTCTGTTTTCAAAGAGAATACCCAGTTGAGGCAATTCAGTAGATCCAAGATTAATACCAATAATTTCCATAAATTGCTTGTGACTTTATAGGAACAACGGAGGCACACGCCACCATATTTGTTGTGTTTTCTGTTTTGTGAAGTGTAAAAGAAAAGGTTTGCAGATTTTAGAATAGAAATTAAATCACTGTTGTGTAATTTCTGCTTCTGTAAACTGACCTCCAAGGCAACTACATTTGTAAATACATGATTTCTCTCGATTTCTTTCGATAGGTATAGTATGTAAATAAATAGGGGGTTGCTGCCTACTAGAGAATATGCTCCAATTTCTTTTTATTGATTTTCTGTTACATAAAGAATCTTGCATCTTGTTAAATAAAAGAAACACACACCGAGATGTAAGACATGTTTTTTTTTTCCTTTTGGTGCAGAAACACCTTTTTTTGTGTGTAGTTCTGTGGTAAATGCTATTGATGAATGACTCTCCATCCATAATAGTCAAACCTCTACATATGATACCTGATAATGAGAGCACAGAAAAATACAAAAGCACAACAAAAATAACACGAACAACACCGGGTTGCTGTCAACGTTATTCCCCTTAATCTTGCACATCTCGTGTTTACAGAGGAGCTCATGTGTTATTGATAAGACCCCCTTGGCTTCCCTATAGTTCTCACATTATTCTGCTGCAGTCTCAGCATCCACTTCATCCTCTTCTGATTTTATATTTCATTGTGCTGTTGACTGTGATAGTGGTATGACTTTGATTCTCATCACTTAGATTACTTTTGTCGTGCTGGTCTAATGACACAAATTGCCAACATTGAAGATGTTAAGGAAGGTAATATTAAAGTAACTGTGAGCTAAATAAGGTTTTAACACCTGTGGAGGTGTGATATTTAACATCTATTGAGAGTGCATGTGTTATTGCCTTTAATTCCAGTTCCCTGGCATGGGATTTGACTCTTGTGACTTTGTACAAATTAAATTTAGTAATTTTATCTGATATGTTGCCTGTAAGATAATGCATTAATATGACCTGATACAGTACCTCTTCCAGAAAAATGAAGCAAGAGAAATTATTCTTTCTTAATTCATTTAATGAATTAATAAATGAATGTGTGTATATATATATTTTTTTTTTCATAAAATGTTTTTCATTTACTTTGTACAGATACCGTTTGCTTTTGTTCCCTTCATATGTCCATAGTTTCCATATGCATACATTTACAATATTTTGTAAAAAGTGTTTTTGTATGAGATGCAACAAGAAAATACACAAAATATATGCACAGTCACGTACAAAAACAAAAAAAAAAATACATTCGTTCTGAAACCTGATGTTTTGCAAGATTAATGCAACAAATATCAGATTAACACAACAAAAGACTTAAAGAGATGATTAGTGCACAAGTAGGTCTCAGCCACTTTGGCTTATAGCAGATTTGTTATCCTTGAATCTTTTATTTCCAATACTACACATTCTTGGATGGATGGATGGATGGATGGATGGATGGATGGATGGAGAATATATAGATAGATAGATCGATAGAGAGGTAGATAGATATAGATAGATAGATGTTGTTAGATATAAAAATGCTATGCTATTAAAAATACTACTACATACTACATACTATTAAAATTTTTAAAATATATTTCAAAGTCAATAAAATAGTTCTAGCATTGGACTTTTAGTATCTTACCATTCCCTTGTGGTTGTTTGTTTGAGAAACACATAATGTATGTGTGGTCAATCTAGCTTTACGAAACCAGCAAATCTGTCCGGGACTTTTATGCAGTAGATTACTATATGATTTAATAAGGAATCACTAATCTGTACTGCCTCCACTGAAGATTAAAACTATAGCTAGTCCCATATCTAAACTAAGTGCCACATTCACTGGGATTTTGCAGTTCAACCTTTTGTTTCCACATTTACCTACAGCCAATATGTTTGATCTCCAATAGATTGTGTATTACCAGTGATTTCACCTGCTGAATGCTGTTATAATAGATTTAGTCATCTGCTGTATTAGCCGCACTAAGAGGATGCATCCAGTGAGTTAAAGAATGCAGGAACCCTCATAAATAATAGCTGCCCAGCAGTGGGTGGATCCATATGCAGGCTGAGTTGAGTGGGAGTCTCTGCTTCTTATCCCTTTATCTCAGCAACCCAGCTGAGAAAAACACATCTCCAGAAACACTTGAGTTTATGGCCATTTTATGCAAATAAATTAATTACACTTTAAGGGAGCAGACACAGTCATGGTGCCGCGAGGCTTCAACGTGTTTGATCGAGTAAGAGTGTGCGCCCGCTCTCTGAGGAATCAAACGGGTATTTGTTTGCGCTTACGTGTTATGTTAATTGATTGGGTTTTTCAGATGGAAAGGTTGAAAAGACACATGCAATCCCCACTAGTCCATACCGGAGCTAGGTTTTCAATCAATGCCGGCATTGATTTGCTTTGTATTAGGACTAACGTACGAGGCCCTGTGCACTGCAAAAGTCACAACATGTGCACAATAGACATGTGCTCACACATAACTAAGTTGCTGATAATCATGCAAAAATATTCAAGGCTACCAAAAGAATACTGCACACATACAACTCTTTCAACTCACACATTCAAACGGAAGGTAAAAATTGGTCATATCTGATATAAATAATTGGTATCAATACTGTGCACACTATTCTAGCAATTGGTCTTTATTGCTTTCATTTCTACTTAATTAACCCAAATGATTTTTTTCCTTAACTTTAATGTTTTTAAAATGATTTATCACCATTTCATCTAATATTATGGTGTGTATTTTTACATATATAAATAAGTATTTTCATCTTATTTAATCTACTGATCATTGAACACACCTTTATACCTTTATTAGTCCCACGAGGGGAAATTTCACACACAGCAGTGTAATACCATAGAGTAGAAGAGTAGAAAAAAAAGAACAGGACAGATACAAAACTAATTGAATTCCTTCACAACATGGACGACATAGACAAGATTGATGTCCCAGAGATGATAACAATAACAAGGGGCCATTAATGCGTCCTTCGGAGAGAAACAGCAGTGAAAAAGTCCGCAGCCACCATTAGCATAGCGCTCATAGCTGATAACCGCTAACAGTTGAAACGTAATCATTAAAAAAAAAACTGCAAACGCAGATCACATCTGCAAATCTCTCACTCACACGCATCTCCAGTCCCCCCTTCCTCTCCTCCTTCTTCGGTCCGCTCTACTCCTTTTGGTCATGACCAAAAGGACTAGATCCCGGATACAAGCGGCCGAAATGAGTTTCCTCCGCAGGGTGGCCGGCGCACCCTTAAAGATAGGGTGAGGAGCTCGGTTACCAGGGAGGAGCTCGGAGTAGAGCCGCTGCTCCTCCACATCGAGAGGAGTCAGCTGAGGTGGCTTGGGCATTTGTTTCGGATGCCCCCCGGACGCCGCCCTAGGGAAGTGTTCCGTGCAGGTCCCTCCGGCTTGGGGTCCCTCTGGAAGAACTGGAGGAAGTGTTTGGGGAGAGGGAGGTCTGGGCCTCCCTGCGTAGACTGCTGCCCCCGTGAACCCAGCCTTGGATAAGCGGTTGAGGATGGATGGATGGATGGATGGATAAACCCAGTGTGTCCATCCACTGACATTGATTCAACTCCATGAGGTTTTACTGGTGAATCAATGTTGTAGAAGATGACAGTGTTTCCATGGCAACTATGGAGCCTCTGAACATCCAAATGGGTCATATCGGATGACCATGAAAAGATGAATGACTGTATTTACACCAATTATTTTCATGTATTGATAGGATTAGTGGATCAACAGGTATTAAACAGTTTAGATCAGTGGATGACTTTGGTCTCTGGTGGATGTCTGCCTCTTTATGGGTCAGTATGATTCATGTCGTTTTCTCTGAGCCCATTGACTCCAAGTCCACAAACAGCTCCTCACCAGTGCAGGTTTTACTCAAGACAACATTGAGGCATGCATGTGTGTACTGTATATGCAAAGGGCAGACAGCAGTCAAATTGTGTGCAATAACACGAGGTAATGAATAATTCCCTCTTAGTGCGAGGAGGAATAGGTTGCCAGGACAACGAGCGAAGCACTCGTCTTTTTCAGACCCCCCCCCCCCCACACACACACACACACAGACACACACACACACACGTGCACATGAACACACACACACACACACGCACACACATACACACAACCGTGATAAGGCTGTCTAATTTGCTACAACCTCTCAGTCTCTAGATGCTGCCTCCACGTGAATAGCCTTTAACTGTTTAACTCGCTCCTTCTATTCCACCTGGATTCAGACACAGATCAGATAACATATCACACACAACACGCACCTTAGCCATTCTCTTCCCCTTTTGCAGGTGCAACGCCATACAACCCCTCCCTGTTGCCTCTCACACAGACATAAGACTCTTTGGCTTTGTTTTTTGTTTTTTTCCGCTTTTTATCTGACAAGTAAATCTGACTTTTTTCTAATGAACCTGTATAGTTGGATTTCACAGTGTCCGGTTGGTAAGCATTTTAATTACAGCTCCAATATTTTCATAATTACAGGGTGATTAACTGGCAGCAGAATACAGTGTGTGAAATTATAGGCTGTTAAACCACTAAGTGGATGGAAGCTGTTCACCGCTATCTGTCATTTTCGATCTTTTTTTTCTATTTGTTTGGAAGATCCACCCACTATTTTAACCAGCGGTCGTGAATCAGTGGTGTATTTGCCGAAACATTAACTCATGAAGAACCTCCAAACCTCCACCACTGAACTAAAACACCTACTGATATAAAGTGTTTATTTAAGACCTGTTGATCTAGTAATCCTATCAATACATGTCAATAAGTGGTGTAAATACAGTTGCTTGTCTTTTCATGGTCATCAGATTATGACTCATTGGGACATTCACAGGCTCCATAGTTACCGTGGAAACACCACCTACAACACTGATTCACCAGTAAAACCCATGGAGTTCAGTCAATGACGGTGGATGGACACACCGGCTTTGTGTTCAGTTAATGATATCGTGAACTGAAAAAGTCAGTTTTACTTGAGTTTTCTCTGTTTTGATGCAATAACTTTGTGTTTTTTATGTAAATTAATTAAATTGAATTGGAATAGATAACAATACATGATTCATAATGAAAAGAGCAAAGTATACCATACAATATTCTAAAAAATAGAGAGTGATTGCTTAAGGAAGATTAAATTAAGAGTAAAATTCATTTGGGGACTGCCACAAAAGTAATACTGGGTTTTTATAGGTTGATAAAAAGGAGAAAAAACAGTACTTTATAGTTAGATAGCTGTAATTCGTGCATTTCATGCACTGTAAATGTATTTATCTAATTAATCTTAAAGACCTGTTTCTTTTTTTTTGTCTTTTCCCGTGCTGCTTCAAATGAACCATCAGGTCTTGTAATTTAGAGATTTAAATGAGAGCCAATGAATAGCAAAATCTGATTAGAAGTTAGATGAATATATTCTCATACCTTTGGGCAAACGCACACAAGCTGTGAAGACGGAAAGTTACATTTGCAGTTATTCTTAGAGTTACTGTAATTCCTCGTCCTTGGTGAGAGTGTTATTAATTAGTGTGCTTAAATAAGTGTTGAGGGGATGTCTGAGAAAGAGGCTTTTTTTTCCTCGCAATAGAAACTCTGACTTGATCTGACGAGGTTTAAAACATATTGAATGGATACGCTTGATTGGCTGTGTGCACAACAACAATTCCTCCGTTCGCATTCCTCTGATTAAAAAGCTGTACTCAAAGCTCACTGTACTTATGCTTTTGAGAAAAAAAAGTACAAGAAAAAAAATAGGTATGGTGGAATGATATAAGGTTGGTCTGCCGCTTGAGAGAAATAAAAAAAAAAAATATGGAGGAACAAGTGCTTTTATTCAGACAGATGTAGACGGAGCCTTTATAGATATGCGTGTTTCGCTTCCTCCTTTACTCTTTGTCTCTATCTTCCCATCTCACTCTGTTGCTCCTTTCATTAATCTGCCTTTTATTAAACAAAAGCAGCTTCCAGCACCGCCTAAAAGGTGCATAGATAATGTTGACATGAAGACCGAGTATTTACCCTCCCTACCCTCTACCTCTGTACCACAGTCTGCATGGTAATAAGGCACAGCTCTCGTCTGATTGAAAATACCCCCCCCCACACTTTTTTTTTTTTTTTTTAATATTGCGTACAATTCCCTTAAATGGTCTTTGAGCCATTATGATTCAAAAACCCAAAACATCTGCTGCCAAGTACAGTCTGCAGATAGAGGTGATTCGCACGGGCAAAAATGAATAGAGTGAGGTGAATTATTCACTGCGCAGAGTCTGGAATTTAATTACTGCCGTTTGACACTGACGTTTCTAAGGACACCGGCTATTGTCTAACTACTCGCCGGGAAAAGTGATACAGTGGGAGCCGGGCAATCAAACATCCCAGAGCAAAGAAAACTGGGCCAGGATGTACTTTCTTTTGAACAGACAATTTAGAAGTTATAGTTTACTAGTCCATAGCCGAGGCAGAGGCACTGGGAGGGAAAAAAATAAAAGAGCGTGTAAAGGTTCGATGTGTATAACAATGACAATGAGGCGTCGAGCTGGAAAGGAGCCCTTAATAGGTACCTGCCTGCCCAGGGGACCACGCCGGCGACTTATTGGTCATCCATTCACAAGACAGCAATGCATTCTCCTCGCCACCAATCAGCCAATTACAGGCTCCATAACAGGAGGCCTGCTGGCAGCGAGGCGGTCTTTACAAGCCCCGCGTCTCAGGAAGAGGAGACGACCCTGTCACAGACTCATAACTATGATGAATACGGCCGTAGGTTTACGGCGATGCCACTGTTTCTGATAATGTGAGGTGGGCGTGAAATGGCCGTTCACCGAGACCAGACGGCGTGGCCCTACTTTTTTTTTTTTTTCTTTCAGGAAAATGATGTAAAATATTGAACGATGATGAGGAGGGCAGGTAGAGAAGTGTTAATCCAGGTGCGGTGAACATTTATTAGTGTGAGAAAGAAAGGGGGCTGCCACAACAAACACTCACACACTCGCTAATGAAGCCGGTTATGGGCGAGCCACTAGTTTGGAGTTGAGCAGAAGGGCAGGGAGTGGTAATATTTTGCTACCTCTTTTTTAATATTCAGTTCTTTTATTGAGTAGAGCCGCTCCATTTTATTGAGCAATTATTAATCTCCCCCTTTTCCCAACGAGGTCTAAGCAGATTCGGATCGGTATTAGCTGCCTGCCTGTTTGGCTCAAGTCCACACGTCTTTGATTTCTGCTAAGCACCGATGACTCTACAGCACATTATCTATCCTGCCAATGACGCTGATCGTTTAGTGACTCTATGCATTTTAATGCGTGAATTGCAGTTGATAATGGCATAACAGCATTGGGGTGGTAACTGGGGGTACTGAGAGGAACATAACATACCAGTGGTGTGTGCATTTATGTGTGTGTGTGTGTGTGTGTGTGTGTGTGTGTGGAGCCTTCTGCAGAACAATGGATCTTTTTTTTTTTTTATTATTACCAAATGTTTTACCTTCTGCATTTTTTGTCATGATGTGGTGCTGATGATAATACTCGACATCGCAGCTCCGCAAAACACTGTACACTTAGTACTGCGCACCATCAACAACACAACACACACACACACACATGAACTAAAATGAGATGGAGATTGGGATCTGGAGAAACTTGGGTTTAGCATCTAGATGATAGAAAGTTTTGTTCAAACTAAGAAAGGAAAGGCAACTATTTCTTTGATTTCCAGTGGATCAACACTAGTCATTGTGTCAGACTTGTCAGAAAGATGAGACTGTCAAACCGTGTACGAGTAAATCACAAAATATAAGAAACTACATATAAAAACAAACAAACAATGCATTTCCTGTATCTGCTTGTATATCTTCATCACATATACAAGAACGTTTTTTTTCAAAAATGGCAGATCAGAATGATAAAAGAGTAAGGCAGCTTTAGAGACTTTATCTCTAAGGCAGAGGGAGCATATCTTATTCAGTTCTGGAAACACTTTTGTTATTTTTTGGACTGAGGTTCAGCTCTCTGTATATATTACCATATACTAGAGTAAACTATCTCTGAATGAATATTGAATGGATGCTGAAGAAGACGTTTTCCATTCGTCATCAGAGAGTTCAGTCATGAGTCACTCATAACACAACGGAAATATCTACATTTATATCTATTAATATCTATCTGTCTGTCTGCAAAAAAAATGCCTTTATGAGGATAAGACAATTAATTCAAGTAGAACTAGCTACCAGTGCAATTGCAATTATGTTTTCTTAATATAAGAAAACATTATGCAAGGATTATAGAACGCTAAAAATCAAAGCTTAATTTGAGCAAACTGTACATTTTTCAAGTCTTGTTAATATTATATATAATAATGTTTTTTTTCTTATGGTATGTCAGAATCAGAACGCCCTTTATTGACATAATATGTGGGTACAACAACATTGGGGAGATTTATCATTACTTAGACTTAGATGGTACAATACGGTACAGTAGCAAAATAAGGTTTTTTTTAAGTACAAATAAATATAAAACATAATAGAATATTCAGTGCAAATCATTGCTGTGCAAAGAAATAGATCTGTATGTACATATTATGTGTATCTCTCTCTCTCTACACACCCACACACACACACACATATATGTATATATACTATGTGTGTGTGTTTGTGTGTGTAGTGTTGAGGGCACGGACACGGTGCAGTGGATAATGTGGGCCAAATTAGTTCATTAGCTTAAATCTAGGCCACTGCTAAAGGTAAAATAATTCAGCAAAAGAGAAAATGCACTAGCCCATATACTAGCTATACTTTTTTTTTTAGCATCTGAAACACATGTTATTAATAACTACATTCCTTGAATTAAGTGAGGTTTCAACTGCGTAACTTCACATGTTTTGGGTTATTTTCAGAGGTGCTTTTATTCAAGTAAATGAGTGGAAAATCTCTCCCACTGGATAAAACCGATTATATGGCCCCAGATGGATTAGTCATAATGTAACGGTTTTGTTTTATAATCAGCTTTTTAATGTACGGTATCTGAATGTCGACGGCAGATATTTCAGACAGAAAAAACAAGATGAAAGAAAAATATCATTACGTGACCTGTTGTAGCTTATTTGGTTGTGTTGCTGTTTACATTGACAGCTAACAGC
Source organism: Gymnapogon annona (assembly GCA_029814585.1). Taxonomy (NCBI): domain Eukaryota; kingdom Metazoa; phylum Chordata; class Actinopteri; order Kurtiformes; family Apogonidae; genus Gymnapogon; species Gymnapogon annona. The sequence continues at coordinate 1,257,563 of JAPTHA010000019.1, read as the reverse complement.
AAATTAACAAAAAATCACATAAGACACCACAGAGACATCATATTTATCTGATTACGCTCTACACACCTGTGGTAAACAACGCCCCAGGCAGAATCTGAGAGTTCATGCACGTAGAATATGACGACACCAAGTCACTAATTGGTATCATAACCGTTGTGACTCCATGCATTTAAATAAGAACATCTATCAATTGGCTGGAAGTTACAGTAGGTCACTGTGCTGACGCTAATAAATCCCATTTACATGTGCATAGTAATTGCACTGAAACTATCCCAGTCCCAGTCGTATGTTGAAGGATTCAGCTCACACATTTTCACTCGTGTTGCATCAGCGGAGCCGTTAGCAACATAAAGTGATAAAATACATAAAAATGAAAGTTCACTCATGGTGAGACTTCAAAGCAAATTTCATACTGTGTTTTCGTGGTGGCTTATAAAGCAATCATATTCTAAAAAAAATAAAATAAAAGCCGAAAAAACTAACATGAGCAACTGGAGATTCAGTCCATTTGGCTGGGGTTTCCATGTAGAAAAGTGCTAAAATAAGAATACACACAGTGGATACATTACAACAGCGCTCCGTGTGAACATATATTTGATTGAAAATCCCTGTAAAGTAAATGGCTTGTTCTTATTAGTGCGTCAGTGTACCACCCACTGAGATCTCTTTCACAGTAAAGTGCGTTGCTAACAAAAGTCATTTGGTATTATTAGGTACACAGCACAATCCAGCTGTCGTCCAGTTATTATTCATGGACGTTTGTTGATGGTATAGCTTCGCCTTTCTTCGTAAATACTTCAATACAGCGCAAAAGAAGCACAACGTGTTTTCATCTTTATTGTGTGGACTGCATACATTACAGAGGTGTGCACTGGACATGCTGGCAAAAACACACATCTTTCTTTGCTGCAGGGTACTGACAACTGCTTCCTTGGCTGAGAGGTTTTAATACAGTTGGCGGATTGGCCAACAGAGTCAGAAAAAGATAAAAGGTGAAGATTGCACTACTATCAACAAAGGGGCTATAGCCAGTGGGCACTATGAATAGAGCCGAGCAGATATACACTGGACCTCTGTTGACACAGGTATACACTTCCAGCTCTTATCTGTCTAAGTTGAATGGGGGCGGGAGATAACAGGTGCAATGCATATTACAAAAGACTGCCCCGGACAGATTGTTCTGTGTATGCAGCACAAAAACTTTGTCGACCAAGTTGTTCTGACTTGCACTTAGTTAATATTATCCACATACATGTATGTCAGTGGTGGCACAGCAGAGTAGTTCTGTTTTTTTTTTTCCCCAAAACCCCCCCCCCCCCCCAAAAAAAAAACAAGACGCTGGAGCTAGTCATAAGTCTTTGATTATAATGTTTAACTGAAAAGAATGTGCACTCAGTGGTTCAAAACCACCGTTTCCTAGGTGTCAACCCCACAATCTGACCCACTTCAGCGTAGACCAGGAATTTAACTGGAGTTGTATGTTGCTGTGAAGCTGAAGAGCCTTGTAGCTCTACTTTGTTAAACAGTCATTACAGTGTTAATTCCGGAGGTGAGACTAAATAAAGGTGTAATGGACTGAAGGTAAGTAAAATTTGTTACCTATGACATTGGCAACAGGTTTATTGTCCGCTTTATGTTCATTCTGGAGTCCTGAAGACATCTGTTTCTAACTGAAGGCCACGTGGTGACACAGTGAAAATGATTTGATCACATGCGCAGAATAATAATGATGATAATAATAATAATAATAAATAGATGAAAAACAATGCCATTTGGAGGACACAGAAATGAGTGATCCATGATGATTCTTCAATCTTCTGACAAAAGCACCACCATATGTCACTGCTTAGCTATAGCTTTAGAAACCATATACTCATTTGTCCAGGAAGTTAACATATTTACTGAGAAATTCAGTAAATATAGTTAAAAAAACTTCAGTGAATGATTGTATGGATACAGATGAATAAAATCTCATAAGTTAAATAGACTTAAAAAAAATAATATTGTGTTGAAACAGCTCTGCTTCTCCATGAGTCTCATATGGACCAATTGCTCTTGCATAAGTGTTGGATTGCAGAAGTGTTAAGGCTTCTGCAATCACTGTCCACTTTATTAGGTACACTTATACAGCTACCACCGATCCGTTTTCTACACCCTGTTGGGTTACAAAGGTGCCAGGTTAACACAAATACCCAACAGGCCAATCACACGGCAAGTCATCATTTAAGACAGGTAGTAATGATAAAGATGATCTAGTGAAGCTGAAAGTGAGCACAAGAACAGTGAGGAAAGGGGATTCATATGACTACGAATATGGAACGGGCCGGTGTGAGTATTTTTGAAACTGCTATCCCGCTGGGATTTTCACATGCAACCATCTCTAGGGCTTTGCATTGTCAGAAACCATCCAGAAAATATCCAGTGCGTGTCAGTCTTCTGCCCCCCCCCCAAAAAAAAAAAACCCCAAAAACAAACAAACAAAAAAACAGGTAATGACTGATTTGAGGATATGGTTGCTCAAATAACCACTCATTGTAGTCAAGGAATGCAAAGGAGCATCTCTGAATACACAACAAGGCTCATGGGGATACAACAGCAGCATATGTACTCACTGGCCACTTTATTAGGTACACATAACGCTAGCAAGATGCACCCAATAAAGTGCAGAATGACGTCCTTGAAGTTAGTTATATCATGGTGCAGTTTCTCCTGCTATTCTAACGCTCCAACTATCTCATTAAAACCCAAATGTGCACACTCACATGAAGCTGAGTTTAGTCGAGTCTCTACCCTTTGGTTTATGTCTTTTTTTTTTTTTTTTTCCTGCTGTGAGTGTTTAAATTCCCAACCTGAGAATATATTATCTAAAGCCCATAAGACAATGTTGTGATTTGGGGTATATCATTAAAACTGACTTAACTAGCACTAATTAAGTCAGCTCAGCTCTCGTTTTGGTCACTAGTTTTAGAGTAAGGTGACCAGAAGCACGCCCGCAGCCTTCAGCCACATTTGTAATTCATGGAGGAGACACGTAAACTGTTAAGCATTTAAAGCACATAGCCTTGAATGCTTAATGCACTGTTGTTTTTATATAATGCGCATTTATCATTTATGAAAAAACGTCAATACTTCTGCCTTTTGCGGGGTTAATATTGACCTTTATAAAAATTTAACACAATGGCTGTAAGTGATGGGGCAATTATTTTCCTATTCGCTTCAGTACATGTATATATCTATATTTTTGTTCTCTGCCATATTTCAAGGCAAAAAACCTCTCACAGTCTTTTTGTTGTTTCATCAGAAACACAAATGGGTGATAATATATTCGTACTATGTTTTTCGACTGTGTTACCACTTTTTTGTCACGTGTTATTTATCGCTGCTTCCGTGTGCTTAAATTCAGAATGTTAAAGGCAGAATCGTCAGGTGTTGACAGGCGCCACATGTTAACACTAGGAGGCGTTGCTTGTTCTTAAGTTATTTGATTTTCTGCTGAGAAGAAAAAAAAAAAAAACTCCACTAATGCGAAATAAGTGCTGATGTAAAACGCGACCTAAACCCATGCAATAATCCATCTAGTAATATTACACAGGTGGCTCCTCTAATGTTGCGCAGGTGGTGACTGGTCATTGGTCCCCATTATTAATTACATTTAAAGCAAAAGAAAAAGAATAAAAAACAGAGACGCCGAAGTTCAGTGTTTATTAATTATCAGCAGTCGGCAGAGCTTCAACAGGGGAACAAAAAGCATTTATAAGCAGATAAAAACTTGTTTATTTTTTATTTTTTTCACATGGGGTTGTGATACTTGCAACATACGCTCCAACTGCTAACATTAATGTATTGTAATTTATTCTCTGAATAAATTACCCCCCCGCCACACCTTCGTGACAACTTCTCACATTTCTTCTATCATCACTTGACACCGCCTGTCGGCTCGGGGTGCATCCCTTGCTCCATATTCATCTCACTCTCCTTTTTCTACTGGAGACGTACTTCGCCTTTTGCCACCAGACCCCCCTCCGCCGCTGCCGCCCAGCTCAGCTCAGCCCAGCCCAAAAAGCCCTTTGATGTGTCACTTCACATCTCACCCTCAAAGCTGGAAAATCTCAATTTTCTGATAAGAGCAACCTCAATTTGTCAGGAGATACTATTTATAGATCTGATAGCGATAGAGCTGCGTGAACTGCAATAATTCTGAACAAGTGCTTTAAAGTCCATCGTGGCTTTAGTGCGAAATCAAATCAGCGCTGCCCCCCTCGATCCACCTGATAAAGATGCATATGAAAGAGGTGGATGTGGAATGACATCTGAGCGCTTTTATTTTGCCACTGTATTAGACGTGGGTCCAGTGCGGCTCAGCTTCCTGTTTGAACTCGTGCCTCCTGAGGGTTGGAGCTCTTTAAATATCACAATTCCACCCATTTTGTGGATCTCAGCTAGAACTGCCGCGCTCCACAAACACTGGCAACACGCGCTTACACACTCACTGTAGTCTTGAAACTAGTTAGTGGAGGCTCTCCCAAGAAAAACAAATTCAAGGGAAAATGAGAGATTTTCATTCATTTATTCATTTTGTACTGAAGACCGAGGGGTTGGCGGAGTTCGTCTCGGTCTGGTGATCACATGGTTGACATAAAGGCATGAACTACCATCCACATTGGCACTGGCCTTCAATACATGTGATTTGACTTTAATTTGTTTTATCTTATGTTTGTATTTTTTCACATACTATTTTTGTCATTATTCTTATGTATTAGTTTTACGATATCTTTATCTATATTTTGACCATTATTATTAATATTATTATTATTATTGGTATTAGACTTAGACTTCCCTTATTGTCATTACACAGACACACACAATGAATCTGGTAACGAAATGTCATAAATTGTATTCTTGTTATTATTATTATTATTATTATTATTATTTTAATTTAAATACAGTGTCATTTTCAAAATGTGAATTTTAGTAGTTGTGTGGATAAATGTCTAAACGTGTACATGTTTGTTTTTTTCTTTTTTTTGCAGCAGCTTTTTGGAGCTTGCACTGAATGTTGTATTACAATGTCATTGATGGTTCTGTTGTGTTGTATTTAGACTGATCAGTTATTGCCTGGGGGGTAGGTGTCACTTTTGGGGGTGGAAGTGGGAGCACCTGCAGAAAACCCACGTAGAGAACCTACAGAACAGCTCAAACACATCACCTATTGCACTAAAGCCCACCAC
>JAPTHA010000019.1:507675-518837 GCA_029814585.1 Gymnapogon annona | reverse complement strand
AGAGAAATTCACTATGAGTACTATGAGTTGTTTCATTTCAATAAAGTACACACATGCACACACAAATGCACACGCAACTTCGCATGCACACAAAAACACACACAAAAATGGAAAAAACGTGCACGCTAACAGTATTTATTAATTCTTCATTTGGCCAAAAAAAAACATTGTATTCTCATTCCAAGCTAACTTGAATTAGTGTGTCACTGTGGGTTACGTTGGTACAGATCCAGATTTCACTCTAGCTTAATTATAATGTTTGTCATAATGTTGGTACTTCATTCCCATGGGGATGGCTTCAGATTAATGCGTGCACTCAGTTTGTTTCCACTTTATTTTGCTTTAAAGAACAGACAATGATGTTGCTGTCTGCTCTACTGAGCACCAGACAAATATCAAGTAGGAAAAAAAAAAATAGCATTAATAGATGAAAATATGCAAAGCAGACAGTTTAAAGGGAATACAACAACAAAGCAGGCGTTTATGCATAAGGGTGAGATGTTAATTAGAAACACTGCAGGGTTTATATCCATGTCAGTGGTTGTGTGTTCACAGGTGTTACACATTTACACCCCTCCTATGGCACATCTCGGGTTAGCGCTTTCATAACAGTAGTGTCAGAGTGAAAAGTAATTAGCAGATTTGCCTTGTTTCTCTCCTCTACAGAACGACTTTGACTCACTTTTAATCTCCCACAAAGCTGCTTTGGATCTCATGTATTCTGCCTTGATTGTATTGGTTTTCGTACTTACCACCAGAACAGTTTTGTTTCTTTTACTTCCAGTGACATCTATTGCATCCTCTCTTTTGTATGATGAATTCTTTCACAGACGGTACTATGGATACAGGCTTAGCACTGATAAAAACAAATAAAAGAAGCTCATCTATAAACATGGGAATTTTTATGCATTGGGAAATGTATTTTTTTGTTTGTTTGTTTGTTCGTCTTCTTTCTTCAGCCGTACAAAAATAAAACCGGAATAGATCTACATGACATGGTTTACTTATTTCACATGATATGTGACTGTTCACACTCAAGTGAAAGTGCGTCTATGCTGATCTTCGACTAATGCATGTAGTCTGACACTGAACGTGGCTTACAGTGTCAACTGACGCCAGTGGCAGTTCACACCTGCGACCAGTTGGATTTAGTAATAAACTGGTCCGCGAGCAGCATTTTATGTAAAATAATTTTCTGGAAGGTTGAGCTGCATGCAAAACTTTGGGATTAGACGTACGGTACAGTACTGGAAGTAAACCAATTTAATCCTCTCTCATTTCACTGTTGCGTGGTCTAAGCTGTCATAAAGTTACCTCTGTTGTGTTCCTTTTGTTTCAAGTCGTCACATCAGTCGCTGTATTTTATGAGGGGTGTTTAGCAAGCGAGTAACCCCGCCCATTTCAAACACACGCACACAAACAAACATGCACACACACACACACACACACGCACGCACACACGGGCCGATAAGTGACTTTGGGAGGAAGTGGTTATTTTCCCCTTTTTTCGATCAATAATACACATCCTAAAACCGAAACTTATTCAGCCTGAACTGCAAAATGAGTTTACAATCTCGCGTCAGTTTGGGGGAGATTGCATTCTGCCGACTGAAAAGTATATGAAACTGAAATTGCACATTGCTCCTCTGTTGCCGCGGCTAATCCGGCTCTTTGTATGCATGAACAGACGCGATGGTGGTCACACATGGTTGCAGTCGCGATCAGACTACATGTCGCCCAGGTTAAAGTTGTGTTTAATAACGAGGCCTTTAATATGGTTTTAATGACTAAACAGTGTTGTGATTTCCTGTGTAGTAACTCATTGTGGTTAAATGAAACACTGCGTTCCACTGATGCTCAAAAACCTAACAGGCGGATGATGGGAATCTGAAAGTTTGCTGCTCATTTAAACAGAAGCTGATCAATAAGTTGCTACGATGATAACAACTCAGAGAGAGGACTTCATCAGGAGTTGTACAAACAACATTTTCCCTGCAGTTAGGCAAAATTGATTTAGAATTCATGATTTTAAATGGAACGAATGAATTTTAATATGATGTAAAAGAAATGGTAGCTTACTGTTATTTTGTTGTTGTTGTTTTTGGTTTTTTTACTTCTAGGCTTATTGGGGAAAATACAAGTAATTACCGTAAGATCTTTCTGTAATAAATGTGACTGGTTACACACTGTGTTCTGGTTTAGGAAATTTAACACATGAGGTCAACTGAAGAGGATTTTTTTCAATTTGTGTACTAAACTATAACGTCCCAAACAGACATTACTGACCAAAATAATCTACTGATCCAAACTATTTAATACCTGTTTATCCACTAATCATATCAATACATATCATTGATGATGATGATGATGATTTCTTTTGGCTTTTTCCCTTCCGGGGTCACCATAGCGAATCCAATCCGGCAGGAGTTTTTACGTTGAATGCCCTTCCTGTCACTTCCAACTGGACGCTCATCCGGGGAATCAAACCCAGGTCTCCTATGCACCAGCCCGGTGCCTTACCAACTGAGCTATCATATCAATACATGTCAATAATTGGTGTAAAATCCAGTTATGTATCTTTTAAGGGTGTTGGAAGAATTCTGTACATAGGTTATCAAATTCATGCTTGCGACGTAGACAGGCTGTCTGTGAAATAATCTTTCTAGCTTAGCAATGTTTAGAGAATCTTGTGTCTGTGTGTAAGTTATCTTTCCAGAATGATGAGTCGGGGCAGAGGAGAGTGACCTTGGCTGGGTGAACACCAGCAGAGTGTGATGTGGGAATGGGTGGTTACCTGCTATGGAAGGCACACCCACACCCAAAGCAGGATGCAATGTGACTGAAAGGCCTATTTTCAATAAATGAGGGAAGCGGGCAGTGGTTCAGCAGAGTTGATCAGAGGCATTTGTGGCTGTACGAAGCTCTACTGACCGCTCTCTCTCGCGTGAAAGACAACACTCGACTTTGTTGTTTTTGCATCTGTTTAATTTATTTATGTTAGATGGCTGAATTTGCATCTAACACAGGGTCATCAGATATGACCTATTTAGAGGTTCAGAGGCTCCGTAGTTACCGTGGAAACACCTTTATCTTTGACTACATTGATTCACCAGTAAAACCCATGGAGTTGAATCACTGACAGTGGATGGACACACTGGGTTTATGTTCAGTTAATGATAGATTTGACTGAAAAGGGCTGATTTTCTTCAGGTTTCTCTGTTTCTGATATAATAACCCTCAACTTTCTGAATTTTATGAACATCTACAAAATCAGTCAATTAAATGAAGGAAAACACATGGTACTCACTGGAAAGAAAAGTAAAATACAATACTACATAATGTAATAAATGATGATAAAACACCTAAGGATGGTTGAATAGAGAGGAATAAAATCATGTGGAAACTGGGTCTTTATGGGTTAAATTAAAGTATTGATAAAATGTGTGTGCATGATGAATTTTCAGTTTGCTATAGAAATAAAGATGCAGGGCACTGTAATAAGTTCATCTTGCAGCTCTCTCATCTGCACTCAAACCAAAAAGTCTAAATATATTTATGCATAAACCATTTCACTATGTGTCACACAAAGTTAAGCAGTAGTGCAGGTCTCAACAGTTCACAATTTACACCCTCCACCAGTCTGAAAATGGGTAGAATTACACAAACTCAACATCCAATCAAACCACTTGAACCAAGATGTGCTGAAAGATAACTTTGAAAAAAAAATGTTTGTGGCGATGTCAGAACGTTACTGTGCACTGAACCTTTAAGGAATCGGTAAAGTCAACATAAGGCAAACAGAAGATGTCTGTCCCAAATGTCATGTTGATTTATTTAGCTTACAATGTATTTCACTCAAATCCAAAAATGTCAAAGTTGTAAAGGTTAAAAAGGACTAGTACGACACACACATAACCGACGACTGAAGGACATCAGTTAGTGTTGGAGCGCCGATGTGGACAGAAGGACTGGAAAAGACCCCGAGGTAACTCTAGACAGATCCATATTTATTAAGTTCGGTGCATGTATTGACTGAAAGAACTTCAGGAACCGACTAGTTTTTCTTGCATCTTGCATCTCTTGCAAGGTTCAGCTGTTCTCATCTCGAGGTATGATCCAGTCTGTTTGATATATTCCAGTCTCATACTGTCACCGTGGAGATAAGCTTCACTGGTGCTACTACCCTGTGTGTCAGTTCTTAAATTTTTCATACACAGCAGATACTTAAAGTTTAAGATGATATCATTTTTTTTTTTTATTATTTAGATGTTATTTAACAAGAAAGTCCCTTGAGATAACATTTGTTTTTCATGGAAATATGTATATATATTGGTATTTATGTAACCTATGCATGTGGATATATGTGTGTGTGTGTGTGTGTACACAGTGGGATATACAAAAACAAATGTTATCTTCTCAAAGGACTTGCATCGACACAAATATATCAGAATAAATCACCAGTCTCTATATTTATATTTATGATACTGTATGTTCATATAGCAAACACATTGTTATGGTACTGTAACATTTGGACACTTCATTAACAAATAAGTATGTTGTATTGGATTCATGCTAGCACTTCCCTGATTTTGTACTAATTCTAATATTTTGTTGGAACACTTTGAAAATGAGTACACAGGTTTGTCTGCATAAATAAACCATGTACTTGGTTCAATTCATAACTCTGGCTTCTAAGGGAGACAAAATAGCAATGATGTAACGACCTCGTCACAGGTGAAAAGTGCGACTGTTATAACAAGCTCTTACAAATTACGTGGTCGTGGAGATCGTGCTGCCCCCGAGGCTATTTCCAACTCCACTACAGACGCCTTTAGACATAGTCTGTGCATTACAGTGAAGCCTGTCACCAGTGGCCCGGGTGTCTCTCCCAGGGCCCTTTGTTGCATGTGCCATGAGGTCGCCTCAGCGTGGCTGTCTTGAAGTCAGCTCTGAGCTGCAGGCTTACTACATTGCTTCCCTGTTCTGAAGGCCTGACAGTCCTATTAGGACTGAATGAGGAGGAATTTGCCTTACCTTGGCAAAAGATCCCTCATAGCCTCTGACAGCTATGGCAGGTCGTCGTGGCAGCCCGCTGATGAGAACTCTGCAACCCCTACTCTCGGCACCGCCACCACCCCCAGCCCTCTGCTCCTCCTTTCCAGTCCTTCATTTGGAGCACTTGATTTGCCGGGATCTCTTCTTTCTGACTGTAAAAACAACAAAGAAGGAATGTAGAATACAAGGATTTCTGTCTGAAAAAGGGGACGGGATCCACCAAGTCGAAGCACAGGAGAACTGACTGACAGCATAGAGTTAAAAAGCGCACAAGGCAATTTAGAAATTTATATTCAATCTCCCCTCTTGTGGAAACCTGAACTACACTCCTGGCATCCCATTTTTTCTGGCTGACACACCATGTAAAATTGATCAATACAAACCTGTCACCTCCAGCCGACAGGAGAGGAGAGATGGAGCGTCAGGTAACTCCATACACAACAATCAGCGGAGCTTGCAGCGACGGTTATTGTTTACTAGTTTTATTTTTAAAGTGTTTACTAGATTTAGTGCCTTTTGTAAAAGACTCACGCTGATCTGGTGCTTTGCGTGTTTTATGAAGTTAATACAGTTATCTCTGCCAAAATTGTAGGAAGGCACTGATATAAACAGCTTCCCCGAGGCTTCAAAAGAAACACATAAGTAAATGAATAAATATGCATTAAAACTAAACAAATAAATAGCAAAAAAATAAATAAATGAAAATGAAATGTGGTACTGCTGTAATATAAATATATAAATGACGCCACAGAACAGTAATTCTGTTGTGTCCATATACTGTGTTATGGAATTCAAGCCCTTATCTGGGCTTTTTCTTAACCTTAACCAAGTTTCTTTTTTTTTCTAATTTTCCAGTTTTTTTGTTTGTGTTCATTTCTGTGTGGTTTTCTTGACTCTGGTTGATTTGCTTCTTTTTGACTCTTGTTGTTTGCACCTTACGGGTGTTTTGTGTGTGTGTGTGTGTGTAGGGTGTGTGTGTGTGTGTGTGTGTGTGTGTGTTTGTTTAGTTATTCAGTTTAAGATTAGATTAGATTAGATTAGATATACCTTTAATATTCCCACAGGGGGGAATTCCAGATACAGCAGCAGAGTAGAACAGATATACAGCGATTGAATTCTTGTACAACATAGACAAGTAAACATGATTGAAGTCCCAGAGATGATAACGAGGGGCTGTGATGCGTAGTCCGGAGGTGAGAGACGGTAGTGTGAATGTCCTCGAAGGCCACGGTAGCGTAGCGCTTCAGCTTCTACCCACTAATATAACGTTCATAACGCACACACACACCCCCGCCCAACCGCCACTCTCCCCCTTTTTCCGTCTGCTCTCACCAACCAAAAAATGACAGAGTCCGGTGAAGTCTTTGAGCCTGGAATCCTTCACAGTCGGGGCTGCTAAGCTTCCCGCTGCAAGTCTGGTCAGCAGCAGCCGTTAGGTCTCCATCATGTTGGTAGATCAGTTGGTAGATCAACCGTTACACACACAAACCGATGGAAACCCCGTTGTACCGTCACATCCACATCCCGGTTCATGATGCCAGCTCTGCAAACCTCTGCACCGATGCCGTAGTCACACGGGTCACTCTCTGGGAGTACCTGCTGTTGCTCATACATGGACTGGCTCACGAGATCCCACATTGGTGTTGAGGGGGTCCATGGGAGTAGCAGACAAGCTACCACCCCCACAATTACTTCAAAAATGACACATGTCCATGTTGTATAAGAGTCCAATTAACACGACCACAATAGTCAAGGCAGAAAAATTTAAAGTAGGAAAAAAAGTTAGGAGCTGTTGTACTAGGCTGCCTGCTATGGCGCCATATTGATGACGTGTCAAAATCATATTAAACTGTGTTTTAGTAGCATTTGTTGACTGAGTTTGTTTTTATGAAACACACAATACTGTTTGAATTACACACTCACACATACAGCATATACACACTACCAGATGCAATAACATCCCCCTCCACGCACACACACACACACTTACATACACACACACACACACACCATGCATCACACACAAGAACATGTGCAAACATGTAACATGTGCAATAACCCCCCGACTGTCATGTGGGGGTGCCAGATTGACTTTTACAGTAAATGTGGTTTACAATGTTTAGTGACAATAAGGGATTCTGATTCTCTCAACATTTGTACCTTTCATCTGTAAATAGCTTTTCTTTTTTTTCTTTTTTTTTTTACAAAAAGGGTTTCGAAAGAGAATGTTTCGACAAACTCAGGTTTTTATGTGTTTGTGTCACACCACATTTTGCTCATGTCTGCCTTGTGTAATGAAAGTGAAACATCAGGTGTATAAGTCAGTGTGGACCTGCAGTAGATGGAGGTCAGTGCCGACGCCTCCGAGAGACGGACTGAACAAATACGCTCCATGTAAAGAATACATGTGGACAACCTGAGCTGACACTTAATTCTATTTTAGAACTTTACTGGTTATTGCCGCTTACCATGACAGTTTAAAGCACATGAATCTGGTACGTCCACTTTGGATCCATTTGAGTTGTTGTGTGGACGTAGATTTTGTGAAATGAAGGCTGTGTAGAAGAAGAGTAGTAGATTAGAAAACTGTTGTTTATTGTTATTATTATTATTATTATTACATTATTATTAGCAGTAGTAAAAGTAGCTGTAGTGATGGCAGTAATAATAGTAGTGTTAGTGGTAGTAGTAGCAGTTGGAATAGTAGTAGTAGTAGAAATAGTAATAGTAGTGGTGGTAGTAGTAGTACTAATAGTGGTAGGAGTAGTAGCAGTAGGAGTAGTGGTAGTACAGTAGTAGTAGTACTAGTAGTAGTAGCTGTGCTAGTAGTAGTAGTGGTGGTGGTGGTGGCAGTAGTGGTAGTAGTATAAATAATAATAGTATTAGTGATAGTAGTAGTATTCGGAATAGTACTAATAGTAGAAGCAATAGTAGTGGAAGTTGTGTAAGTAATCGATGCAGTACTTGTAGTGGTAGTAGTAGTGGTGGTAATAGTATAGTAGTAGTAATAATGGTGGTGGTAGTAGTAATATTATAGTAGTAGTGATAGTAGTGGTAGTAGTAGTAATAGTGGTGGTGGTAGTAGTAGTAGTAGTAGTAGTAGTAGTAGTAGTAGTAGAATAGTATAGTAGTAGTGATAGTGGTGGTTGTAGTAGTAGTAATTGTATAGTCGTAGTAATAGTGGTGGTGGTAGTAGTAGTAGTAGTAATAGTATAGTAGTAGTGATAGAGGTGGTAGTAGTATAGCAGTAGTAATAGTGGTGGTGGTAGTAGTAGTAATAGATAGTAGTAGTGATAGTGGTGGTAGTAGTAGTAATAGTATAGTAGTAGTGATAGTGGTGGTAGTAGTAGTAATAGTATAGCAGTATTAATAATGGTGGTAACAGTTACACTGGGTCTTAATGAATTACATTCATGAAAAGAGGTTTTTTGAAGATGATTCCATGCCTGTGGTGCATGATGGGAAAATGCCCTTCTATACATGTCGGTCTGAGAGTCAATAGCCGTCAGCACATTGTGTCACGCAGGTATGAGAACACGTTACCACAAAAACTCGCCGACCACCAATGATGTCACGACGTGTCTTCATCCGAACCTTCACACTGGAACAGGAGACACAAGTCCGCAGACAGTCCATGTATCACCGGCGATAGGTTGTGGCCATCTGGCAGTGATGAGCAAGTGCCCCTTTCCCCTCCTCATCCTGTCGACCGGGACCAGCGGAGACAGAAATCAGTCAGATGAAACTGATGCGGACATCAGGTGGTGGATCTACTTACAGCTGGTCTCGCCTGAGCTCCCTTTGACTGCCGGTGCACTCCGATACGCTGCCATGCCTCCGCCAGACAGTTCTATTTCTTCAGCCTCCTAAAGGTGTTCAGCAGTGACTAAACACTCCCAAATGACCTTATCAATTGTTTTATTATTTCAGCCGTGGAGGGGGTGGTGGTGATGGTGATGGCGGGATACGAGGCGGCGGCAGGAAACGCAGCCTCAGTTCGGAGATTGAGTGAATATCCCACTCACCCTGTGGGAGTTTGTTGCTCCTGATTATGTAAAACCTCCAGCACATCTGTGACTCAAAAGACGGCGAACAGGGGCTGCTTTGATCACGCTGCCGAGGGTACCTTGATTTCAAGGTCATTCCTCACATCTATTTTTCTTTTTTTTTTTTTTCTTTTTTTTAGCATCCAAAAGCCTTTATGTTCCTTCTATACCGGATACATAATTTATCGTGGTGTGGTCAGTGAAATGCGCACATGTGGATTTGCTTTTGTAGCGTTCCATAGAAAAGCCGGGGCTCTGAAGATAAATGGAGGCAGGGTGCAGGTGGATCTATCACTGAAACGAAGCAGACGTTGCATCACTCGCTTTTGCCAAACAACAAGTCTTGGTCGACTGTGTGGCTGCTGTGTACGCTGCCTTGTGCTGGGTTATTTTTATTTGATTTTTTTCAGTCTATTATCACTCAAAAAAAAACAAAAAAAAAACGCTGTTTCTTTTGTTGTGGTTCCAAATTTCATATTTCTCTATATTTATTCATTTTAAGTGACTTATCGGCATTTATGATCACATTATTCTCTGTATTTTGCCTTTTTAGCGATGTAAACCATGTACTTTCCTGTTTGATGTTTGTAAAAGCTCCAATTACACTTGTTTCGTTATATCATGAACAGAGAAAACATTTTATCAACACTTCAGTTTAACCCATAAAGACCCAGTGCTACCTCTGGGACAGTTCCCAGGTGATTTTACCACCTCTACTTAACCTTTCTTAAGTGATTTATCATCATTTACCACATTATATAATATGTATTTAACATATTTTCCCACTGAGTTTCATGTATTTTACTTAGATTGAATTGACTCATCATGTAGATGTTCATAAACTTCTGAAAGTGGATGGTTATTATATCAGGAATAGAGAAAACTGAAGAAAAAGTGGCTTTTTATCAGTCAATTCTGTCATTAGCTGAACATAAACCCGGTGTGTCCATCCACTGTCATTGATTCAACTCCATGGGTTTCACTGGTGAATCAAAAGGTGACGGTGTTGTCATAGTAACTACAGAGCCTCTGAATGTAAAAATAGGTCATATCTGATGACCATGAAAAGATGAGTAACTGTATTTTACACAGATTACTGACATGTATTGATAGGTTTAGTGGATCAGCGGGTATTGACTGGGTTAAATCAGTGGATAGTTTGGTTTTGTTTACGTTTTCATGGGTTATGAAAGATCTCTGAAGTGCAAACAGCCGTCCTCCACATCCAATAATTCTGTGTGGATTGGATGGAGTTTGAAAGCTACGGCTGTGCACAAACATTGTTATTTTTACTTTTCTTTTTTTTTTTTTTTTTCCCCCAGCATGTACAGAACAGACTCCGTCATTCCATGAGCACAGATTGGACAGAACGTGCAGTGAATCAAACCTGTTTACTCACTGATGCCAAGGTTAGAATGTTTTAATTGCTCAGGGCAGTTTGCAATGCTGTCCCCATGCTTTTATTAACTAAAATTCAAAACACATACAAGTCAAAATATGAACGCTCAGTCGTTTCTCTGGTCGGAGATGAAAACCTGTGTGTGTTCTACAGACAGTCCAGTCTGCCATGGCTATTATGGTGGTTTAGGGCAACAGTGAAAGTTATTAGCTTAGAAACAGAGTAACCTCGTGTCAATAAATCATCAGCCGCTGGCGCAACAGAAACTCCAACATAAAACTCACAGTAGAGACAAAAATGTTGAACATTTACTTTGCATACGCTGAGCAATACATTATATATGAAGCAGTTGTTATTATAAAGCTCATAAAGGGTCTTTGTCATAATCATTTGTACAATTTAGCAACATATTCTTAACCCCTAAAGATCCAATACTTATACTGTATTGCAGTTCAGTCTATTTAATGATTCTTCTGGGATGTTGTGTTCTTTCCAGGATAAAGCGTTTGGTTTCCTGTTTCATTCCCAGGTCATGTAGATGTTTGCAAAAGCTCAGATTAAAGCTGTTCTTTTTGTTATTGTAAACAGAGGAAAAATAAGGAAAAGAAGGAAAAGTGTCTCTTTATTAACTGAACATAAACACATTCAGTGTGTTTGATTCA
>JAPTHA010000019.1:456589-468700 GCA_029814585.1 Gymnapogon annona | reverse complement strand
TTTTTATTTTTTTTGGGGGGGGGGTCTTTGTCATTGTACCTGTTTTGTGTTCTTTCTGTTTTGTGCTCTCTATTTTTTTTGTCTGTTGTTTCTGATCCTGTCATCCTGTAGTGTATGAATGTAACTGTAATGTTGCATTATGAAAAATCTAAATAAAATCATATAAAAATAAAGATTGACATGATTCTCTGATACACGAGACTCGTTTATTTATTTATTTCCGGTCTTGCCATGGTACTAGTTTTGTGTTTTTTGTGATGTTCCCATGTGTTTTTTTTTTGTATGTTGTCTCTGATCCTGTCATTGTGGGTTGAAAATGTCGTCTTGTAGTGTATATATGTAACTGTAATATTGTCTCGGGAAAAATTGAAATAAAATATTAGGAAAAAAAGTACATTAAATATATTAAAGTCAATAGTTATAATGGTACCCTGATTAGTGAATCAGCTGCTACTCTGTTGTATAAAGGGTGCATTCAAGGGAATTTTTGCGTACTTGTGTTTACTTGTGTAAAATATTAAAGATAAAGACATTTCAACACGCAATAATATACAATGAGTTAAGTTCATTTCTGCTCTGTGAATGCTTTTTTCTACTTTATCGGTTTCTATCAACATTAACAAAAAGAGAGGAAGAAAAACACAAAACAAACAAACAAACAAAAAACAAAAACCCCAACAACAATCATTAGAAACATTAAAAAGAAGTGAATATATATACATACACATACATACGCACAAGCTATCACCATATGCCCAAACGTATACGTACTCATACACATATATACGCACATACACATATACACATGCACATACACATATACACACATACACATATAAATGCATATACGTACATACCCATGCACACATGTTGTACACACATATCAATTATGCTGTACATATATATATTCCCCCTTTTTTTTCGCAGACGGAGTTAAACCTATATTTTAGAAATGTTCAGAATAAATTCATACAATGAATCCCATATTTCTATATGTTCTGATCCACTATTATTTGATTTAAGTGCAAATTTTTCGACTGATATCAATTCCATAGCTTGTACAGACCAATCACAATGACTTGGACTGTCAACATCTATCCATCTATTCAATATTGTTGTTTTAGTAACAGAGCATATTAACAAAAATGCCTTTTTATTCTTTGTTGTTGCGTTACTAAATTGATGAAGATCCCCAAGAATACAGGTTTGTGGTTTCATTGGAATGTTTATGTTTAGAAATGCCATGGCTTCTTTTGTTGTTTTTAGCCATAACTCTTTAATTCTCAGACATTCCCACAGTAAGTGAATAAGAGTGCCTTCATTTCCCTGGCACTTTAAGCACACGTTACTATCTATTACACCCATTTTAAATAACTGAGAGGGTGTGTAATGCAACCAGTTTAGAATTTTAAATTGACACAGTTTGCTTTTGACACACCCTAGAGGTTGGTTGATGTTTTTCCGTACGTCATTCCATGAGATATCATTTTCAAGGATGTTTAAATCATCTGTCCATCTCTTAATACATATATTATTTGCATTCTGAGTATAGGGATTATTTATCATTCCATAATTTTTTTTTAAATCCGTTTTTTATTCTTTACATTATGGTCAAAAAGGGCATCCTCCAGTTCTGGGGTGTCATGTGTAATATTTTCAAATGATATACTCCTTTTTACAGTGTGTATTAAAGACATGAAATTCCAAAAAAAGACTTCTGGGTGTATTATATTGATTTACTACTTCATTAAATAATTTAAAGGATTTCCCCTGAATAATATGATGGAGATTAGTTACACCACCATCTTTCCATATAGACCAGTTCACCACATTTTTATTAATTTTAATGTTGGGATTGTACCAGAGTGATTAATTCACAGATGTAGTTGAGTTAATCCCAAGCACTTTATGGCACGGATTCAAGATATTATAAGTAGCTTCAACTAGACTCTGTTTCAGTTCGTTAGGTAATTTTTTTAATATAGTACAGATTTTTGACATCAATGCCTAAATTCATTAATAAATATTTTTCTATATTGATCCAGTCCTTATCTGCAGTGGGATGAAATAACTGACTTGCTTGTTCGTGGCCAAAGGAGAGGAAATAGTGCAGGAAGTTTGGTAGTTGTAATCCTCCTTTAGCTTGTGAACAAGACAATCTTACACAGGAGCATCTAGCTTTTTTTCCCCATGCCATATGAAATGAGAAATTCTTGTATGTAATTTTTTATACCATGCTTTATTAATCGTAATAGGTATCATTTTAAAAATATAATTGACTGCTGGAAGTATACTCATTTTAATAATGTTTACTCGTCCCCAGAGTGATATTTGAAGATGTGACCATCGTTCCAATTTGGATTCTATCTTGTTCTTTAGGTGCGTTAGATTTGTATCTCTACTTGAATATAGATTAGATGTAATGCTCAATCCTAAATATGATATTTCTTTCTCTTTCCATTTAATGTTGTAGTTCTGAACTAGTGATTTCTTACAATGCTTATTCAATGGTAGCATTTCACATTTATCCCAATTAACCTTGCATCCTGACAAACTGCCATATTCTGTGATAAACTTATTAATGAAATAGAATGAGGAGTCTACTTGACTTAAATAGAGGATTAAATCATCATAATATAGTGATAGTTTATTATACTGATGTCCATTTTTTACGCCGGGAATATTATTTTCACTTCTTATTTTTGCAGCTAATTAAATTAAATAATAATCCAGATACAGGACATCCCTGTTTTGTTCCTCGTTTTAGAACAAATGGTTCTGATAGTTGATTATTGGTTTTGACTGCTGCCATAGGTTTTGTATAAAGCATCCTAATCCATTGTATAAAATTGGTACCAAACCCAAATTTCTGCAATGTGCGAAACATAAATGGCCAATTTATGCGGTCAAAAGCTTTCTCTGCGTCTACAGTACAAACTGCTGCGGAGCAAGGGAGGCTTTTGGCTTGGTGTACAACATTAAATAATTTTCTTGTGTGAATGAGTTTTAATGACACAGTTGACAACAAAAAAAATGTCTATTACTAAATTCACACAACAAACTTTATGCAGGTTTTGAACAACAGACATTTGCTTAAAACTTTATTAATAAAAAAACATTTATAATATATTTATATGTGGATATACTGTTTGTTTTGACTCCTATCTTTGAAATATCCACCGATCATAAATCACGTTGCATCCTCCTAAAATTTAAGCCCTAAACTTTATGAAAAAAGAAAGATATGAGCATAAACATCCTAATTACTCGTTGGTATTGTACTACTAATTAATTTTATGCACTTGACTGCAAGGTCCTTGTGTCATGTCCTTCCAGTCATATGTTTTGGGTTATGTATTGGAGGTTGGTGCTTCACCATGGCTTTCAGAATAATGGACTTGCCTTCTCCATGTTCAGTTGTTACTGAACTAATTCTCTATTCACACACTCAAGAAAGTCTTATCAGGGGAAAGTTGTAGGATCGTAGTGTACCGTGGTACAAAAGTTTTAATGATGAAAGTGCCGGCAGCAAATTGCGACATGATTCACTGGAGTCTGTGTGAGGCTTTTTGACAGATGAGACAACTATAAGAAAGAAAAAAAAAAAAAAGAAGAAGAAAATAGTCCGATTCAAGTCAGGTTCTGAAGGAAAGAGGAAATGAATGATTCTGGCAACTTATTAAATAAACTCCCAGGCCACTTAATTTTAGCCTTTAATAATTGTGTGGACGTGTTGTTTTTTTTTCGTTTTTTTGGCAAGTTGATAAAAAAATTTTAAAAATCCATGCAAAATATATATTTTCTCTTTGCGACTTTATAAATAAGGGTCTTCTATCTATGCTGCTCTGTTATTTATGTGCCTGTTAATGGAATTAGTTTCTTTAATGCAGAGTCAAGCCTTTTTCTCTAAACATCCATCAAACTCAGGCAGATGATGCAAAAGACAAATGGAGGCGCTGGCATTAACTATACACACACACACACACAAACGCACACACACACTTACGAGTAATATTTACACGTGGCCATGTTAGATAAACAGTTGCCTAATTGCACTATCCCACCGCTCATAAACACTCTCGGTATCCATTAACGTAGGGTAATTAGTTGTAATTTGCATCATTAAAGACAAAACAATAGCATAATCGTTTATGAATTCTCAATCAGAGGATAATTACTCGGTCTTGATGTGCATCTTCAGGCTGTAGAGAGCGAAAAACAAGCAAAAGACAGTGGGGAGTCTTTGTTGTTTGACTAACAGTGACCTGCCCCCTTTTTCTCTCTGCTGCCTCCTCCCACCCGCCCACCAAACACTTCATCTTCTTTTTTAACAAACCCTGGAATTTGGCTATTTAATTGCTGCTGGCCCATTTTCTTCCCACTCCTTTTCTGATCTGTCGGGGGGGGGGTTGAAAAAAAAAAAAGGAAAGCACACAACAAAGTCGGTGCTTTTGTCTGGTGGTTTTAGCCTGTAAGACTTTGCACTGAACAGCATTCCTCTGTGCTGCGGGTGGAAAAGTGAGGATCATTAGCTGCCGGTGCGACATAATGAGGGGAGAGTTGGTAAAGACAAGTGTGTGTGTGTGTGTGTGTGTGTGTGTGTGTGTGTGGGTCGACATTCAGTGATTGATCGCTAAGTATCGCTGCATGTTAGACTTTCCTTTCACACGGTCGCTCTTCATCTATCGTAGAGTAGATTGTACTTCAGCAGCGTCCGTGGATACATCCCAGCGTCGCTGTTACTTTCTCTTAATGCATTTGATGAATCAAATTTTTTGGGAGCCTTAAATAAGAGGTCCTTGACTGGTGGGGTACCACCACCCCCCGACCTACATTATGAAAATATTTAAATACACCACGTGCTTTTAGTTTGAAGGTTGTTGTTGTTTTGTTTTTTTTAACGCAGCTGAAATCTATTGTTGACAGTCTTTAATCGTAGGCATCTGTGTATTTGATATTGAGAAACAATGGTTGTTTTTATGTTAATTGAACACAACAAAGTACAAGTACAAGAATGATGACATGAGGACAAACTGCTTTTCTGATAACATGGTGCATTTTTATTTTATTTTTTTTCCTAAACTAAACTTCTGATGTATTTCAATGTGATATATAAATAAATGGACTTGACTTGACATGAGATATGTGTTTGATTTTCTTTTTAGGACAAAGAACAACCACCTCAGTGTGTTTTGTGGAAGTCAAACTGCAAAGTTGCCAAAACTGACGCAGCATTTGGAAACAAGACACCCTTCTCTCAAATACGTGTGTATCCACAGGGGTGCAGAGTTGCCATGGTGACAGTTACATCATTATTCATGTTTCTATAAAATTCACTTTTTGGTTTAAATGCAGCTTATTGAGTGTAAAGGGAATGCCTCCCTTGCAGGCATCGACAGCCGCAGGTCGTTTTGGTTTCATTGAACTTGCTTTGTGTGTGTGTGTGTGTGTGTGTGTGTGTGTGTGTGTGTGTGCGCATAGGCATATTGCAATTGTCTGTACTATCGTAGGGATAACATGAACCGTTGAGAAGAAGGGCTTGCCATTAACGACTGATGATGTGCCCGGTTTGAGGCCACGGCCACAGTTCCATTTGTGTTACCATGGTGACGCTATGCAACATACACGTTATACCAAACTAGTCAGACGTCGGCATGGTGATCACATAATTAATTGCATAATACATTAAACCACTGTGACAATAACTTTGCACAGCGATGCAAACGCTGAACAGATTCTTATTTCTCCAGCACTAAAATTCATGGCATGAGTGAAGGAAGTGCAAAGATAAAGGTTGCATTATGATGAGGCGATTCATATCTTTTTGTTTTCCAATTATGGCTGAGTTTTAAAGCAATGAAGCTTCAACTAACAGCTACTCCATTCCTTCGTATTATATTGGAAATGATTTGGACTAGAAACAAATGTCCAAGGACTTAACAGAGGCTCCAGAGGCTGTGAAAATGGGCATATAGCGTTTGCACCGAAAGGGTTTCGCCGCCAGCGTACTCTGTGTACGTATTGCAAAGCATTTTTTTTTGTAACTTTCATTTGACCCAGAAATATTCATTATGTTATTGAGTCTGAATTTCCTCTATTTGACACCTCACAGGTATCACACTTTGGCGTTATGAGTTTCGCAATAATGTGTGTTCCAAAGATGAATAGATACAATAGAGATGTACTAAAGCCGGAGATAAAAGGCAGGGTTATCTCAGCATGTCTCTGTTTTAATTTCAGATTCCTAGAGTGAGCTTTTAACTGCTCCGCTCAGATGTCTGCTTTTGCCGGCCAAAAAATTTCAATAAGTCTGAAAACCCTGATCACTGTGTTTCCGATGTCCACATCCCGTATTCACAACCGTCTTTCACTTCCAGCACTTAGTCATGATTCTTCAAGTCATGCATTGTTTTTGGATTCCTTTTGTCTTTGTTAGCTTGTGAAATATGTGGTGTTTTTTTTTTGGTCTATTCTATTCTATTTCATTATAAAATATGGGTTTTAACACACGCTGAATGGAATGTCTGCCTTCGAGACTCGTTGCTTGCACTGAGAGTTAGTGGAGAGGTTTGTCTTAACGTTAGATGTTGTAATTGTAGGCCTGGTACTTAAACACCATCATTCATCTTAGTAAACCAGACAAAAACACCCCTTACTCATAAAAGTTACATGCCACGCAGCTGCTGATCTGGAGCTACAGCACCATGTTTTTTTTTGTTGTTTTTTTCATTTACCCCATTTCGAGGGCTGCCCACAGAGAAGAGGATCATTGCATATGCATAAAGTCCATAAAGAGATTACCCCCTAACACACACACATAATCATACACTCCAACTACCTCTGTACACATCTGTGCAGCGTGAACTTGCTTTAACCCTTTTCAGAGGAACATGAACTGCAGGTGGTGTTTCAGGTGTAACTTCTGGACGTCACCTTTACAATGACTTTCACACATGTAGCAGAGAACAGGAAACAGATCTGCATGAGTCAGGTCGTAGGGGCTAAAAATGGCCAGGGTAGCAACGGGACACAAGGAAGACATGTCATCACAGTGTGAAGTCACTGGGATTCTCATGACTAGTCCATCTAACAAGTCACCGCACTGTAATGAAACATATCGATTGCCACCCCCCCGTATTAAATTCACTACTTTTTCCTACTACTACCACCACCACTAGATCAGATCATCTTATTGGACAGTTTCAGCTGGAGCATGTACTTTAACTATTTGCATGATGCAGTGAGTAGCTTGAGATTTGATAAAGCAGCATTAGTTTATTATGAAACATAAAGACTGGAGTGTTTTTCAACAGAAATAAGGTCATGATCGGATGAGTGATTACCCATCATGCCTTGTGCCTACAGTACAAACCTGTGAAGACAGTGTTATCTTCACGTCTAGGTTCAGTGGTGTCATGAGTCCATAACATTAGCCGACTTCCTGAATAAACTTATTGACCATCAGTGGATTTTTCTTTTCACTCCCTGTTGACACACACATCTTCCAGTACAACAATGGCAGGGTTCATCAGGATCAGATTGTGAATTGAAGTTATAAATTCAGGGACTGAGAGACGCCCTTTTGACCACCACAGAGTCTATACCTGAACCCCATTGAGAACCTGAAGAAGACTTTACAGAGGGGTCTGACCTGGGACATGCAGCTTTACTTGGGTCTGGGTTAGTGTTGGCATAAAGTTACATACAGTTAGCGATGTTTTCCGTGTATCTCACCTTTTTTAAGTGAATTATGACGATTTATTTATAACAGTCTTAGTATTTAGTCAGTATAAATGAGATACTTTCTCATTTTTAATTGACTGATCATATCATCTCTGGCGCCCTTGTAAGCTGCCTGTACAGCAGCTCCACGGGACTCTTTCGTTTTTTGGTTGGTTTTCTACTGGTGAGAGTGGACCGAAGAAGGAGGAGAGGGACGGGGGGTGACTGGAGATGCGTGTGAGTGAGTTACATTTGTGGGCGGTTTGTTGCAGCTAGGATAACGGTTAGCGGTTAGCAGCTAAAGCGCTATGATAACAGTAGCCTGCGACGACAGTCACTACGTCTCTAAGCTCCGGAACAACACATCACAGCCCCTCGTTATCGTTATCAACTCCGGGACTTCAATCATGTATACTGTATATATTGTCTATGTTGTGCTTGAATTTCAATTTTGTTGCATATCTGCTCTTTTTTTTCTACTCTGTGCTACTTTATGACATTTCGTTACCAGATCATTGGTCTGTGCAATGACAATAAAGGAAATCTGAATCTGAAGATGCTCATAAATGACTGAAGGTCATTAGTGTGTGTGTGTGTGTGTGTGTGTGCGTGTGTGGAACACCCACACAACCACTCCCCCTTTGGTTTATAGCCAAATTTCATCACTGGATATCAGAAGTGAAGAAATGTCTTGGACGTGTGATATTTTCTAACAAGCTAAACCAGTCCAGCTGAACCTACAAGAACCACCAAGAAGAACACCGGACCAATTTACACAGAACACTGAGCCCCGCTCAAAACCATGGTGAGGTCCAGTCTTCTGTTTGTATGTGAGCCCAACTGGATGTTAGGGAGCGTCCAGGCTAATGTCCAGGTCCACTTCTCCAGGAATCTCCTGCCTGCGCCTGTGCACTCACACTAATGACGTGCAGCGTTCAGGACGGCTGAATCACTGCCCTGAATTATGCCGGCAGATTAAAAATCAACATGCATGCACATAAACGGCCGCCTACACACCGTGACTCTCACCACTTCTTCTTGCGCGTCTCCTCATCCATCATCTATGCAGGACCTTCAAACCGGACCAGGTTACTCACCTCTATACCCTCCCGACACCACCTTACTGATGCCAAATAACAGCACCTAACTACGGATCATAGGCCGGTTATTCCTTCAACCTGTGACCAGCTTTTCCAGGAGGACAAGCTCCTCCTCCCATCTACCCACACCCCTGATACACTCACACATTTACACACACCTCCCCCTGCTAACCCAGATGGTCCGTCTAAGCCACAGAGCTGTGAAACACTGAGACCACAGAGCATCAGTCCAAGGGATTCTGGCTTCCCAGCTGAGCTTTTAACATGAGCAACAACGGCCCATAGCCTCTGCATATGATGGTATGTGCCAGGAAGAGACACAGACAAAAAGACCGAGAGGAAGACAGGCGAAACCCGAGGAGACAGGGAGCAGACACAGAGACACAGCTCCCCACAGTGGAGCTGCACCGCACCGTCCACAAAACAACCCTAGAAGCGTTACAAAAGAAATTAGAATGCTCCGACACAAATACACACACACAACTAATACACACGTCAGACAACATCTCATACTTTCAGTCCTGCTCTGCTGCAGCTGCTGCACTTCACTGAGATCCCCTTTTATTGCTGTGCACATGCATTATTCATCACATTACAAAAGATCGGCTCTTGTATTACAACTAAAAGAGGAGGGAAAAAGAAAAAAAAAAGTGGGACATGTGCAGACCCTTGAGATACTCTTTCAGAGCCTGCAGTATTGAGATTCCTACCCCCCCCCCCCCAAAAAAAAAGTAGATCATCCATTTAAGTCCCTCACCTATCTGTGTTGCTTCATGTTTTTGTCAGCGACTCGACTGACTTTTAATAACAAATCGAACACTCTGCATGTCTGGGAGGTATATTTACAATTCGGTAATGAGGAGCACAGTCCTGTGAGCGTTTTGTCAAATTAAATGTAATTAGAGAATAGGGTTGATGGAGGCAAACAGGGGTGAAGCAGGCTAATCAACTCTCAGAGTCGGTATCCATCAGTAATCAGAGGGACAGCAACAGAGAGCAGCGAGGAGATTAAGTAGATTAGAAATTGAAATCCCCAAACAACTGTGTTATAAGTGAAGTTAATTACAGTCGAATCGATAATTCAATTTAAATTTTGCATTCAGTGACACAGTTCATATAAACACTTTACTTCCTTGACCTCGTTTAAGAAAATACACACATGGAGATGAACATATACAGTAGAGAACAAACAATGTGCGGCTCCGCATCTGACTCCGAAATAATAAGCATGTGCTATGAATATACTAGGGGGAATAAATATGCAATTTATTTACACTGAATGCTCAGAATGTCTCATTCCATCTGAATGCAGTCATATAGAACAGCATTTACTTGTATGTGATATTAATTTTAATGCACATAACTACATATCATCCTCCTTTTTAACTCTCATTATTTTAAATCACACACACTACTTACTGGCACAATTCCCCCAAGACAACTTCATGTGAATCTTTACAACACCAGACCGGTCAACTGATCAGCGGAGTTGGCATGAATATCCAGCATTTGTTAATAATTTATTCATCATTTACATATAGCCGTCGCCATGGGTGTGCTACCCAGTAAAAGTGTGTA
Organism: Gymnapogon annona; assembly: GCA_029814585.1. Classification (NCBI taxonomy): domain Eukaryota; kingdom Metazoa; phylum Chordata; class Actinopteri; order Kurtiformes; family Apogonidae; genus Gymnapogon; species Gymnapogon annona. The sequence goes on along the minus strand of JAPTHA010000019.1, from coordinate 458,300 downwards.
TTTAATCCTACAGATGGAGCTGGCACAGTCACAGTGATGACAAAGAATGCTCTATTTATTTAACAGGTGATTGGCTGTGTCTAATCCCACAGAGAGAATCAGCAAAGTCAGACCAATGAGACCAAATGCAGAGAAAAGTCAATCACCCATTAAGTATGCATGGGCCGCATTAGTATGATTCAAATGAGATCGGTGGAAATCTAGTATACTAACTTATTTCAGGGTGTCTGTTAACCACTCTAATATTTATGAATTAGTCTTATAATGTGGGATCTTTTCATGGCTCCGTCTTAAGGTTGATGAAGCATTATTGGTTTTATCACTCCACTGGAGTAGATAGAAACAGTTCCCACTGAATTAACCCTTTAAGTGTGTAGTGGTCACTACAGGGGACAGCTATTCTAAAGTAATTTTCTCTTACATGAATGAGTCTTAATTTCACGTTTGAAAAAAAAAAAATTCTGAAGTAGGTTATCATAATACAGGCACCTACGGGTTAATATTAAGAATGTAATCAAATGAACAAAATAACATATATTTGCTGTTTCCATTTCAAACCACAGTGGAAAATATTGGTTGGTGTTTGCTCTGTAACATGCAGGTGAGTCAACATGAACATATGCTGCCTCTTTTATAATGCTTCTTTTTCCGTGAATTCTTCATGTAGTTTAATTACCGAGGTCTTACGCAAAGGTGAGTTAGAGAAAAGACCTTCATGTATAGCAACTAAACAGATGTTTTCCTCGTACACAACGATTGCATAAAATCCCCAGTGTACTGAGTGGGTCTCACAGGCTCTTTGAGAGAAAATGTCCTTCGGCAAGTCTTACATGCTCACGGAAAAAAAAGGAAGAAGAACAAATCTTGAGGTATGAATCTAAAAACAAAATTTGACATTAGAAACATTCAAAACAATGACAAAATCTTCATCATCGTTGCTGAAATGTGACTTATGCACGCATGGCCTATATGTAAGGCTGTTAAGGTTATACAAATAGCTACTCTAATATATAAAGCTACCACATGTACAGAACATAGGGAATGGTTGGAGAAAATACATGACTTACTGGATTTCAAACACCTGCTTTAAAATGATGAGATCTCATTTTGGCCAAATAATAAATCTCAACTCAGCAGCTACTGTACAACTATAAACCTCATCAAACATTTGCATAAAACCATTTGACAGTTTTGTTGCTGTAACTTATTAGCCAGGGGGGAAAAAATAGATTTTACTCAATAAAGTCTGACACAGCAGGTAAATGAGCTGTCGTGCACGCCTCAAAGCCTGGAAAGGAAGACGTAAGAGCCGTGGACTGGCCCTGAACTCTTATGAACAGAGAAATCATTTGCAAAAGAACTACCAGTACATTTCTGAGAGGGTCCAAATGATATAAGATCAAAAGGACTCGAAAACAGAAGGTTTGCTGAAAGACATTTATTGGACGTAAATGCAAATTAGGTGTTATTATTGGGTATTATTACTGTGAGCAGCATCAACATAACTTTACATCTTTAGCAAGATACAACAACCACCTTATAACCATACAATTCTAATTACACACAACTACATTTTGTCTTGTACATATTATACAAGTTGCTGAATGATATTATGCCTTACTATGTATTCTGAAGTGTATATATATATATATATATATATATATGTGTGTGTGTGTGTGTGTGTGTGTGTGTGTGTGTGTGTGTGTGTGTG
>JAPTHA010000019.1:422928-438361 GCA_029814585.1 Gymnapogon annona | reverse complement strand
TCTGGCCATCACCCCCCCCCCAAATTTGTGACTATATGCACTCATTTATTTCCATTCAGTAGTGAACTATATACATACATTGAAAAAAAATGCATTTTTTTCGGGGTTTATTAGTCAAACAAACCAAATTCTGATAGAATGTTACAACAGTGACTCAGAGACACAGTGTAATCAGGAGCTGACTGCTTATCCCAAAGGTATTTAAAGGCCTGTACCAGCAGGTCCTCGAGCGTCACAGGCATCGCACCTTTTCTGCCTTTAATGCACAGGGATCCGCACAGTCTAGAAAAAACCACCACACATGATAGTGTCCCTCGTCAAGGATGTTAACATGCCAAAACTTTTGTTTTCTAGAATGCGATTCTACGACATCAAGGACCTAATGCAGACCGTGAAGCGGCCCAGTCGGTAAGGCTCGAAGACTCAAATACTTAATCCTTTAGCCCCTAATGTGTCTGTGGTGAGCGTAATGAACGCATGATTGATTTGAAATATTCCTAATAATTCAACCATTTTTGTTCAATAGGATATTTTTCAAAACGTGTTAATAGGTGATAATAGACATTGATGTACATTCGGTGTGCGCCATTTAGTCCAAACCTGTCAAACATCAACTTCTCTATTAGTCTTTTGTCTGTTATTCCTTGTGTTTTGATACTTAAATACACAGTAAAAATAAATAAATAAAAAACAAACACTGAAGAAATGGAACACAGGCACAAACACAGCACCTTTTATGACACTGAAATAATTGGCTGGGTTAAAGTGTTAAGCAGATACCAGCACTGTCTTATGCTTATTATGCTGTTTCCTGCTCATTTGTATTACACTCATAAAGTGTTTTCAGATAAATGCAAGTCAGCATCTCAGCCACAACTTTCGCTCGGTTTATTCTGTGGAAAGACTTTACCGTGCGGTCAAAAAACACATAACATTTTATCTGCGTTTAATTTCCAGGATTGAGATCATGCTCAATCGAAAAAGCCACAAGAACAACGTTGAGTGCATCATGGTTCGTAAAACGAATGAGCCCTATCCCACAAAATACAGGTATTGTATTGGACGGAGAGTGGAAGAGTTGAAATATGTACATCAAAGTTGCACTAACTACATTTTATGATAATAATTAAATCTTACTTTATTACAGCTGGCAGCCCAGTCATAAAATCCACCAATCTTTGGAAAAACTGCTGCGGGATAAAAGTGAGAAATGTTACTTGTTACATTTAAAAAAAAAATACAATTATTTAAATTTGGTGGATCAGAGGCCAAAAAAAAAAAAAGATGACCCAATAAGTTTTCAGTAATTATTTGTGTTTTAAACCCCTCTCTGCAGAATATTTAGCAGCGTTTCATGCCTTCCTGCAGTCGGAATTTAGTGAAGAAAACATTGAGTTCTGGTTGGCGTGTGAAGACTTCAGGGCGACCGTCTCACCCGATGACCTCGGCTGGAAAGCAGAGAAGATCTACGAGGAGTTCATCCGGCCGACGGCGTGCAGAGAGGTCAGTCCGTCTGTGGCGTCACGGTTCACGTCGTGGCTGAGCGGATGGAACTGGAGGGGAGGGATGGTATTCACTCTGTGTTTATTTGCCCTTTAGTGTAGTCAGATATTTTGACGTATGGTAAATGTGCAGCAGAAACTTAAGTTCATGATAGATGCTAATACACCCGACACGTGCAGTGATATCACAGAAGAGGACGAAGTTTTACTAAGAGAAAAAAAACAAAAACAAAGAAACCATCTCTCTCAAGAAGGCCTTTGTTGTTTTAGGGTTGGCTGAGAATTTAATAATTGCTTTCAGTTTGCTTGTGTTTCCTTAAAGTATGCTCTGTCTTAATATATTTGACCAGTTTTAATCATTTATTTCTATCAAGTTCCTCTCAGGTTTAATGGCTGTTAATTAAGTTTCCAGGCCTGGATTCTCCCTAAGCTGCCATACTCATAAATGCGTGCATCGCCACAAGTCCTCCTGGAGTTCTAGGTCATTTGCATTTCATTAAATCGAGAATCTAAACCCAGTAATTAATGTTCTTGTCAAAGGTGAAACTTGATCATCCATCAAGTCACAATAATGGTTGAAATTTTCACCCAGCTTAATTAACGCTGAGTGAACGGTAGGGAACTTCTGCTGCAAGGAGAATAAAATGAAAATAAAACAAGTAGCAATGATGTAAGGGTTAAAGTTCAGAGGTTAAGGTAACGTCACTTTATAGTCACAGTACTATGGTACTCATCATGATACACGCAACACCTGCATTTGGCATTAGCATTAGCATCAGGAGCGGAACGCTGCCATTGAAGGCACTCTGGGACCGACTCCAGCTCTTCATCAGTAGCAGCATCAAAGGCACTGACAGGAATTTTAATGTATATGTAATCATTTTTAATGGCAGGGAACAGGAGAAAACGTGGGGGAACATACAAGGAATTAAGCAGGAACCATAGGTGTGAGATGTACCACTACTGCTTTGGGAGAAAATCCACCCATATGATGAAACATATTGGCAGAAATCATGTTTGTAATGTAATAAAGCACAGTAAGCTCATTCCTAACACTATTAGCAGTATATGTCAGTGCATTAATTTATACTTAGCATTATTATTAATGAAGATACAACACTATAGACAGGTGACTGAATATACCCTGATTTGAGTGTAAATTGTTAGAACTCACTTGACGACGTACCCAGACGCAGACAATATCAGGATTTATCAAAGCAGGGTATTTTTTGAAAGTTCTCACACAACATACAAGCTCGGGTCAAATTCACTAGTTATTCAAATATAACAAAAAGTGACACCAAAAACGTGTGACTACATGTTAACAGAAAAAAAAAAAAACCTACGACAGGAAAATCATGAATCGAAAACTAGAACAAAAAATCACACTTTACGTAGCAAATGTCACAATGTTCGAATTTACAAATTAAGGTTGGAAAAAAATGAATAGAATCCAAAGTTCAACTTAAATCCACTAGAAATACTTACAGACAAGGAAATACTCTCAAAAGGAGACGAGACAAGGCTGGACAAGACGGTCGGACTCACAGGCCAAGGCACTCAACGATCTGACAAAAGACAATGGGAGCACACGGACTTTTAAACACAAGGAGAGCACCAGGTGAAGAGTATCAGGGCTGATTAGACACGAGACACAGGTGGGACGGGTTCTGGGGAGTGAAGCTATTTGAAACAGGAGGAGAGAGACGCTGAACAAACAGGAAGTAACAAGACAAAACCGGAACCACAAAAACGCAAACTCCACTTCACACACTATCCTGACAATAAATATACAGAAAATATTGTATAGAAAGTGACCCTATACTTAAATAGATAAATATTACACATGATACCTTTCAATTTTAGACAATAAATAATTATTTTATGTATTTAACCAGGTAAGTTAGTTGAGAACTGATTCTCATTTTCAATATTAAACTGGACATATAGAGTCGAACAGCCAATCACTTTCAGATTCACCAATTTAGATTAACCAATTAGGGCATGGATTTGGATGGTGAGAGGCACCCTGGTGTTGGAATCAGTACCACAAACATCACAATGGACCAACTTTATCCTGACTCTTCCATCATTAATGCCATGTAATGCTTCCATGGGGCTCCAATAAGTGTCACAGCATTTAAGTTCATCCAGACTTGCATTCATTTTTGTTTGAGCTCCACAATATCAGCATTGATGATTGAAAGTCAAACCGAGGTGTCCAATGACCTCCATCAAATTACAAATGTTCTCGACGTGGTTCAAGTCTGGACTCCATGTGTGAAAACAATGATTCTCGCTCCCTAATGCCGTCTTCGGCATTGTCTAATCTTTATTCTTTCTGGTAAATTGAGGGTTGTTGAAGAAATAAGAAGCGAGTTAGTACATCGGTTACAGTTCAATAACTTGTTGCAGCTGAAACATATTAATCGTTGTAGTAATTGTCCAATAGAAACACAGAGTTCGAGCCGTTCAGTCACTAAGAACGTGAGTGGCAAAATCGAGTATCCATCTGTATGTTTTGACAGTACAGTCACTGATAAGAAAAGGAAGCTGTTATTCTGAACCGACTGGATCAGATAGTCCTCACAAATGCTCAAAACCAGCTCCAACTCCGTGTCCTAATCTGTCTGAGTCAAAGTCATCGCACTCGCAGGCAGAGTGTGTTATAAAAAGCTAGGAGGGATATAGCGCCACATCTGCTGACTGTTAACGCCTAATAAAACCAGATCGGAGTGTGAATAAAAAGTGAGACAGCTCAGATCTAAACCCTTTTATGTTTTTACCATGTTTGTCAAAAACAAAAAAAGAAGTAAGAATCTGATCAGAAATCACTTATTCTCTTCCCGAAACCACTCTGTCCTGTCTGTGTAAACTGGATCAATTAACATTTAGCGGGGTGACCTGATGCTGGGAACATTCAAATCTTTTCAGATGGCGTGTTTGATCGTTTCTGAACCTGCTATTGTTGTGATATATTTTCGTCTTTAGTAGCCCAAAAGTGTGATTCCTTTCCATTTTAGTAAATTCATTTTTCATTTTTTTTAACCCATAAAGACGCAAACGCCCACTGTAAACTACAACCATCTACTGATCGAAATTATCTAATACCACCCATTAATCCTATCAATACATGTCAATAATTGTTGTAAATGCACTTATTCATCTTTTCACGGTCACCAGATTTGACCCAGTTGGACGTTCAGAGTTCCACAGTTGCCGTGGAAACACTGCCATATTCGACAACATAAATTCACCAGTAAAACCTATAGTTTTGAATCAGTGACAGTGGATGGACACACTGGGTTTATGTTCAGTTAATGACAGATTTGACTGCGAAAGTCACCTTTTCTTATTGTATTTTTTGAATGAAATATTCTTTGAATTTACTTTTGTGAGCTTTTGTGAATATCGACATGACCAGTCAATGAAACACAGGAAAATACATGATTTTCAGTTTAAAAAAAAAAAAAATAGAAGAAGCAAAATTCAGAGGATAACGTTTTCATAAATGGTGATAAAGTACTTAAGGAAGGATAAATAGACAGAAAAAATAATTTAGGAACCGACATAAGGGACACTAGGTCCTTATGGGTTAAAGCTAAAACAATTTATGGAATATAGTACATGGGTGATCATGCTAATTCTAAAATGTTTTTGTTTGTTTTTTTTGTGTGTGTTTCAGGTCAATGTCGATCACCATATAAGAGAAAAAATCAAGAAATCTCTGGAGGAGCCGAGCGCCTCCTGCTTCGATGAAGCACAGAAACATGTTTACCTGCTGATGGAGAGAGACTCCTGCTCCAGATTCCTTCAGTCAGATGCCTACTTGAGCCTAAAGCACAAATCGAGGACTCTCTGGTACATTTAGCCGAGAAACTGGGCTGTTAAAACACTGCATCAACAGTTTTCATCACTTTTTTTTTCTTTTCAACCGACACGTTGTTTATTTCTCACCATGTAACAGATCAAACCTGTCGTTGGTTCTTGCGCTTATTGTATAACCAAAGTGCATTTTCAACATCAGATCTGTTTTCATTACAATGGTAACATAATGAGGCAATGGAACGTTTTGCTGAAACAATAAAAGTGGAAGAGCTGTGAAAGCAATGTGAAGCGAGTAGAGAAAGAAAATGGACTGAAGAAGAGAAAAACTGCTGTTGGATGAGAAGGAAGTACGCTGTGTTTGGGATTGGAAGAGTGTAAAGTGATGTGTGAATCGGTGCGGAACGGAAAGTCTGAAGGTTAAAGTACAGCGTGAAGAAAAATGAAATAAATGATCACTGATACATGAAGACACGGTAACTATGTTAAAGATTGATATGCATTAACAAACAACAACTATTTAGCTGTTTTGAATAAAAAAAAAATAGATTATTTTTGTGGGTTAATGTGTAGTAGTAAAGTCTCATATGTCATCTTAAGAGTCTAGACTACTTCCATACTGTCAGAGTTTTGAAACAAAGGTTTATATTTATCTGACAGGCTGACTAACGGCAGGCGCGCGGATGGGCATGAGTCAAATAAAAAAAAAAAAAAGAGAAGAGTTTCCACTGCTCACCCTGCAAAGGAGATGCTGTTTTTGGTCACATGTCTGTTATATCCTCTAATTAGGTGCAGAGACGACTCCCCGCACCAGCAATAGGGTTTACCAAATTGGAAAAAAGTAACCCAGCGCTAACCCTTGATCCCACTCCATTCTGTAAATGGCCTTATTCCTAAAAATTGTGCCTTAAAAAGGAGTACTGAGGCAGCTAATAATAACTCAGGGGCTTATACGACAACACTGCGAGTCATCAGACAACCTGATGCGTAGCAGATCAGCCCAAATGTGCTGCCTTGTTAGGGGAATAATCTCCTACAGACAATGACGGGAGAGACACACAGGAGCTCGATCAGTTAAAAATAATGGGAAAGAAATAGCACGAGATGGAAACCTGTTCAGGGAAAAAAAAAAAAAAAAGATTCTAATGTGCATCAATGTCACAGAATCAGATACAAATGCAAATCTGAAAAGTGCAAAACTGACTAACTGCTTATGGTGTTTGTTTAGTATTAGTGTTCCATTAAAGTTATTTTTAGACATTGAGATATCCAAGTAGATACAGAAAAGTCCACTATATATATAAACCATGATAAAAGGCATGGATTCTGTAAAAAGAGAAACTATATAAAACCTCCAAAAACTTCAAAATATACAGATAGTATGAAAATAGTCCAACATAGAAATATTTACATAACTTATTACAAAAAAGCATACTGATCACACCCACTCACAAACATTTGCATGAAGATCATTTGCTTAAGAGAAGCTACTGTGCGGTAAAATAATCTCTTTATGCTAGAAATACATTTTATATCATGTTTGTTTGACTGTCCTGTAATATCTAAAGTTAGATGATCATGATGTTAAATGATTAAATGATCTTATAAATGCAGGCGTGTTCACTTTTGTGGCGACGTTCTGTCATTCGAGTTCTAGAGTGATTTTAACGAGTTCTTGAAGCTTAAATGGGAATATATCATCCTGTAGTGTACTGCAAACTTCTAAAATCTACACTTTTTGACATAAGCAGTGGAGAGGAAATAGATGGGAAAAGTAAATAAGACTGGCTGAATTAGAGGACTAAAAAATGACAATATTTGCACTAGAACTATAGAGTATAAAATAGAAAAAAAAAAAAAATCCACAAACACTCCAAGTACCTGAGTAACAGTAATTACTGTGGTTCTTAAACTAATTCAAATCAAAATCAAATCAAATGCTGTTATTTGTCATCATACAACGTACGCCGAAATTAAACGACAACTCTTAGTGCAAGGTACAGATAAAAAATAATAAAAATATAGTAAAATTAATATATATAAATATATATACAGTAGTGCCAGTACGAATGATATATGCATCTGTTGAAGCTTTTCTTTGTTTTTTTTATGACTATTCATCTCCACCAACACCACCTCTTCTCCTTGTTCACCTAACACCTATATACGTGATGTATCTGTCCTGCTTCAGTGATGCATTAATTTGACTGACAGGTGACTCGGACTCTACGAAATTCACAGACCCCATGTAGGTTACACCCTGTTTCATTTGAATGTAATTAATTTAGATTCATTTAATTTATATTTAACTTTAAATATTATTTTTTCTCTTCTCACGTTTTCAGTCAAACTCAAGCACAAAAAAGAGCCGCTGACTCCGGTTCAAGGCTTTGACTCTAAACACGCAGGTACTGTAACACCAGTACCAGTAGATGGGACTGCGTTGTGCACCTCTCGTCAGTGGCTCTGCTCCTCCGTGGGCGTCAGGGGTTGTTCCTGAGAGATGACAAAGATCACATCTTCTGCATCACATGGCGTGCTATGCTTCGCACACAATCTGTCACTGTTTTCTCGTGGCTCGGTGCAGTTACCGTGGTTACCGTTGTAGCAAAAAGGAAGTGAGTACTGTCGGTGGCGAGGAGTTAGTCAAGACGGTCACACTCCGGGAACTTCACTGATCCGTCTACAAGTTCTAATGCCCTCTGTGTGCTGCAGCGCGTCCATGTTGGAGTGATCAATAAACATATTCTAGATCGCTCTGATTGGGGAAAATCATCAACAGCTTGGGAGTTTTGCAGTGTTTGGTGACTCCTCGTAACGCCTCAGTACTTATAACCGTGTTTGGGCAAAAGAGGGGGAGCCGTATCAGTAAAGCCAAAGCCAAAGGGCAGGTTGAAGCTGGGATGGCCTGTGGTGTAGAGGCGGACAGGTTTCTGATAAGGCTGCGCCGCTCTGATGTGTCTCTTTCTTTTCCTTTTGATTTCCTCAAAGTGTCGTTCCTCTTCTCTAAAACCACTCCAGTGTTTATTCCTTTTTGACATCAGGTGTTTGGTTTATGTATGTTTCACTTTTGGTTTAATGTACTCTAAAAAAAATCTTCCTTTGATTTGGTAGCTTAAAGGTGCACGGATCTACAAACTGAAGGCATAAGTGTTATTTGCGTCAGATCTACACAAACTGGATCCTAAAAGTACATGTTCTGGTCCCCTGTCTGCTATAATCACTTTGAAATTATTTTAAAAACAGGTGTGTGCATGTCATTAAAATGCATAATTATGTCTATGAATATCAAGCATCCGCAAACTGGATCCATGTTGTCATATTGTATTGTTACTGTAATACTAAGAAATAAGGATGGAATGTTTGTTTATAAAACAATTAAATTCTATTCTGTTCACATTTCTTAGACTTGTTTAGGTGATCAATTGGGATGCTCCATTCACTTCTGCATATACGTAATGTATCATTTTTACACCTTTTTAGTTTGCCCTCAAATCTGTCGCTCCCAATAGATTCCAAACCTTGTTATATTTGATGTAGAAATGGACTGTGTTCAACATACTTCAACCAATAGAATCTATAAAGGGAACAAGAATGTTATTTTAGCTTTTAAAAGTCCAACTTCATGACTTTATTGTATTTTCCAACATGAAGATTCAAATAAGTTCGGGTCAAAGAGCATATTTGGTTAATATACAGAGCTGGATGCATATTAAAGCAATTACAGAAGTATTATATGCATGAATTATATATTTTATAAAGAAGTGCTGTAATGTGATTAGTATTAAATAGTGCTTGTTAAAAGTGACGGGGTGAGTTCAGCTGCAGCTGTAGCAGCATCTGGAATAGAAGATCAATATATGGATCAGATGTCACTCTATGAAAGTGGACTGGGTGGGTACATAATGGAGACACAGCCTTAATTCATCACACCATGTCTGTTTTTATGGTCACTTACATTCACAACATGTTCACAATAACACAGTTTAGTATTTGTGTTCTTCTACCAAAGCCTTTGTGGACATTTATGATGACTGAAAAAGTACAGCTGCTCAATAAGATTCCACTTTTTCCCTCAGATATAGGAGGTTGAGGTCAAACCCTTAATAATAATAATAATAATAATAATAAAATGGTATTTGTATAGCACCTTTCATACAAAAATTGTAGCCTATAGTGCATCAGTTACAAATGTACAAGGAATAAACACATTAATATATGATTAAACAATACTTAATCAAATTTAAGATGAAAGTACAAGAAATAAAATGAAATTTCAACCAAATTGCATCAGCGCTGTATTTTAGACGTTTTGTAGCGTCCATTTGCTTCTCCAGCCTCTGGTGTTGCATTGGATTTGTGAATTCCTCTTTCTCATACAAGGCCATGTATTGTTGTCTCATGTCATTCATGTTGTGTGACTTTCCCTCATATTCGGAACATCGATTCAGGTGAGATCAATAACAACTGAGGTATACTTTGCAAAAAAAACAGGTTCCGAGTTACATATCACTCAACATCAGTCTGTCCATTTGTCTTCAGCAGGCTTCGCCGCTCACTCCAGTTCCACAGCAGAACTAAAACGCACAGCATGTGAAGGTCACGATTTGCCTATCACAGTCAGTTACTGTCATTTGCATCTGTGCTGCCGGACTAAAAATAATGTGAACACAGCATGCTTTCAGCTGCAGAGAGTGCTGTCTGTCTGTGCGGTGCAAGAGGAAGGCGTGAAGATCTGCAGAAGAAGGAGAAGGAAAGGAAGCAGAAAGACATATAGGGAGTAAGGTGGCCGGAGGAGGGAGGGAGGGAGGAAGGAAGAGGAGGGAGGGAGGGGGTGTGAGTATGTGTTGAGGTAGGAGGAGAGGAGGAACAGGAGGAGGAGGAGGAAGGGGTGCTTCCTCCTCAGGCTGAGCTGCTGATGTATCCCAGCAGCCCCGCTCCGTAGCAACAGGAAACCTTGGTATAAAAAGCTGAGTTGAGGGGGAACCCTCCTAAGTGTCTCACAGCCACAGTATGACCAGGACCCAGAGCCTGAGAGTGCGGACTTAACAAAACCATGCCCAGCCTAATCGTCGAACCACTCATACAGCACTTCATCATGGATAAAGATGACAGGAAGAGGAACAAGAACATGTGAGTCCAACTTTTATCTGCGATGTACTTCGTAGGCTATTTTTTTCATGACTTTTTGGGGGGTGTTTTTCTTCATCCATGTATGTTCTAAATGTTAACTTCAATCTAAAGGGAGACGTTCAGCCACTTCTGATTGACAAAAATCCTCTTCCAAGGGTCTTAAGTAAACACTGAAATATCTCGGACGTTCCTCCCAAAAATAGTTTTGTTGTAAAATGGTCCAAAGTGTCACGGACCTACTATGCCACACGCTCTCCTGCTCTGGTGATGACGCGAATGCCTGACATTCTTTGACAGACTCACTTGAAACTAATTTAACAGCAGCAAATCCAGCAGGGCTATATTCATGTATTTCTTATCTCTACACAGCGGAAAGAACTTTATGTGCCGACTACAGTGCATGTTCTCACACTCGTCAAGCTGTGAGAGGTAAGGAGACTTATGGAGTGTTTTGCATACATCTGGGTTTTAAAATAGCCAGCTGGCTCCTATCATTTCCATCTATGGCATAATAAAAGGATTCAGATCAACTACAGACACCGTGTTTGCTTTGGCACCGCACGCTCACGGGCCAAACGTATCCAGCGCTTTGACATTTTTGTACAAATTTGATAAGCACATCTGCTATGCTTTCTTGACGAAGCTGCCTCCGTGCCCTTACGGAGTGCAGTTCGCTCTGATTTATTTTTTCCCAAATTTGATTCTGGTCGAGTAATCCATCACGCATTCTCTCCCAGCAGGCTAAGTTTAGAAGATACCCAACAATGGTCACAGTCACTGGAAAAGCTTCTGGAGTCTAAATGTAAGTTGCTTTAATTTTCCTCTTTGGTTTAACCCATAAAGATCCAAACAACTCCCACTGATGACTGAAACCACCTACTGATCTATCTGTTTGATACCTATTGATCCATTAATCCTATCAATACATGTCAATAATTAGTGTAAAATACAGCTATTCATGTGTTCATGGTCATCAGATATGACCCATTTAGACGTTCAGAAGTTACTGTGGAACTCTTCTACAGCATTGATTCGCCAGTAAAACCCATACAGTTGAATCAATGACAGCGGATGGGCACAAAGGATTTATTTTAAGATAATGAGAGATTTGACTGAAAGGGCCACTTTTTTTCTTCAATATTCATCATTTTGATGTAAAAAGTCATCTACCTTAACCAGAGCTTTAATGAGCATCTGCATGATCCCTCAAATAAACTTAAGTAAATGTGTCATTTTAACTGGAAAACAATACATAAAATACACTGCACAATAGTATAATAAATGGTGATAAAACATCTGAGAAAAATACTAATAATTATGTGGGAACTGCCAAAAAAAAATTGGCCAGGGTCTTTATGGGTTAAAATAAAAGCTGACAAGTGGTCTGAGCTGCGTCTGATATTTGTCTTGCTTCCTTCCTGTGCGTCGTTCAGATGGACTGGCTACTTTTCGCACCTTTCTAAAATCTGAATATAGCGATGAGAATATTGAGTTCTGGCTCACCTGCGAGGACTACAAGAAGATCAAGTCTTCATTTCGGATGTCCTCCAGGGCCAAGAAGATCTACGAGCAATTCATAAAAGCGGAATCTCCAAAAGAGGTACGTTCTAGGGTACGAAAAATATGAATCCACAACAACCTCAGCTAGTTTTGCACTCTTGTGTTGGTAATGGAGATATAGTGCTTATTGAAAGTGAAATCTCTTTCCCTTGCCTGAAATCCCTTCATTCCGACCCCTCTGCTTCATTCCAGATCAACATCGACTATCACACCCGAGAGCAGATCAAAAGGAACGTCAAGACTCCCACAACGCACTGCTTTGATGACGCTCAGAAGATAGTTTATGGGCTGATGGAAAGAGACTCATATCCACGGTTCCTCCGCTCTGACATTTATAGAACTCTCCTGGAAAACCTTTCCGCCGACGCCGCAAAGGGATGAAAAAAAGTTACCGAGAGAACAGAAAAGACATGACAGCCATAACTGGAATGTTTGTGCTCCTTCAGGAGGAACGACTGACAAGCACCCCCACCCCTCCCTCACCCCGAAAAAGAAAAAAAAAACACAAGGACAGAGAGTTGATCTGCTCAGCACATAAACAGATACAGAGACTCCTCACCTCGGCGTCAACACCAGATTGGACGCAAACTGTGCCTTAGAACCACAACGGACGACCAGCACACATGCCAGAGGCCTCTAACGAGACGACCAAACAGAACCACCCATAATGAAAATGATCGTGTAGTGTGTGTGTGTGTTTGCACCCGATTGCACATCCACATACTTAGGCAAAATGATCAGCCGCGAAAATAAACGAACTAGCACGCAACCGTGGTGCCGGCTCTAACAGAGGAGCTGCGTAAGCTAACCACACCAGGGACCTCGGCTAGCCTTTTTGCAGAAGTGTCTTCTGTGCAGATAAAGATAGATGACGCAAGATGCAAGAGTCCCCTTCAATTACTTGTGTGTATATGTGTATGTGTGCATGCGTGTGTGTGTGTGCGTGCGTGCATTGGAGAGTGAGATGGCAAAAAGGGGCATTTAATGGCAGCACTGAAGCGTCAACGACACAGAGGAGAGTTTGCTAACGGCGGTGGACGCTAACGAAGACAAGTAATCTATAAAGGACAGAGGACTCAATAGTGATATGTCACCCTTTGGAAAGAGTTGCAGAAGGAGCCTTAGGTCTACAGGAGGCATTCTGGGACACCATACAAGGTCTTACTTTAATATATTTTCAGCTGATATTTATTTGATAAGTGACGCTGATTTGGTTATATTTGATTTTTTTTTTTATCTCCCTACATTTGTGCCAGCACTTGAAAACTTTAAGAAAGACCAGTTCTGAATTTAAAAAAAATAAAAGCAGGTAAAAGTGGCAGGTACATTCCAATAAGTACCCTGGTTAATGATGTATTTTTCAGCAAAACACAGTCACGCACAAGTTTGTGGTTAGTGGTAGTTAAAGCAAGGTCTTAAAGGTCCAGTGTGTGATAATGAGTGACGTCCAGTAGTGTTTGGATTCCCCTTAGGTTTAGTAGAGGGAGAAAAAAACACATGCAGTAGGTCCTCATTAGAGGGTATTTTGTTTCCTTTTTTTTTTTTTAATCTAATTTTGCTTGACCCTTTAATCATAAGAAGAACATTCTGGTTCACACTCACGTATCATAGATGATGTCAATATCTGGATAAAACTCATAAATGACATAGAACCAGAGCAGACTTGATTAAAGTTGATAATTGAATGTAAAAAAATGTTTAAATCATTTTAAAAAATGTAAAAAAAAAAATCCCTATAAAATCCTAATTATACCCCAAATCCTCACATCTTACACACTGGACCTTTAATAAATCTCCCATAAAACTGAATCAAAAATCCATTCTAACACTGAAATGATACAAGTTTTGACTTCATGTAATAAACTACTTGAGTGGGATTATTATAGCGATAGGATATTTCACTTTGCATGATAGGATGTTGACGTTCCGTGTACACCCTGTGAACGGGTCTTACTACCGCTTTTCCAGAGCATGCTGTTTGAATGTATTCCTAGGGAGTAAACAGTTAACTTAAGAGACAAAAAGTTACTATTTATTGTTCTTTGTCACCATTTTGAGGTAAACGTTTGTTGCAGTGTTGAAGTGCTTATTGAACTGTTAGTGATTTTAATGACATTAAATTATTTCCATTTGCCTACTTTAGGACAAAGTGTTTTTTCAGTAACACCTACAATAAAGACTCTAGTTTCTTCTCTTTGGCTTTTACTTTCACAATGTAACCGTGCTTTGAAATCCAGTCTCGGGGACTGTTTAGGAATAACGAAACCAAGCCACTACAGTGAAACGGATCTAACACTTTGTAAATGAATGTGATGTTTGCATAATGATGGTCTGTTACGTGTTTAAAGCAATCCTCGATGGCATCAGCATGGAAATAGAGTGGCTGTGCCAAGTTGTGCTGTAGAGACTTAGACTTACTTTCAATTTTAATAAGAACCAACCGTAGAGCCTTTACACGATAGATAACCCTGTTAAAAAAAAGTCATAAAATGCATAAACACGATGCATATTTTAAATTTATAAACCCTCATACAGTGGTCATAAGGCATGCATTATGTACTAGGTTAAGTGCATAATAGAAAAAATCCGAATAAGGTTTATTTTGGCGCCTACTTCAAGATTATGTTTAATATTATCCATCCTCATATCAGCCAAAGGAAACTGTGTGACTGCAGTTTCCTGTTTGACTGTTCTATCATTGTAAGGCATCTGTTGACTTACACACACAAGTGGTGTTTCAGAAACAGGAAGGTCGGGCTTCCAGTTTCTGATGAAATCGGTCACTAAGGCATAGGATTTTCTCCTAACTGTAAAAAGACTTACAGTTTATTACGGTTAGAGCAAGGTGTGTCTTATTGATAAGTGTAGGTCAGGGATTACCTTTAACCCTTAAACACCCAAACATCCATCTTTATCCCTTAAAGACTCAAACATCCACAACTAACCAAAATCATCTACTGATCTAAACTATATAATACCTATTGATCCATTAATCCTATCAATACATGTCAATAATTGGTGTAAATACAGTTATTCATCTTTTCATGGTCATCATATATGACCCATTTGGACGTTCACAGACTCCACAGTTACAATGGAAACACCATCATCTTCAACAACATTGATTCACCAGTACAATCAATGGAGTTCAATCAGTGACAGTGGACAGACATTTATGTTCAATTGAAAATAGATTTTGTCAAAAATTTCACTTTTTCTTCAGCTTCCTCTGTTTATGATATAATAACCCCCAACTTTAACCAGAGATTTACAAATATCCACATGATCAGTGAATTAAATATAAGAAAAGACATGAATTTCACATATGTATATGCAACATGTGGACAAGCTATATATATATAATTTAATTTATCCTTTGTTTATAGAGCTAAATACACACACACAGATATATA
>JAPTHA010000019.1:407179-422828 GCA_029814585.1 Gymnapogon annona | reverse complement strand
GGGGGTTGGACCACGACAAGACACCTTGACTGGCAGAAAAGTGAGGTTTGTGACATCGACGGCTCAACAAAGTCGCACAACAGACTGACAGCGTCCAGACACAAACATCTCCGGCTTTCTTCTAAATCCTGCGGCCTCCTGTCAGTGCACTCATCAATACTCTGTTCCACCCTCAGCTCCATGAACCGCGTACGTCAACACTACTCGACTGGGTCCCTGTGCATTATGTAATAACCTGTCTCTGTTCTGTCTCTGCCTGGTCCACTTCCATAAGACCTGCTCACACAGACCTGAATTTTTGATTTCCAGAAGGATCCATATATTGATCTCCCCCACCACCCAACCCCCAACACTCACACTCACACACATTGGCCATCAAACACTACCGCCAATATTCAACATAAGCCACATCAAAGCTCTTATGCAACCACATCCACTTCTACATCATGCATATAACACTTAAATATTGCCTTTAATATGTATCCAGGTTCATATAATTACCTTTGACAAGTGTTCTGATCTCTTGCTCTGCAATGCCGCAACTCCTTTACACTTTGTACTCACTCACTTTTAGTGTCCTGTTTATTAATTGCTATTTTATCATTGTATTTTATCTTGATGATTGTATTCTGCCTTCTTGTGTTGTAGAAATGTGAGCTACAGATGGACGCACAACTACCTTCGGGATAAATAAAATATCTCTATCTATCCATCTAGACCCAAACTCATTGTTGTGGAACCTCAACTATATTGTTACTTTATTGCTGGTATAACTGATTTGTTAATATTAGTATAAATTTTCCATCTCACATATTCATTCCAGGGGGACCACATTGAACCCTTAAGAGGTCTGGTTAATCAATGGTCTGGGTTCTGTGGGCCGTACATTTGACACCTGTGCTCTAGAGTCTGAAAGTGACTACATGGATGTAAATGACAGGTTCATGTTGTGGAATTTTCAGCCTTAAAATAGCCAATAATGCAAAACAGTTTCCTGATGGATTCTGGGAAACCACTGCTAAAACAAAACATAGTAAGAGAAGCTATAACTCTGTCATTGTGGGTCGGGAGTGTTGTATTGTGGTGTATGAATGTACCTGTTATACTGTCGAATTAAAAATCTAACTAAAATATATTAAAAAAAGAAAAGATAAGCAATTTATCAGAAAATTTGACATGCATTTAATAGAGTTTGAGACTGTATGTTGAAATGCAAAAAACTTGCCTCAAGGCAGTTGTGTCTTGTAGTCAGGCAGTGACGTTACTCACCGACGTCCAACAATACGTAACACTTTTAACGTCAAATAATAAACACTCGGTTGGTCCACGTGGCCTCAAGATTCCATCTAGATAAAACAGACACTGTCCTGTTGGTAATCAAACGTGCGTTTTCTTTTGTTGCCATGACGGATCTTGGCGACGGACCACTGGGACCAGACCCAGAGAGTACTTAAGGTGTGTATGTAAACACAGGCGCTGAAAATAGCCGGGGCCGTGCTCCATTTCAGAGCGTAGACTGCACATGTGTCAGACACAGGACTTTGGACACAGGTTGTTAATTATATCCTGTTCAACTTGTACAAACCAAAAGTTGATGTACGGGTTCAGGTCGCGGGTGCCGTTATAGACGCAGACGACCAAAACATTAACGTAGTGCTACAGGAGGCTCTTCTGAAACCACGAGTCACTGACGGGCCTGGTCCAGAGTCAGTGATGCACTTATAAGGATGTTGAGTGAAGCCTATTCACATTTAACATACAGTCTAAGGAGCCCCGAGTCAGGCTCCTTCACTGCTCTGTAATTAGCCCATTACACAAGCGGTGGGGTGGGGTGGGGGGGACTCCCTGACTTCTGGCGTCTATGAAAAGCACTAGGTCTATTATTTATGCACATTTTCACTATTGAGCCAACGGTTGTATTTTTTTTTTTTTAGAACATTTTAAATAGATGCTAATTTAGACGTGTCAGCACTGACACATTCAGGCATTCAAGGGTTTGAGTTAGGGTCATTTCCTGACTGACATGTTTTTTTTAATGAAGCTTCACTAACTGCCTAATGTTTCAACAGTTTTTATTTTAGAGGCCTATACTTCCACAAACCCCAATTTTTGGACTCTTCGGTACAGTTAGTAAACAAAATGTTTATGGTGTCAATATAGTTATTCTGTGTATTGGGAGGTTTGTTACTTATGGTCAAGTTTTTAAAAAAAGTCTTAGACAAAACATGACATGCATAAAGGACCCTGCATCTGAATATGGATCATCATTTTCACCTCATTCATGATGATCCAATTAAATTTTGCTCCTTAGATTTCAACAAACAGAAAAAAGTCGATGCCTTAAAAATAAGAAACTTAAATGAAATAAGATTTTCTCACACCATTATTTGCACACAGATCTGTAAATCACCATCATTCAAATCCATGGTTTTCATACAGTGGTGTCTATTAATTTTGTGTTGTGCAGAGAATCAGTGTTTTCATTGTTACACCACTAGATGGCAGCAAACTCATACTCCAAGTCTCACTGAGCAGCCTCTTTACAGAAAAAAATAATTTCGATCATTTCACCACTGTGTCATGAGTTTAAAGACAGTTACAATGACTCAGTGACGCATCCCATCAAAACATACCCAACATTAAGCTCAAATAAATGTAACTTGCAAATTATGTACCAAACAGAAGAAAGTCACTGACAAACTGACAACCATTAAAAAAATGATCACGATTTATATCGTATGAATAACATGATGACTTAGTAAACAACTGTATTCAAACATCTAGACATTTTATTATGAAAATAAGACAGAACATAATTTGAGTTTTCCTTCTATCATGCATGAAGAGCTGATGGACACATATGGACGACGTGTTCAGCCTCTCTACTACACATGCAGTGCACTGCTTGGATTCTGTCTGTACAGGAAACAACAGTGAAGAAGTACTGCATGACCATCCCCGGTCATTAACAGGACTGTGACAGATGATGTACAGCGTCTATCTGTGGCTCACTGATGGACGAGTGGCTGGAGGTTTGTTGATGTCTGTGTATTTAGATGCTTCTCTGCAGACGTACTGCACGAGTCGCTCATTTGGCCTCCTGGGCTTTTTTGGCGCTCTGTTTCTCCTTTGCCTGGTGAGAGAAACATAGACATTACATTGCTATCCCATATTTCACATGGAATATTAAAGACTTCTTCAATGTGTCAGTTAATCAATACACGCACTGCAGATACTGTGTTATTGGAATCACAATCACGAATGTAGTTCTTATGTTTGAGACACGTACATTGTGCTCTCTAAACAGACATGGTGCTCTCTGGACAGAACAATCAAAGAACGCCTCAATTATCTACAAAAACATTGCGGTAGCACAATAATTCCATGAGTCTGGGAAGTAAACAATAGCAATTATCATGAAATACATATGATTAAAAATCAATCAAATTAAAAATCAATCCAAGATCGCGCTATGGTAGGCAGCCTGTTACCGCAGCTCACAAGTCTTTTTCTACTTTAAGTTCTTTTGCATCGACTCTCGTGGTTGAGTTAGTTGGATTCCTTTACAACATGGACAAGTGACGTTACTGAAGTTTTGTGAGGGTAGTAGCCCTTTTGCAACTCTTATGAGACTCAACACAACGGGTAATCTCGTGAGCCAGTCCGTTGTTTACAAAGGGGATCAGCTGTTGGAGTTGAGCAAGAGCAGGGTACTCCCGGGAGAGAGACTGGAGATTCCGTGGGAATTAGGGCGCTGGAGGAGAGGATGCAGAGCTGGAGTGATGCACCGGGTGAGGAGGAGACGGTATAAACCGAGCATTCCATCAATTTTAGTGGGTAACAGAAGATCTTTATCCAACAAGATGGAAGAGCTAACGGTGACCAGAGCTAACCAGACTACAGCGGGAGTACAAGCAGAGCAGCCTCCTGCTGTTCACTGAGACCACACCGGACTCTGTTGTAACTTTGGATGGTTTTCTGTGTATGTGGTGCAAATGCATAGTCTGTATGTCGAATAAGAATTCAACTGATGCATACCCGTCTGCTCTTATTTCTACTCTTTGTATTTGGCTGCGATGATGCACAAATTTCCCCATGGTGGGATAAATACAGTTCTATCTATCTTAAATATTTAAATTGTAAGAAACTGCAGTAAACCAAATAATCAACTGAAGGCCATTTTCCTGCTCTTGTTCCTTTGTCTGGTCATTTTTAGAGTTCATATTGGGAATATTCTTGAGGTCAGCTATTGTGGTGCTTTGTTAATGACACCAAATCAAACATCCACATTCTTCGACTTTTTGTTCCGATATAGAAAATAACTAAATAATAGCAAAAAAATGTGCAGAAACAATGTTTGAGCCTCGCCTTTTCCACCAAAGGCATCAACTGCTGGTACTCTGCCAACGTCTTGAGTAGCTCCATGATGAACGGAAGGTAGTTGTGCTTTCGTCGAATGTTTTCAATCTGTTAAAAAGCACAAAACGTGAAAAGCAGAGAAATACAGATGCGTATAGACGATAAAATAAACAGGTGACAGCTTGAATAATGATAGTTAAATGCAGATGATAAAGTTACTGGGATTAATTAGTACTCAAGACAAACCCACCTTATATCTTTTAAGTTTCTGGTTTTCTTCTTCAATAAGGAGCTGGTACTTTGCTATCTCTGACTGAATGGAACTAAGAAAGGTGCTGCTCTGGTCTGTATCCATTGGCTCATCCTAACAAGAAAGAAAAGGGAGGTAAAAGGCTCAATATTCATATTCTGATCAAATTTGTATAGAAAACGTCAGTCCCTTTCCCACAAACTTTTTTTTTCATATCCACCAAAAGCATGTCTGTTTCTTCATTAAGTTTTTCCATTTTCCCCTCAACTCCTTACCAGTTAACAGCTTTGTTTTTGCTGCCCTCAAGTGGTTCAAGTTATGCACCTACCTGTACTGATGCAGATGTTATTACAATATGTACAACACACCCTGGCGTGACGTCAATGTTTTAGGTGTGGTGATGTACCGACCACACACAGAACGCCCAGCAGTGATAACAGCTGTGGCGTCAATGAAACGTCTCTGTTCAATTGTAACGCTCAGCACAGATTGGTTTTGGGAATCGTGTGGTCTCTGGTATTCACAATAATTGTTTCGCTGTTCATGCAGAACAAAATCACTTTACCCTACGACCATACTCAAAAAAATAAAAATAGCACAGGACCATGACAAGAGTCATTATTGGTCAATGTTCTGACGCTGGGAAAGACAGGAGTGGAAATCCAATTCCATGTCACCCTCTGCTGCATGAGATGAAACTGTCATTCAGTAGAAGAGACGTGTAGAAGGTGTAAAATATTTACTAGAGCACCATTCTGAATATATCCACAAATCTATTTCCATAAAATTCTATAAAAAAAAAAGCTGTCTCCCAAGCAATCTTGTCCTCAGCTTTATAGAGAAACAAGACCCGGAGCCTATACTCCTGTTAAGATCCTAAATTCAGAGGCTTTTCATGGAGTCTGTGTTTGATGTGGGCCCACTGTGAGGCTGGTTTGTCTGATGTGGAGGCTCCCTCACCTCAGTGAGCTGGGTCTGAAGTTCTGCGATTTTCCTCTCGTATATCATCTTTCTATCTGACACAATGGCCATTAGGTTGAATCGGATCTCTCCTTCACTGTACCTGAATAATACAATTCAAGTCAATGCAGATTTATATATAACGAAACAGAAAATGTATTTGCCATGTAAACAGTGTAATGAAATCTACTCAAGTGTGCAAACTAAATAATCACTCTATAAAACAAGTGTAAAAGGTTTACTTCTGTATTCTTTTCTCTATCACTGGACGGACTGCGCTGATCCAGTCATCTTGGTTGCAAGCACCTATTAAGAAAAACAAGGAGAATGGACAAATCATGTGTTAATCAACAGTAAATATACGGGAACATTTTGCACAACACACTAAAGCGACATTGGTTACATTCATTTTCACAAAGATCTTCAAAATGTTACAATGTACACTGTCAACTTTAAAGCAGACAAAACAACTCATTTCATTCTGCATACCAAGGTCAATTGGTCCCTCTCGAAGTCCATCCAGTTCATATAGTCTACCGTTTACAGGGACGTAGCTCACAAAGTGAAAGGCATCTTCGTCCTTTGCTGAAGACTTGGCATCAAATTCAAACATTTGCTGTCTACAGAAAAAAAGAACAGTGAGACACAGATTGCTGTGGGATGAATTTTTGTTGTATTATCAAGAAAAGACAAATGAAAACTTGCAGTCAGGAAATCACTGCATGAAGAACTGTGTGGAGCATTAGCAACAAATGAACCAATCACTTTTAACTGAATTTGAATGAGGGGCTAAAAATAACCCAAAGCTGATCAAACAGAGCCTCTCCAGCTAGATATGATAACTGTGTGTGCAGGGGCTTACCTGGCAAAGCTGTTGTGAACTTGTCGGATCACTTCAGAGTTGCTGAGAGCCAAACCTTTCATCTGAGGAGAGCGACGATGCAGGATTAAAATGCTGACAGAATAAGATCAGCCTGAACGTTGCAGCAACATCATGAAGGACCAGATGGAAAGCAATTACATAATCAAGAATATACTAATTATCTCTACATGCAAAGAGACTGTGGACCACATTAGCACTTTAATTTCAGTAATATTATGGTTCCTAATTATAATAACCCATTAGTTACTTTTGTAACGCCTATGAAGAGATTACTACTGCACAACACTTTAACGGCTGTGTCTCTTCCCAGATATTGTTTAGTGTCTCTAATCTATCATAAAATGGTAATGAGTAAATACACAGGCTAAATGAACCATATTTCTGAGAAGGCACTGGCTTTACTCGATAATTTCCAAATCAAAGCATAAATTGAGGATCACACAGAGCATCATCTAGCTCTTAGTGCGACAGATAAGTGAGTCAGCACAGTTTTCAAGGTAAGAGGATAAAACTGCCAGCGCTAGGAAGGCACGGAGACAGCCGTAATGAGCCGCACTTTATAAAAAAAAATAATAAAAAAAAGCACAGTCCCATTACATTTAGAAGAGATCACAAATCAAAAGAATGTTTATGTAAATGTACTTCAGAGGGAAGTTTAGCTTCAATATGTCAATATGTCCATCCACATTAAAAGGACTGTTCTAAAAAATGTACGGAATCCACTCAATCCCAAAGAAAAACAGACACTTCTATCAGTATACAAAAAAAAAAAACTGGGAAAAAAATGTCTCAAAGAACATACAGCTGCATCAAAGCTCTGTGAAAACTCTCTGAACTCCGTCAGCGTTTCTCCAAGTAGCATGTCGGAATGGGAACAGTTGAGGAGGACGCTGACTATCGCCTGGGTGGCACATGCGTTGTTAATGACCTGAAAACACATAGAAAACACACACAGATATTTGTATGAAGAATTCCTTAAAAAAATCTTCCTTGTATATATTCTATATTGGCTGTATATTTCATTGTTTGCGGCACAAAACTAATTACAGTCAATTAGAATTACAATTCTATAACACACAATTTATGTGCGTTATAGAACCAAATTCTGAAGTGTTGAGCAATTCAGCTCAAGTTTATGAGAAACAGCCAGATTAAAACATCCAGAGGTTGAACCTACTTGTTTTGCAAAGAAGATGGAGTCAAGTCTGGAATCCTGGACAATTGAACCTGCTGGCTCTTCACCTGGCTGCCATTTGAAGAGGAAAATCAACCCATGAACTGGTCTGTAATAGAGTGGGGATATTATGAGTCCTCTGCCCCACAGAGTGCCAACAATATAATGAGCCTCAAAGAGTAAACATACTTAAGGTTGTCAAAGTTTTCGGGTTCCATGCTCCATATCTCCTCAACCTGGGCTCCTTTGCATCCTGACAATGACAAACAGCCATCAACACATCTGCATATGCATTACCCAAATGCATCTTATTTAACTCAAACTTTCTGGAATGACAATTCCCGAGCAGTGTATTATTCGTCTGCAGATTCACACACTCCAAATGTCATTGCTCGTGTTTCACGCGCCGTTGTTTTTGAACGCTGAGTAATGCTAGCAGGTTAGCTTGACTAATTATAATTTCGCTTTGCCTGTCAAATTACATGCAACATTTGACTAGACAGCAGTGGTCACACGCTCGCTGCAGTTGCACCACCTCCGGTGGAGAACAGCTTTACTCTCAAAACATACTCCATTTTGTCACAGGAAATTAACACTGGCTAATTTAAGTTAGTGTTAGCCACTAGCTAGCTGGTGCTATCGAGCATCTACGTTACACTGAATGAGAAGCTAAATAGCATTAAGCTAAGAGCCACCTACCGAAGCCTTTTATCAACTCCGTGAACACTCCGGGGTCACTCTCCATTAAACACCATTCTCCTGCGCTTCCAGACATGCTTCACAAAGACGTTATTTTAACCCGCTATGCACATGCACGAGATGGTTTTCCTCTTTAGCTTAGCAACACAGCCGAGCTAGTCGAGCTAATTTTACAGACGCTCTGGAGTGACCTCAGTGTGATGCGAGGCGGAGGGAAATGAGAGTACGGTCGATTTTCTTCACAGCGTACACCGTGGGGAGTGATCAAGGATACATGATCGATTTTTTGGGACACAAACGCGATAAGATTGCTTGATATCATCCTTATTATTTCACCTAAAACACATTGTATATCAAGAGATATTCGATAGAAGCTGATACGAGTGGCCGCTTTTCATGGATTAAGCAGGTGTACAAATCAAGCATCCCTCGGCGAAGACGTCTTCATGTGTTAAAATTCGAATGTTTTTCTGACTTAAATAATAAAGACATTCATTGGGTGTCACTGTTTATTAATAATAAATATACATTCAAGTCAATAGGAAAACGTCCTCATACGTATACATACACATTAATACTAATGGCATCATATTTGATTTTGCAAACATTTAACTACTTACTCTGTAAATACTCCTTACAAGATTAACAGTAAATAAAGCAGAAATGACCAAATTACAAAACAGTTTCCAGCATGTGTACATACCGTATTTAAACCTTTTCTATTATATTTGACAATGACAACTCATACCAAAATCTGATTACAAATAGAAAGAACATGCATCTCAATTACTGCAACAATATATAAAAATACAACCATGCGTGTATGAAAAGTCATTATTCACAGTTCTTGTTAAAAAAAAGACCTTCAGTGGCACTGTACAACTGCGGATACAAATGGATGTCACATGTATGAAGCCCAATGTCAAGTATCCAATACACTTTGATAAATACAATATGCAGCAGCACTTAAACAGTGTACAACCTGTACCACAAGATCAAGCAAACATTTAATAAAGAGAGGATTTAAAAGGACAAGAACGGTTAGTCATTTGGTGGACTCAAACTGCCCGATGCCTGAGCCTTCGGAACCTGACGCAGCACAGCAGGGGGCACACTGTTCAACGAGGGGCACCAACTTGCCCTGCTGGTGCAGCTGTTTGGTGTCAGAGCCACCTCCGATGCAGTTTCCATTAATGAAGACTCTGGGCACCTGATCATAAACATTAATACACAAGAGTTTGGGTTACTAAGTGTTTGTTTTTTTATTCCCCCTCGCCCAGAATAACTTCAAACTGCAGAACATGTTGGGCACATATTAGAAGTCAATGGACATTGGAGTATTAAAGTGTGATTAAATGATTAGCCCATGGATATTAACCATATCTTGCATCCAAGTCAAAGAATAAAAAAGGATCACTGCACATCAAATTGAAAGTCAGTAAATATTAAACTGCATCATATAAATTAGACCAATTGAAAAAGTATACAGTACCCTCAGCACTTATTTAAACTGGTCCACCATTCTATCAATACATCATACAGGGATACTTATTTACATTCAGTGCTACAATTTAATTCTTGCAGATAAAAGCCGATGAAGTCAACCAAGAGTTAAAAATATCACTTAGTGATTCTGTAAAACTACACATTACACTATTTCTGGTATAAAAGAAGTGCTCATATGAAGCATAGGAACTTTACATTTGGGTGTCTCAGAAATTATATTAATATAAATGTTTAATGGTCAGGGCTAAGACAAAAACTAAGTTAATATGTGAATATATAATTGTGGCTAGGTTTAGGCACTGGCAGCACCAAGGTTTAGATAAATACTGAAGTCAACAAAGATGTGATGAAATAGCTGATGTATTTGTTAAATCTCAAACTCCACCACGGTCTGTTCCAGACCTTGTTCCATAAACATATAAACCTACAGGAGTCACAGTGCATAGCCTGTTCACTGATGACAATGGCCTGGGTTTTAGAAATCTAACCCCCTTCCCACCCGCCTCCAGCCTGTTGAGTGAAAGCAAAAACGTTCTGGTAGCTGAGTCATTTAAAACCAGGACATCTGTAAAGAAGTTAGTAGAAATGCTGCTTTGAAGTGTATTTTTGGTTCAAAACTTAATATCCCGAGTCAAGAGATAAGGACCCGTTTCTTAGCTGCAGCCTAAACACAAACAAGCCGACCTAAATTTAACTTACGTAAATGCAGAAGTGCCAGGACAAACAGGCATGCTTTGATTCTTTTTATTAAGAGACACTAAAATAACAGGCCTATGAAATTATTTCAAATTCCAGTCCTAAAATATAACATGAGCTCTCACCGTCCTGGCGCCAGTCATCTGAGCTAAGGCCTCTTGCAGTCTCCTCCCATCATTATGCTCATCCAGTTCAATCACTTTGTAGGTGGCACCAATTTCATTGAACACATTCTTGGCCATTTTGCAATAAGGACAGGTGGTCTTGGAAAATATCACAACACAGTGCTGTGATACCAATTCCTAGATGGTCAAACAAAAATAGGATTTAATCAGTGATACAACAGAATGCACAATGGTTACTGGGAAAAGGGTAAAACAAGTGTTTGGTTCATATTACTTTGGGTAAATTTTATTGAGGGTGTGATTAGTGGAAAAGGCTGTAAAAGTAACATTAAAACACATGAATTCAGTATAGTGCAATATTCCTCCATCTTATTTATTTACATTTTAAAAGTACAGTTCATATTCAATTCAAACCATCAGTTGGGAAATACATAAAAATAATTTAAAAAAATAGAAAAATTAAGGCCGTAAAGATAAAGCAGTTGTGAAAAGTCAGGTTCATGGACGCAGCAATGGTTATATTTTAACTGCATGAAAATGGTTTGTAACAAGTTAAAGTAGGCAAGTATTAACTTTACAATAAAATACCAAAAATAAATACGTAAAATGATTTGCCAGAATATGCACATTAAATTATAATAATTGTGTGTATTGCATTGTGTTTAGCTTCACTGTTGGAGATGATAATACTGGTGCTTATTTCACTGTATATACACTATTGGTAGTGATTACCTACAAAATAATTTGTTGATTTTTAAAATTTATATCATTGTTGGCTAAATCTACAATACAAGTAGTGCCCAAGCTCAAGTTATAGTGGAGTACACTGCAATATTTCCAACAACTTTAAATAAAACACGCATACAGGACGTGAACATTAAGCAGCTTGGACAATTGAAGAAAAAAAAAAAATCATATGTTGGTCATGGGACAACTGGCTTTAGATATGACTGAATAGGTGACAAAGGAAAATGAAACATGTAGGTACAAAAAAAACAAAAACAAATTAAAGTCAAATAGAATAAAATAAACCTGAACATTCCATTTCTGCAAATATAAAACATTTGAGTACACCATTTAGTGTCATTAAATCCTAGTAAAGGCAGATTTTCTTACCTGTACATACTGTACACATGAGTTGCTGGACAGAACCCCAGTTGAGGATGTAAAGTTCCCCATCCTGAAAAAAAAAAAAAAAACAAAACACACCATATAATATGAATATAGAATCACGTTATTCGAGACAAATCAATGCCACAGCCACACATATGAAGAACACGCACACACAAAAACAAATCAATCCAGTTCAACCTTAGAAACGAGAAGAAATCACAAGAGGTGAACTGAAAGCTGGTCATCAGCAGCAAAATGATGGTGGGAATGAAGCAGTCGGTCACCATCATTAAACTATTGATTTTCATCACGACGTCTCACTTCTCATTAAGGAGAGGTTTAACTGTCGGTTCAGGAGCCAGTTAATCCCGGATTAACTAGTGGTTGCAACATACATGTGTCTCCACCGCTGAGAACCAGATCCAGTTTGAGGGGTGCAAGGAAACCTGGAGCTAAACAATTAGACTCCCACTGATTGGACTTGTGTGTGTGTGTTTAAGACTGGTTTCATAATGTGTAGGTTGGAGTCAAACATACTGTGAGTGGTCGGATCACTAATAGGGTGACACATAGATGAGTAAAAGTTGTATTATACAAAAAAGTGTGAATGCCAAATGCAGTGCACTACACTCGGTCAGCACGAGCACGAGTAGCCTAGCATACCGTACTCAACGCCAGAGACACCGAATACGTCGACAGGCGGTGTTATATGACTCACTAAAGATGATTAAATACGGTGACAGGTGCGGGCCATGTTTGTCATGATGCGTGGTGGATTAATTAAGATAGTTTAGCAAACCGCTGTTGTAGTCAAGCTAGCGGGAATGACCTTCGGCAGCCGGTCCATGCCGCTCTAGGGAGACATCCTGCTCGAGCAAACATTGTGAAAAAAGAACAAAGAGCAAAAAAACAATCGAGCTGTTGGCCCGGATGAAACATGCGGTTAGTGTGGAAACGGTTCGTGTCGCTACACACCGGCCCCGCCACTAACTGTGCGCTTGCTTTCCCACTTTATTGCCACTGTTGATGTGCCGGAGAAGCCTACCTTACATGAACACCGGAAGTAGCTTCTGACGTCACCGAGTTGTCGTGTGTACGCAGCAACGGCTGTTTCCCCCCTTCTTGTAGCGTTGGTTGGGGTCAAATGACCAATCAGGAGACATTTTTACGAAGCCTTTAATGTTTCGCGAGTAGAAATTTTTACGAGTACAATACAATATTAAAACTATATTTAAATACATGAAATAAAATAAAATAAAATTTTATTAGGGGTATGTGAAACTCTATTGAATGTATTTTCTATAGAAAAATAAGTGCAAAAATATGACCAAAACTCACAAAAAATGACAGTACAGTCAGAATCTGAATCAGAATCAGAATTCTTTATTTGTTACATGTCGACATACATCCACAGTAAAATGAAAATGTGATGCTTCCTTCAAAGTGCAAAACTGCAATAAAATATGCAATATACAAATATACAGAATAAAAAGCACAATAGGCCAAGAGTAAAAAGAAATGTATATATAACCAGCGGTAACCTCAATGACACAGGGAGTATGAATGTATATACTGTACATATTGTATACTCAGTATATTGTATACTCAGTATGCAGGTGTATATACATATTGTATACCCAGTATACACAGTGTATATACACAGTGTGGTCTGCTGTACTTCTTTTACAAAACTGATATGGTCAAGTCTGCAGTCTTGGACTATTCAACCTGCTGGCTCTTCACCTTCAGCAGCTGAAAATAAAAAATATCTAACAGTGTCCATTTTTGCACAGACCTCCTTCTGCAACTAAGCCAAATTTACGGGGAATAAATAAAAAAACTCGTGAAAGTGAGCACATAAATTGACCTTTGGTTGAGCACTACAAATTTGATTTGATCTTTAAAAACACCCCAATTAAGACATGCAGAGGTTGAACTTACTTATTTTGCACCACCTGGCTGCCACTCGATGATGAAAATCAACCACTTCATAAAAAAAAAAACAAAAAAAACAGCTCTTAACAGAGTGCTTTCAGCATAAATGAACCTGAAAGAACGATCATACTTAAGATTCTCAAAGTGTCTGTGCTCCAAGTTTCCTAAACCTGTGGTCCTTTGCTTCCTGACAATGACAGACAGAGCCATCAGCCATACATCTGCACACACTGACGAAATGACACTCTCTGCTCTAACTGCATGTAACTCTTACACTATGGCCTTATTTTCTCTGTTTATATGCCTGATGCTTACCTTACAGGAACACCTTATCAAGTGCGTACATACAGTTACACACTGTACATATTAACAAAACATA
This sequence comes from Gymnapogon annona, assembly GCA_029814585.1. Lineage (NCBI taxonomy): Eukaryota > Metazoa > Chordata > Actinopteri > Kurtiformes > Apogonidae > Gymnapogon > Gymnapogon annona. The sequence goes on along the minus strand of JAPTHA010000019.1, from coordinate 408,749 downwards.
TTCAAATAAATATGGCAAAAAAAAAACAGTGACGTATTCAAATGCTTCACACTTCACATCGTCTGAAAAATAAAACAAGTCACTGCTGTCATTCGCCCATGAAAAACAACTAGAGCAATATGACTGAAAATGACCAAAATAATGCTACATTAGCCTGTATGGAGCAAAACAGAAGAACCCCTGCAGCAAGTATAGACCTAATATTCTCATTCTCAAAACCAGGATCAAAATCAGTGGGCTAAGAACATATTTGATTTTTTCATTTATCCTCAGAAGACCCAGTATGGAAGATTTTTAGCTCAAATAACAGTTTCCTATTTACTGTGTCAGTTTGGAGTTAAACCCATATCACAGAAACCAGTCGCAAATCAAAAAATTGGATGATGCAATGTAGATGCTATCTTTTTAAAAGTGTGTATGGGGGGTGTTTCACAATTGGTTCGCAGCATCAGAGTTATTCACAACGTTGCCTTTAAACTGTTAAATACAAACATGAAAGACAGGGCTGAATATTGATTAGGCCTGAAATAACTGCTTGGCTCTTGACTCACACTGACAGGAGACAAGAAGAACTGGCTCCATCTGGTGAAAATTAAGCTCTAAAATGTTTCCTTTTTTTTCCCGAAGAGACAGTAAAGAGACAATCCTTGGAACAATGCACCTCTCACCGTTAGTTTGATTGAACCTGACAGTGGGTGTCACTTCTTAACTGCGTTCAATTTTCATATCATTGAACGGTTGCGTTCAACTCTCAATTACCATGAGATTAAATATCGCAACTCTTCACCCGTTCTCAGTTTACAGTTTCCTCTTAAAACATGTACACATTAGAGCAGAAGGTCAAATGCAGTCTCCACAAACAACAAAATGTTGACTAAGACTCGGCCTCGGCAGCTTTAAATCTGACAAGAATTCTAAATAGCACATTTCATGTCCCATTTCAGGCACAGTCAGGAAAATGTGGGCACCCCTCCTAATGTAAAACAGTTCGGTAATGAGGCATAAAAAACATTTCAAGCTACAATGAGATTCTGACATGTGGAACTGGCATTTGTTGAGAAATTGTTGGTGGATGTATTTGCTCTACTGCCGGCAGTAGAGCTTTCTAATTTATGAAGCATGTGATGAAAATGCCACCGTAACATCTAAACACTCTCCTGGCATACAATGACGCATACATAGAGAATTTGTATTACTGTAATTTATGCTAATTCACATCAGCACATTCAGATGGTCTTGTGAAAGCACCAGTCTGTGATGTAGCACTCACACAATAAAGCTGTATGTTGATACTAACCGGTGACAATGTTGATATTAAATCCATTCAAATGCCCCTAAATCGGGATATAACTGTGGCTTTCCTCGACAAATTTACCCATTCTTTTTTTTTTTTTTTGCTGTGGAGTATTTGTAATCGAGAGAAAACAGCCATTGGTGGATCTCTATCACACATTTAACTCTCATCAGGCCCTGAGGTGTCACTTTGACAAATTAAAGCATGGACCGAGTCGTCGCTGTTGCTTCTAAATGGGACACTTGTGTTTGCAGGACATACACAATGTCCACATTT
>JAPTHA010000019.1:388758-401258 GCA_029814585.1 Gymnapogon annona | reverse complement strand
GCCACGCTGCTCAGCTGGTGCTGATTGCTCAGCCTTTATAGAGGCTCATTGCCAGCCAGCAGCGTGGCCTCATAAACCTTCTACTGCCTCAACCTGCAATAACCCGGACACTCTTTTCATTCACATGGACTCTGATCTGGACTCTGGTCTCCTGTCGTGTCTTTTTGTGATATGGACTCTGGTTTTGTTTTGTAAGGTTTGGATTTTCATGTCGAGTGTGGTTGTTCTGGTCTTTGTTGTAGCTCTGTATGTTAAGTTGTCTGAGTATTGGAAATATGTTATTCGCTGTGGTTGGTTGTGTGTCTGTGCTCTGTTAATAAATGTTCTACGTTTCCCTCCAACCTCATGCATTTGAGCTTCTCCCTTTCCCCAACCCTGACAGTTATATTGCATTGTCTTGTCTGTATGTTTAGTCTGTCTTTGAATGTTGAGGACTACCAATGGGAAATGCCTTTCATCTAAATCTGGCATATTTACACAAAGCTATGTTTTGAGTATTCATTGATATGCATTGTCCCCATCAAAAAAAAATAAAACAAATGAAAGTAGAAAATAACTGCTCGGATGTAAGTTAGTCATATCAAATTTATCTTATGTTGATGACATTAAGAAAAATGAGCACATAGTCAGGATGGTCTACAATCTGTTTTTCAATGGTACTTTCATAATCTGGATCTGGTGAATATTTGTAAAATTTCCGCTTGTTGGTTTGTGGTATGATGCATTATTTAGCCTTGGACGCAGCTGTTTGCACAAAATGTGCCTGAAACCAGTCTTACTTACTGGCAGTGACAGTATTTTTTGCACATACAACTCACACACAACCACCTAACACAAAGTTTATCTGATTGTTTTTTTTTAACCTCTGCATTAACCTGACTCATCCCCATGTTTCCACATTTCTAGGTTTTTCAGTGCTTCTCAAATTGTGAGGTGATGTGATGCCAGGGGGTACGTATTGGACATGCACTTTTTTGGCCGTACTGGAATAGTGTAATTGCACCTCCTCTTCCGTAGGTGTCAGTGGTGCTCTCATTGTCAAAGTGTGTACATGAAGTATTAGCTCTATGATGTAGATGTTTTTTTTTCCACCAATCATGGATCTCTAACAGATGAAGAGACAGATAGGGAGAGATGGAGATAATGAAAGAAACAGAAGTCTCCTGAAAGCAAAGACGAGGAAACATGACGAGGCCTATGTAGCATTTGGCTTCACTGTGACTTCGGTGGGAGAAGAGAAAAGACTGGTGTGTTTCGGGTCTAAAAATGTTGACAGTGGCCGCCATGAAGCCAAATACATGAAGACACTGTTTAAAGACTCTACACCCCAATCACACTGATAAGCCACTTGATTTTTTTTTAGCTTAACAGTGCCAGCAGGGGAGCCAACACCCTCTTTCTGCACCCTTTCTCAGGGTGCAGTAGGAGGATGATGTTGGAGGGTGTTGTCTCACTTCCCTGACATCAGCATTAAAGGTGGAGCAGAGCGTTTTCAATTCACCATCTACCGGTTGGTTGTTGTTTTCAGCTTCACCACAGATTTCAGCACCTTCCCGTCCTCATCTGGTCACGTCCCCTTAGACCTGTGTGGCAATGACCTTTTGCAGTGGCTCTGTTAGAACTTTAAAGACAAGGACCCAGTTGCAGACCAGACTATGCTTAAAAATAAATGTTTTATTTTTAAGTTCAAGAGGACATGCAATATTTATCATTAACGATTTGTTTATTTTATTAATGTGAAATTAACAAAAAGCGCTGATCAAAAACACAGGAATAATATTAACAAAAAAACAATGGAAAATAATAAATCCAAACAAATCAAAATCACTCTTTTTAGGAAATCTCACAATTTAGAAAATGAAAAAATAAAATTAGAAAACAAAAAAAAAATCAAAATCACACTATCGAGGAAAATCTACACTATTTAGAATAACTTACTATTAACAAACAAAACAAGATAATCAAAAGATTAAACTCAAAATCACTCTGACGAGGAATACAAAAAGCAATCACTATGAAATAACTAAATTAACAGATACTTACACAAGGTGAAAAGACAAGACTAGGCAGGCAGGTTGAGAATGATTTCACAGGCAAGACGCTCAGTGATCTGACAGAGGACGGGAACAGATTCAGACTTACATACGCGAGGAAATCACACAGATGAGACACATAGGGAACAATTGCAAACGAGACACAGGTGGGGATGGGAATGTGGAGGTGAAGACACAAAGAGATAAAAATAAAACCGGAGCTACACACGAGAGACAACTTGACAAACCTGAACCTAAACAGGCTCGCATGGATCCACGTGACTCTCTCAGCGATCTTCACAGCTGTCTGTGTGATGAGGATAACAAAGGACAACAAAAGGATAACAAAGCGCTCACTCTGCAGCAACTCCACTAGCCTCTCCCCATGTTGGGTTTGGGCGTGACGACCTGAGGTTTTTCTGTACCAGATCATTCACATAGAAAGTTGCGTTGGGCAGTGATGCCTCTACTCAGCGCAGTCCTGGCCGACATATTGAATGCAGCCTGACTTTCTTCCTCTGGAGTTATGGTGTGTCCTTCAAAATAGATAGATAGATAGATAGATAGATCTTCTACAACATTGATTCACCAGTAAAACCCATGTACTCGAATAAATGACAGTGGATGGACACACTGGGTTTATGTTCAGTTAATGAGAGATTTGACAGATAAAGTCACTTTTTCTTTCCTTGTCTCTATTTCTGATATCATAAACTTTAACTGTAATTTGAAAAATATCATACTTTTATTGACTTTGAAACCTGTTTCTCAGAATATAAAAAAAGAAGATTAATACAAACTAATGAAAACACTGTCATGAAGTAAAGTGAGAACCACATGAACACTGTATCTGTGGGTCTGCTAACAGGTCGTAAAATATGAGTCACAATGATGTCCTGTATTACAAATGTACCAGGATGTCTCTAAAACTCATCATTAGAACATCCCAAAATAAATTAACCTGTTTAATAGTGATAAAAATATGCATCACATTTACAGGTTGTAAAATGAGTAATTTAGATACGACCATCGTCTCCTGTATGGACAGAGCCATCACTAATAGTGTCTTCCACTGTACTTTCATCACTTACGTAACCACATGTCAGCGGCTTTGTTTTGAGCTCTTCAAAATCTATAATTGTACACACACAGTCGATGCGTTTCAACAAAATTGAAACAAAGATTCCTTGACGCATTTTGTAAACCACAACGTCACTAATCCTCAGGAAAATGCTTTTTTATCACCCAAACAAAAATAAAAAGAGCAGCCTGAATACAAAGTCCTGTCTGTGTCAGTCCTGGATTTCGGGTCCTCACAATACACCCAACCTCCAGTACATCCTACCAGACGCCTATGTGCCTGTATCTGCAGTTTGCAGAACCATGCAATGGCAATATTTATTTAGTTAAGTACAGATTACTGCCTGTCTTTTCAGGCAAATGCCATATTCATCCCTGGCTGCCTCATGGGATCCAGATTGAACATTCTATAGTGTATGACAGTGATTCAGACTCCTATTGACAAGGCTCCATGCGTCGGGAGACAGAGGAAGAAGTGGGAATGAGACGATGTAAACAAACAGTGGCACTTCCTCTATCTAATTGCCTTCATGAGGTCCACTGCTACCTTCACTTCCCGGTAAATGGATCTGTACTTTACAGTGTCACAGTTTTCTTGCTATGAACCATCTGCGAGGAACAGCCTCGATGTACGACTTTGCCATTCTATGTGAGCGACACTGTTTCCATTGAACCTGGGGGTTGGGGGTTGGGGGGGTACTAATTATTTTGGGAGGTCCCACCTGCAGATGTTTGAGACCCAGAGGACAAACAGCGAGAGAATCAAGAGGCACTAATGATGTTGTTGGTGTCAATAGTAAGACAATACAAAAAAAAAAAAATAATGTGTACGTTTAACAGATTGTGTGAAAATGTGTGAGGACACTGTGTTTGTGATGACAGTGCCATTAAAAATCTCCCAAAGCTCGAAAACTGAAGTTTATTCAATGTTACACAAAACAAAGCTGTTGGAACTGATACCCAGTATTGGCACTAACCATTACAATAAATACAATACAATACATATAGCAACAGATTATGCTTAGCTATAATGCAAAGGTTTTAAGACATTACTGAGTAACATGTAATGGGTTACAGTGTGGAAGTAACCTGCACAGACACGTACAGCAATTCTTCACCAACGTTTATCTGCAATGTGCATTTTGATATCCCCCACCTTCAGTGTGTGTGCTCACCTTTGAACCTTCCCTCCAGTTAATATGCTATTAGTGGCTTAAAATGCACCGTTGCACGAACTCTACCCATTTTACCACTTCCTAAACATGATCATTCAGACGTATAGATGAGTAGAATGAGACTGACAGATAGATGTGCAGTGAAGTCTGAGGATGGAGTGCAGAAGCCCCCACTCTCCATTAGTTTAATTAGATTACCATAATCTGATATGGGCTATTTCAACTCATCACCCAATTATATATGCTCTTTTTTGTTGGTGGCCCTGTGCAATGGAGTGTGTAGTTTATTTATTGCCTGCTTCTGCCATCTCAACACACACACACACACACACACAGATAATACACACATACACACAACTCGCACAGGATGAAAGTTCAGTTCCATCTGGAGAAACACTGGCAGCCGTTGAGAATCATATGCATTCATTTTTAATTAAAATCTAAACTGAGGTGTTTTGCTGCAGAATATTTTACATTCCCCGGGGACACTTAAGGGTTCAATGTTTAATTCATTTCTCATGCAGCCTTGAGATTGCTTGTCTCCACATTGTTTCCCAACCTTAAATGTTCTGAATGTTTTTAATTTCCTATTTGGGAGTTGTTTCTCAAGGGTCCACTGAACGCAGCCCTACCTTTAAACCAGAACACGGTGTTTGCCCCCGTTTGCTCATGTCATGTTGTTAGGCATGCTTTTTTGGGTAAGAATGGATAAGATTGCAGAAGAGAGAAGTGAATTAGAGAAGAAGTAAAGAGCAATGTATCCTATACAGAAGTAAATGACAATCAATAATAGGATCATTACCGACACGCAATATGTTAGGAATATGCAAGATAATGAGATCAATAAGTGAATGATTACGAAATAGTTTGTAATGTGGTTGAGCTATGCTTATTAAATTATCAAGATACAAACCTAGTTTAAATCAGTAAAACTGTAATAGTGATTTTTTTTTTCTAGCAACTGAACAGAGTGGTCACAATCCCATTTAATATATTGTAGCTTGCGCTGTATTTAATGCAAAAACCCAAAAGTGGTTATAGCTATAGAACCTATAATGACCAAATGGCGCTTGCATTAATTTTTCACCTTTCTAAACTGATTTATGCCCATTTATTCGAATAATATCTTCTGTATTTTACATGTTTAGTATAACTCGGGTATTTTACTATATTTACTGAACATGCAGGCGTTCATTAAAACTTGGATTAAAGTTGACGGTTATCATATTGACATCCAGAAATTTTCAGAATATAGTTGAAGGTTATTATATAAATCCTTATTATCGTTATCTTTTCAGCAAAGATATCATGAATTGGATAAAAAACCCAGTGTGTCCATCCACTGTCAGTGATGCAACTCCATGGGCCTTACTGGAGAATCAGTGTTGTAGAAGATGATGATGTTTCCATGGTAACTATGTAGCCTGCATTTTACACCAATTATTGACATGCATTTATGGGGTTAATGGACCAACAGGTATTAAACAGTTTAGATGAGCAGATGAATCAGTGGATGGTTGGGCCTTTTTAAGTTCAGAGTCACATGGATCGCCCACATAAAGCACACACACAAGTAAAAACAAACTGAATTGAGTACATTTAATTTTTAATTGATTCATTGCACATTTGCTCAAGGGCAGTCATACTCAATGTAAAGCTTTAAAAAATACAATCTCAGTCATCTCTGATGCGATTCTGAGTGCTTCCATGTATTGATTTATTTTATTTTTTTTAAATAAAATACAGAATATGACAGATAAACCTTCTTTGTAGATTTGTGTTCTTTGATAAATCTGTAAAGTAAACATTGAGAAAGAGGGCAGCATAATTGGTCAAAGTCAGGTACTTTCATTTATATTTAGGTAGTGTAACTTTCAACATAATACATGTACATTTCCCTTTGTCTGTGTAAACACGTTTGTGTCTTGCTTTTTTTGTCGTGTCGTTTTTGTTGTTTTTTTTACATTTGTGTAGTGTGTCTTACAGTACTACCCTTAAACAAAGACCCCTGACATTAGCTTTCCATTGGCACCCAGATTCTCTTAATCAACACCCCTGAACTGCAGCGCATTTTGTGCACGCTCCAAAATCACACAGACACTGTTTTATCCACTCTTCTTTTCGTAAATAGCTCAACAAGTTTACGATACTTAACATTTTTCTCAAATTAAAAAAATAGTTTGAATCATCAACTGTACACAATACCAAAAAAACAATGTGCTTTTCCCCATTATAGTGTATGGTGTAGGTTCAACGCATGGTCCTCCAACTGGAGGTACCTGGACCTCATCTTTCCCTTTATTCTGAGGCAGGTACTAATCAGGGTGCATCATTGGGGGCCTCTCTCCATGAAACTTCCTGTGTCTGTACCTGCCATTCTTTTCTTTGGCCATATTGATACAGGCATTGTGCTTGTTGCTCTGCAAGTGGTTCCAGTACTTGATGAGTTCACTGGGTTGGAACTGATGTGACGTGATCAGGTGGCTGTACTTGCAGCTGGAGTAAGACACCCGCCAGTGGTTGAAGAGGAACTCGTTGGGCGGTGGCGTCGGGTCAATGCGCAGCTTTGCCAGGCATATCCCTACGTAAACATCTTCCAGGTGCAGCCTTCGTATGCTGAGAGAAGCCTGGTAGATCAGCTCGGCCATGTCCCCTGAGAACACGTACCCGGTGCCTGAGCAAAATATTGGGTAGCGCTCGCTCGGGTACAGCTCGGGAGGCATGTACCACTTACTGTCCTTGTTTCGGTTTGGTGCGTAGCCCCTCATTAGGTAGCCTGTGAAGTATCTCTGCTTTGGAGGCAGCTCGGGCTTCAGCAGCTTTTGAATGAGATACTCGGTGTTGACAAACATGTCGCTGTCCGTCTTCATCACATACACAGCATGTGGGCAGTAGGTGGCCACCCAGTTCATGCCCATCAGAGTCTTAATGGTCAGGTTGTAGTAAGTGTCCTGATAGTCCTGTTGGATGATGTCATGATAAAGGCGACTCTCCTCTTCGATGCTGCTCTGAAGGTACATGTCCGAGCTCTTTCCTGTGCCGAGCAGGAAAAGACGCACAAACCCCAAACCCATTGCTACGCTTTCATTGCCCCATGTCTGACGGATGGCGTTTCTGGCATCAGTCTGACCGGGTTCAGCAGCGATGAGGAGGATGAGGAAGGGGGTGCTGTCCCTGCACTTGTAGGGCTCATTAAGGATATAGCGGTAAGGCTGAGCACTGAGCTTACCTCCCACCCCCATCTCCTGTTGTAAACTGTTGTTAGCGCTCATAGAGTCCCCAAGACCCATCACACCCGTCCTGGCTCCTCCTCCTCCCCCTACCTCATTTGATGCCCCTTCCGCCTGCTGAGAGCTGAGGTTCAGCAGAGGCTTTGGCGCCACATACCCCGTCTCCCTCCACAGGCTCCTGAGGGAATTGCTCTGGTTGACTTCTCCCTTAGGGCTACGGAAGCCCCTAACAGTGTAAGCCAGTGGGTTTTCCCTGGGTCCGGTACGTCCAGGCAGCCAGTCCTGATGACTGAAAAATAAGAAGAATGTAAAGAGCAGCGCCAGCGAGAGAAGGCCAGCCACGTGGGTTCGAAAGAGCGAACGCTTGACGGTCCAGGTCATCTTGATGGGACAGCAGTGCCGCCGTCTCCACTGCATGGTGCAGATCGAGGTCGCAGGAGGCTGCTGCAGCTGCTGCTCGAAATTGGGCGGCGGCAGCAGTGGTCACATGTAGTCACCTCAAACATGTGGTTGTCAACAGTCAGAGAGTTATCTGAGCTGGCAGATGGTTTGGAGTGAACCTCCTCGTGGAATGGGAGGAACGTACCAGTCCCTGGGGGAGGCTTCAAAGGGCTCCTGTAGGAGCTACGAAGGTGATGGGTCTCTGGCCATGGAGTCTTCTCTCTGGCTCTTTGGCGTTACAGACAAACACTGGGTCATGCTCTACATCTCATCTCCTTCAGGATATGATAGGGGTCAGGTCCTGTATGTTTGGTTTCTCTGATCTGAAAAGAGAAACAGAAAACAATATTGGTTGATATCTAGAAAGCAGCTCCTCCTTTACTGGACTGCAGCCACGTGTCAACTGTCTCTGTTGTACATGTGAAGAAAAAAATGAGCATATTTCTTAATCAATTTATTTATGGTTTGTTTTGACACACTCAGAGTAATTCAGGATTAATTTCTTCCAGATGCAAAAGCCTCAATTAGAGCCTTGTGTGGATACAGTGCCAGCGATGGTAAATGGTTCTTTTGGTAAGCTGACTTAACATTTTGGGAGGGAGATGTTGAATCAATATGACAGCCTTGTAGCATCTTTGATTGGACAGGGACACAGAACACAGTAGTAGACTCACTGGCTTTTCCGAAGGAGGAAAATGGGAGATTTAGTGAGTACTGTTGCGAGCACATGAGAGATGGGGAGAAGGCTGTTGTAAAGAATGACTGCACACAGAGCATCTGCACGGTCAAAAAGACACATCAAGAAGTGTGCTCGGTGTCTGAAAATGGCACAGCACACATTTTCTCAGCAGATAACGCCTTAAACACAACTAAACAAGCACATTTCCTCAAAGTGCATACAGATCAACACACACTCCTATTGGAATGCATCTCTAAAAGTCATGGAAGACCCATGGAAGACTAAAAACATATTTATCCGAGTTGAAGCTGGATGACGAGTCTCCTGCATTGTGAGTTGGGGGATGCTTGGTGCATCCCATTATGCAACTTAATGCCTGAGGGTACGAGTATAAATTGCAGGTTTTCTCCACGTTGCCTTCTTACGCTACTCTGAGCTAGTAGGGCTAACGGGTGTCATCAGCCCCCCTCTGTGTGTCGACAGCTTGGGAGGAGATACATCTGTCAGAATGACTTTTCAGGGTCCAGCAAGTACTGGTTCCGAAGCCTGAGCAGGCCCCAGGCGATAGCAGCCTTCACCTACCATTCCCCTTCTACTGTGGGCGTATCAACACTCCCTATGGTCTACCTGCCCCCTGTACACATGCACACGTACCCAAATACTCTACACATACACTTATACCTGAATGGTGTACAAGTGTGAGGTAGGAAAGTTAAAACCAGAGTAGGGATGTAAAACCCAGACACAGGGTTCAACCCAAGGTTCTCATTAACATTTTTTCAAGGAAAAGTACTACAAATGTTAAATGTTACAAATTCACGTTTTGTTCTATACATTAAAAAAGTATTCGACTCTAAGCAAAGTATAGGTATATATATGAAGTTATATGCCTGAATACTCGATACATATAAATATACCCGAATACCATCATATTGACTTTTCGTTGCCAGACCCACTGTGTGTTTCTGTGTAATGACAATAAAGAAAGTCAATGTCTACATTCAAATATAACTAAATACTGTACACATCCATCATACCTGAATACTGTAACTCATGCAAACATAACTCGCTGCTGTATGCAGCGATTGTTCTGAGCACTCAAACGTATGCAGAAACAAAAAAAAACCAAAAAGAATGTACACAAAACTTAATCACAAAAAAACACAATATGTATAGACTCACTCAACACACACAATGAAAGCACACTGTAGCAGCAGAAACTCGCAGGTTGTTGTAGACTCTTGAATATTTATGTAGCAGCAGGCAAAAATTGTCAATCTTTCTCCGCCTTTCCTTCCAGTGTTAATTTGCCGACTGCGTGCCCTGGCTCCCTCTCTATGTGTTTGTTTGTTTGCTTTTTAATAATTTGAAGATATGTGGAGATAGCAACTGAGGATTATTTTTAATGCTACATACTGACTTAGTGTGTGGCAGATTTTCTAAACTTCCAATTTTCATTTCCTGCTATGTTTGCTCATTCATCATGACAACTGGCAAGGAACACGATAACCTTTTCAGGCGAGTATGCTTACCCAGCATCGCAATTACAAGAGAATGAGAGGGGCCAGGGCTGGCTTTGTTTTAAAGGTTAACATACTTTACATCAGAGCAGATCCGGCGCTTGAGAGATTTTTTTTCCTGTCAACTAAATGAACATCCAGTTACATGAGCACTGATGAAGTGTGTACACCCACAGAGGCTCATGTTTGCACACACACACACACACACACACACACACACAAATACACACCTATGGGGACAAACACACATCGCCTGAGACCCACACCAGCCCACAACCACCCACATAGAAATTGTGCCTGTGAGACTTTATTCCTTTATTTATTCATTTGTTTGTTTGTTTTTTCTTGACTTCAGCGCCAGTTTCACGGGCAGATCAGACGTCCATTTCTACTTTTTAGCAGTTTCCATTTAATCTGCCAACGCCTCCCCTCGTTAATTCATTTTCTTGCCTCCCATCAATGTCACTTCTACGCAAGCCAATTAGTTACACTAGCACTAATTAAAGCCCTAGCGAATATGCAGCGGTCAATAATCAGAACGAAGGCTCGGGGAAACTGACACTAGGCGATGACATACTAGGCGTGCGTTCTAGTCTTGTATCTGTCACCGGGCAGAATAAAATAGAAATAATAAGAGGTAAATCCTACAGTGAGTGGAATGCACAGCCATTACCTGCACCATACTTTGCATCGACACCTACATAAACAGGTAGTTTAAGGGCTGGAACAAAGTCTAACAATGTGTACGATGTAGGCACAAATCTAAAAAATAAAATAACAAATCTCGCTTATGCCGACGAGGATGCGACCTTCATTCAGTAAAACAGCGCACTATGCAATAGTGACACATTTTCCTGAGGAAAAATACAACTCCCATTTGTAAGCCGTGTGAAGTAGCTGTGGACTGAAGCTGGAGGTTAAATTCAGCTTTATTGAAACAGGCCGCACTGATTATATGACGGATTGAGGTTTCCTTTTAGTGTCTAATAACACTCCCTCCAAGCGGCACATCAACGTTCAGCCATTAGCGTTATGGTTTTTATGTTAAAGGCGTGAACTGTTGTCACATCAAGGTATTATAAAAAAAAAAAAAAGGAAAAAAAAGAATGATGAACGCCCTTGGACAAAGTACATGAATGTGAAATGTTGTTCCTGGTGGAGGACAGTGGCTTCTGGGGTTTTATTTAATCCTGAAAGTATTTTGCAGAGCCATGAAAGTGGAATATTCATGTTTTTTCTCTCTCTATATATATATATCAAATGCACTTTAGAGATTGACAGAGCCGCCTTTTTACTTGAAAAGTGAAAATTGAATAGAACACACACTCCAGCACTTCAGTTAGACAAGTTATACACAATCACTGGAAGCACTATTATGTACTTGCAGCACCACTTTGGGAAGAAGTTTTATGTCAGGCAGTATAAGAAAGCCCTTAATGTTTACAGAAAGTGATGCAGCTACAGGTGATTTTTTTATTTTTTATTTCCTTTCTTTATAGAACTTGTCTAACCCCCGCTAACACCCCCTCACGAATTCTTGGAGATACAGGCACTAATCTATACAGCTGCTTAATTAAGTTACATTGCACATAGACTTAAGCTACATTGTACATAGACTTAAGTGTTTGCACATATTTTTATTTCTTTTAGGTTTTTATATTCTGGGGCGGCTGTGGCTCAGTTGGTAGAGCGGGTCGTCCAATGGCTGAAGGGTCGGCGGTTCCTGGCAGCGCCTTGCATGGCAGCAGTCGCCCACTGGTGTGTGAATGTGTGTGTGAATAGGTGACTGTGAGGCCAATGTAAAGCGCTTTGAGTACATATGTGTAGAAAAGTGCTATATAAATGCAGTCCATTTACCATTTATATCATACTGTAATAATATATTGTCAATTAATGCCTATAACTGGAAGCAGTGATTCTTATTGTTACTTTTACGACGAAGCTTATTTTTTCTATGCACCAAACCACCAAAGTAAATTCCATGTAAGTGTAAACCAACTTGGCAATAAAACTGATTCTGATTCTGGTCCACAGTTTCACTCCAAAGATGTCGTATCAGTCTATAGTCAACATAAAAATATAAGAAAACGAACATTTGGCTGTTACTCATCTCCATGGCACTAACTGGTCACTTCAATTATATGGTTCATTTCATCATTTAAGCATCTTTATACAAATGCCCCTTTTAGAGTTTATTCTGTCTTGTCCCTTAAAATTCTAATAGTGGTCCGTGTAGTTTCCTGTCTTGAGGGCCCGGTGTGGGCTGTGTGTTTCTTGTGTCAATGTCCAGTTCTTCTAGTTTCTCCTTTCCTGTCTTGTCTGTTTGCCAGAGTTCAGGTCGG
>JAPTHA010000019.1:363862-376973 GCA_029814585.1 Gymnapogon annona | reverse complement strand
TATTGCTTTGATTTTTCATTTGAAAGTATTACAATTACATTCATACACCACAAGATGACATTTCCAATCCACAATGGCAGTATCAGAGACAACAGACAAATCACAAAAAACAAAACAATACATAGAGCTGAACCAATGTGGCGCCCTGGCAAATTTTCCATGTAGTTTACAAATGGTTCCATGTCTTGTCGTACATCCTAGTTTTTTCATCCGGTAGGTCAAGTAGGTTGACTTATTCAACTACATCTTGATTGGAAGGAGGGTGGGGTCTAATTTTCATTTCTATCAATAAAGTTTTTGGCGATTGTCAACAGAACTTCTGTCAGTTTCTTCATGTAGTTTGAGTGTTTAAGTTTAGTTACATTCATTAGTTGACAGACTTCAGGTTATTTTTAATATTCTGTACAGTCTCACAGTCAAGCTAAAGAAGGAATGGAGGTGAGACAGGCTGGAGGTCTACACAGTGATAAATTTCGAATGAGCTGAACCCACCACCCTGCGGAGGACCCTCATATTGCATATCTATTGACAAAGCACACAGTAAATGAATGTTGTCTGGTGGATGAGTGGCTCCACTAACGTGATTGGTCAAAACAATTAACAACATGAATTCTGACTGGCTCTTACCCTGACACACTTTTTTAATCTACGTATTAAAGAAAAAAAAAAGCGGATTATTTTTCTTTTCTGTGCAGACTGTCAACTGGGAAACGACTAGTAATGCTGATCAATTTATTTTAAGAATTTGCTTTTAGAAACTCAGCTTCACCGAAGTATCAATCAACTTGTGAATGGAATGGAACCAGATCGTGTGACTTAGAACCAGGCCTCATTAGACCGAGTCAATCATTTTGTATGGTTTTGATCGTCGCTTCCTGTTTATTGTTCATGTACCGGATCGTAGGCATGTGTTGCATCAACCCCAGCGATTGGGATGCACATCCTCAACATAGACACACAAGCACAGATGTTGTGTACAGCGGAGACTCACTGTACACAACAGGCATGACTGCACATATGCACAAAAAATGCAAATGAAGTCTTATCAAGCTTTGATTATGCTTCAGTGAGAATTCAGTAAATACATTTAATGCGATCTTCTCTCATCCCCCCTTTTTTGAGGTGTATAAGTCAATAAATGCATGTGGGTTGCGGAAGACGAATGCAGCTGAAATGCACGAGTCTGTGATGCCTTAATTTGTTTCGTTATACAGCTCTTAAGGTAGGGAAAATAAACCAAATACAGTGATGGCTTATTTTATATGCAAAGAAATAAGTTTGAATGCAAATGGCCTGGCATTTGCATGGAGCTTTCATATTTGAATAATTTGTCATTTCTATGCTTTCAGTCATGGTTAGCTCACCATATTGGCAAGAGTTTAGATAAATACCAGATGACACAGAAAACAATGTGGTTCTATAGCTAGTCTCATGATATGGTGATCAATTTTGGAGTTTTAATTGCACTTTTCCTCAGTGAGTTTTTCTACTCGTGTTCCAGACACTGCTAAGGGAAGGATGCGACACCTTTTAAGAAATGCAGTCTCGGATGAAATGCGAGATGTTATTGCTTCTCTTAAAGAGTGCAGTTGCAATATCCTGTGGCGGAGCCTCAAGTGAGACAGGGATGTCTCTCAGACTATCTCTGCCTTCATTCATTCGCTCAATAAACAAGAGATGAGAGGCTGTAGCAGAGATGCTTTGGGCACTTTACAACATTAATTAACGTGCATTTAAAATGGATTGGAAAGTAATCATGACATAAAATCAAACTGTTTTCAGTGGCACTTTTATTATCCAAACCATAGCAGGACACACCGATTTATGTATATGACATGGAACTATATATATATATATATATATAAAATTCCATGTCATATACATAAAACACACACACACATATTTTCCTGATGCCAACTCCCGTTACCGCTGCAATCTATGTGTGGGACTAATTTGCATAGATTGCACATATGAAATATAAAGTATGTTTATGAAAAATGACCCCCCCTCCCCCCATTCCCAACGCAGTGAAATTTCATTGAACCATATTAATGTAACAGCAAAGTGAAAATGTGTTTGTCAGATCTGTATGAAAATGTATATAACTTGGCAGATCCAATCAGGATGTGCGTACAATTCAATCATGTCTTTGGCCATTGGGATAGTAACACATCCGTCAACATGCATCTTCTGGATTCTCCTAGATTGGTATTAGACGTGGTTTTGTTTACCCACAGTATATAGAGACAAAAAGTGTCCCTGAAGCCACGCGAAGTGAAGTCTGTATACCTTTTCATCCCATACTGTATGTAAATGTGTGTTCTCTGTGAGTGTGTGCAGAGGACCTATAACATCGTCATAGACTGGGCTGAAAAAAAGCCTGAGCTGTTCAGTCATCAGTGCCTGATATAGAGGTGGTCAGACGGTCTGCAATCCATCCACAAGGTACAAACGAGTGTTGTAAACATGAGGAGCTGAAGGTGAAGCCGGGGAGTCACAAGGACATTTACCAGAAAGTAACAAAATACGCTGACTTCAAGTCATAATGATACAGATGTTTTACAGTGCAACACTAGAAACAACAGCTCGGCAGGAAAAAAAGACATAGTAATAATTCACACCTAAAAGCAGTGCGTTACAAAGACAATATCACACACAACGTACAGGCAGCACTTTAATCGTTGTAAGACAAAGAATGTGGAAACATATTTTAACCAAACTGACAAGTGTGACTCAATAATTTAAGAATATTAAAACATTACAAATAAGATATATTCTGAGATATAACACAACAATTACACTTACAAAAACCCAGAGCTCATATACATGACTGTATACTGCACCTTTACATTGCAGAATTACATGTACTCAAACGCAACTAATGTATTTTTCCTATATTAAAAAGACATTATTATTGCTAGTATTAATATGTGCACATGCATTTCCTTAAGGGTTTGATTGTAGACAACTAAATCAGTTATCCACTTTTAACAACAGAAAAATCTCCACTTATTAATTACAAACCAAAAGTACTCTAAATAAACACTACTGTCTTCTTTATTTTGCAGTAATATTACAGCTTTGCTTACATTTAGGGACAGGAAAAGGCCCGACCAAGAAAAAAAAAAGAAAAAAAAAGGAAAACCAAAGTTAACATTTGGTTTGAAACAAAACACAATACCTCATGTTTTTCTGCCATATTTTCCTGCAGCACTTCCTTGTAATACTTGCCCTCATACAAAAGGCTGTCACCTTTGTGACAGACTCTTTCTTCAGTCCTACACTTATTCATATGACCTTAATTGGCTGTGGGACGCTTCTCACACGATGTAATGTCACCTTTCAAGTTATTCTGGAGGTAAAGTCAATGTGGAAACAGGAAAAAAAAAAGAGAAAAGTTTTTGCCACGGTTGATCTCATGAGTGATTGCATATAGACTAGTTTAGAGTAATAAATAAAGATTTATCATTTGCAGAATAAGTGCATCACACGAAATTGGCTACTGCAGCTATATGGTAACTGCTCCTATAGGTCAGCGGTCCCCAAAACCCGGGCCGTGGCCTGGTACCGGTCCTTAGGTCAATTGGTACCGGGCCACACAGAAAGAAAAAATAACTTACAGTATTTCCGTTTGATTTATTATCTGATTCTGCACAAAGGTTTATTTTGGAAAATAACCGGATTCTCCCCATTACATCTGTTGTGACTGAATGCTTGCTCATGAACGTGTTCATATTTGCGGCCAACGTGAACTGAACGTACTCCAGCCTACTTCTGTGTGATGAATATTATGTAAACGCGTTCATTCTGGCGTTTCTGAACGGCGCTCTTGCAGTTTAACGTTGTTCAAATAGGTGCCAGATTTCTATAGAGCCTTCTAGCAGAAAACCTAGCCAAACACGCTTTAATATGTAGCAGAAAAAACACCCAATCTGGGAACCCCGTCACTGCAGAGTCGCACCGCCGCATGCGCTGCACATTATTAAGTATGGAGGAGAAACCAGTGCCAGCACCTTACCTCAAACTCTACGTACTGAAAACAGTTTTTGGGTTTGAAATTGGATACGAAGATGAAGTTTGACGCACAGTTTCACTGTTAAAACTGATAAAGTTATTGTGGTTACTCTGCTATATACTCACTATGATGTTGGCGCGATGTCACAAGGACACTGCTAATAAAGTTGCATACAAGTACGCAGTGAATTCACGTCAATTATTATATTTAGAAAATAGGGCCGTATCAAATTGTTTTGTTGTTTTTATTTGCCACACCTGAAAGGTCGGTCTGTGAAAATATTGTCTGACATTAAACCGGTCCGCGGCACAAAAAAGGTTGGGGGCCACTGCTATAGGTCATATTGTCATGGAGACCTGCTCTGTATTAACTGAATTAAACTGCACTCACGTTTACATAGTGCATCAAATACCTGTTCAGATGAGTTGACCACTATAATTAGTGGTCAACTCATTATCTGAACCTGTATTTGATGTTATATATATCAACATACAATTTTTTTGGACCTGCTTATAAGTCATATACGTTGATTATAATGGAAATGGTCTAATCTGGTAAAAGGTCCATTACATTAATGGCTGTAGGAGACATTTTTGGCAACCTGGACATAGTGTTTATTTTCAACATCAAAATAGAGCAGAACGGGTGCTATAAAGTCAATTTTGTGTCCATATCCGCTGGAGTTCATAGGCGCCTTTTCAGGACCAGGACCAGTCAGCAAACCCGAAATCGTGCTGAGTCTCAGCAGAACGTCCAACCTGCAGCACCGGACACTGAACAGATAAGAGATCAATCAGTGAATGCTCTGGTGGGGTCATTCTGCGCCGTTATGACTCAGCTTAAATGTGTGTGTTGCCAAATGTGCATTGAGCTGAAGGAGATGTGCTGCTGTGTGAAGATAGGGACCCCCGAAGATCAGCAAGGATAGCGGGGACATGGGAGGACATACGCCACACCAGTGTGTTTGTCATAATGTGAATGTGACGCCTTGAGACCTCGACTATTCGTAACCCTTTGTGGACCGTCGCGGCAAAGTCAATATTCCACCATTTTTATAATGAGGTGTTGAATGTGCATGCTACCTAGTTATCTCTGACCTTCATGGATCAAGGCCAGTTTCAGACAGTGTTGCAAAGTTCATGATGCTATTTTGGAATGGTAACATGATGCTCATTTTGTTTGAAATTGAAATTGATCAGGAGTTGCAGATTAGGAAAAAAAAAAGTTTTATTAGTCTTGTGATTATAGGACCCAAATATGTATTTTGATTGTTTTAATGTTTTGAACATCATGTGACGCTGTCACCTGTACTTAAGCAGGAAGAAACAGGTATGAGGCCGGAGTTGACCCGGAAGGGCGAAATGGTTTTTGAGTGCTTCGGCGGGATGTTGTTGGCTGTGCTACAGAGTTTAACCCGTTTAATGTTTTTTTGGAATAAAAGGATATTTTTTACAAACTTTAATCGGACTATGGACTCTTAATGGACATCGGAAAGAAGCAGGTAAACAATAGCCGCCCAGCGTGTCAGACCCACCACTACCGGCAACACTTCACTTGCCCAGTACTAGGCTGTGTCATGGTTGGGAAAAGGGAGAAGCTCAAATGCGGGAGATTGGAGGGGAACACAGAACATTTATTAACTGAACACAAACACACAATAACTAAACCATAGAGCAAATAACATATTTCAAATAAGCACACCATTTAACACATACTACCACAAAGACCAAAAAACTAAGCACACTACACAAAACATGAAAACCCAAACCTTACAGAAACAAAACCAGAGTCCAGATCAGAGTCCATGTGAGTTAAAGACTGTCCGGGTTATTGCAGGTTAGAGAAGGTGTAGATGTTTCTGAGGCCACGCTGCTGGCTGGCAATCAGCTTCTTAAATAGCTGGGCAATCAGCCACAGCCGAGCAGCGTGACCCAGGTGTTGAAGATTAGTGAGGAGTTCCAGTCCCTTGAGGAAGAGGGTGTGGCCCAGCCCCAGCATGGGTGGGCCATGACAGGCTGGCTATTATAGTGACAATTATGTCTATGAATAAAGTTCCATTCTATTGTAATGTCACATAGGATAGTAGCATAGGTTACATATATATATATATATATGAGCAGACAAAAGGGCAGACACGACGTCTCACATTACAACCAGGTTCAGACGACAATTGCACACTGGGGTTGATTATAAGTGGACGAGATCAAACCAGGGTCCTGTTTCAGTTTAAGGATGAAGAATGCCTTCTTTGGATGACGCTGTGGTTTTTAATGGTATTTCCCTTTGTAATCGTTGGCATAAACATGGGTTCCAAGGACAAACATTCAGAGTGAATTATTGCACTAATATTCTAAACACGACACCAGGAAATATTTAAAGAAATGAATTAATTCATATCAGCGCCGTGGGACTTTGTGATATTTCGCCTGCTGCTTTATCTCCCTTTCAGCTCTTTAGTGGTAAGATGATACACCTTTGATTAAGTTAGGACTTCATTACCATCAAAGCACCACAAGGAAACTCTGCACTCGGGTGAGCCCAGTTGGACGCAGGAGATAACGCCTTAAGTATGAATGACATGAAAATCTAATAAAATTCCTCCGACACAGACAGTCACTCCTTTAGTCCAGATAGTTCCTTTAGTCCAGATAGAGAAGAAAATATCCAATTGGTGTGTCCTTTACAAATAGTTGTACATCTGTTTTGTGGTCAGTCACCATTCCAACCAGCGGGATTCATGTGTCGTGTATTTGTCATAAGAATTACTCAGGCCTAGTTGGTTACACTTTAAAACTCAACTAGAAGATATTGAATGAATTTATTTGTTTCAGACATGCAAACTATAAATCAGGTATCGGAAGTCACAATCAAATCAAAGTTTATTTATACACTGCCAAATCACAACAACAGTTATCACAAAGTGCTTCACATGCAGAGTTTGTTCAACCAAACAGAAACCCAATAGAATCCTCCTGGAGAAAAACTGTCTTTTATAGGCGGAAACCAGGAGCAGAGCCCGATCTCTGGAGGATGGTCATCTGCCCAAACCAGTTGGGGTCAAAGGACAGGGAGAAGCAAGAGAAAGAGGGGAAGAATGAGTGGGAGGGGTTGGTAGGGGGAGATAGAGGTACACCCATGGAAGACTATTACAGGGACGATCACCACAGTTAATAATGCCTTTGCAAGAGCTGTCATCACATTAAATAAAAATACACCACACATTAGGCTAGCCAGTACACATGTCTGAAAAGGAGTCGGAAGAAACAGAGCTTATTTCATCCCACCCCCTTTACCATTTGAAGCTTACTTCAAACAGTTTCCTGTAACAAATGAAAACAAATACTATACAAAAAGCCAAGAGAAAACATCTTCACCATAGTGCAATTCATTGTGTTCAATCAGTGTAAATTATTAAAAATTTCTTTTTAAATGTTATCTGTCATGATCTGTGTTGTGTCAAGTTATGTTTGTATTTCCCGTTTTTTTTTTTTTTTTGGTCACTTCCTGTCTGTTCCTCTCCTTTCGTGTCTCTAGCTTCACACCCAGATTCCTTCCCCACCCGTGTCTCGTCATTAATCATCCCCAATGTGTCTCACTTTCATGATTACCTGCCGTATTTAAGTCTGTGTGTCCCCCTGTTTTCTGTCAGATCATTGAGTGACTTGTCCACAGAAGCATTCTCCTCCTGCCTTGCCTTATGTTGCCTTTTTAAGTTGTGTGAGTATGTATACCTAGTTTAGTTATGTACTCTTGTATAGTCTTGTTTTCTTGGTTTCCTAGCCTTGTATAGATTTAAATTTGTGATAATTCCTCAGTCGAGGGATTAGGAGTTGATTAGTCTTTTTGTTTTATTTTTCCAAGTATTGTTTTTCTTTTTCCTTGTAAGAGTGATTTGGGGTCTTGTTTTATATTTACGATTTTCCTGTTGATGGTATTTTCTGTTAAGTTTAGATCAAAGTATTCCTGTGTTTTTCAAATGGCATTTTTTTGTTATTTCCAATTTACCTTGAGTAATCCTGTAAAGAGTAAGATTTGAATGTTCACATCGAATGATAATAATGAAATTCTTTATTTTGAAATATAGTTTGGTCTGAGTCTGTCCTCAAGAGCGGTCATAACATCATCATGAATGAGCATTACTTCAGGTCTGGACTTGACTACCTGAAACAGAGATGCTAAAGCTGTTCATTGTTGTCCTGAATCTGGGTACAATACATTTATTTTGAATGTCTCTAAAATTATAAACACTGTGTTGTTTATGAAAGTACTGTTGAATGTTTTTTGGCATGAGTTCTGCTGGGCTCTAAACATATGTTGAGCTGTTTGATATTTTACAATGTCCTTGAATTTTTACATTTTTGATTTGGAGAATAAGACATTAAACAATAGTAGAATAATAGAGGCACCACTCAAGCACAAACGTTTCCAAAATATCCAATTACCACAGTATTTTAGCTTTTCAATATATTGGATAGACCAAAAATATCTTCACGCACAGGAATAAAGTGCCATAAATGAAAGATAGAAACTGAAACTCCAAAACTGGTCTTAAAAGCTCAGACTAAAAATGTGTCTAATTGTTGCCGTTATTACCTCATTGCAGAATGTTCTATGGTTAGTATAAAAATAGAAGGTTTTTGTCATAATGAGTAGCAATATATTGTACACTGTATGTAGGGTCTCATAGACCTAAACTATACACTTCAACTGACCTAAAATGTTTAACAACTTATCAACCACTCATCCTGTCACTACAATTAAATAATTCACAAGTTCCTATGTGCATTACTACATGATCAGTGGACCTAAGTAAATAGAGGAAAATACCAGATTTTCACTGATCATTGCAAAACACAGAGGAAAATATTATAATAAATGGTGTTAAATCTGTCACGTCTCATGGTATGACGGGTGATCTCCGGGGTTTTGTGATGCGCATCCCGAGTCTCCCTCACCTGAGTCTGATGCTCAATCACTCCCTGATGCTGTCCACCTGTTGTACGGGTATAAATTCCTTGTGTCTTCCTCAGTCCAGTGTCTGATTGTCAAGCGTGCACATCTCCGAGCCGGTCCGTGTTGTCTAAGTCTCGTTGTTATCCTTTTGAAAGAGTAAGTAACTGAATCAAGAAATAGTTCCGTTATAGTCTAAATTTAAGCCATAAGAGGCATCCGATTGGTTTCTAAGAGTCATTGGGTTTTCTTTTTCCCACCTTCGGTGTGATTTTGCGTTATCGTTAATGTTTATGATTTTTCCCGTGGTGGGTCTTTTTCCGTTAATATTAATCACACGTTTTTGAGCGTCGCCTTTTGTTCCCAGAAAATTTCGCCGAATAAGGAAGACGGTGTAGTCTGAAATTGTTAAAGATAAAAATAAAATTCTTTGTAACCTCACACTTCGTGTCTGTCTGCATCTGGGTCCATAACCAAATCTAGTCTCAACATGACAAAATCACTGCAGAAAATGGAAATATAGAATTGGTTGAATATGGGAAAAAAAGAAGTCTTTGGGAACCGTCACAAAAGTACAACTGGGTGTTTATGTGTTACATGATAAAATAATCCTGTGATTATCTGTCACGCAACCTCCCTCACCCAAAAAAAAAAAAAAAGGTTGAATGACGCATTGTCTAAACTCTTTGTCTGATGCTTCGACGTTGCTGAACTGGAATGTGCGCGGTGTTTGTTCATGTGTATAAATAGGTAGTTAAGTAGGCACTAGGTGAAACTCTGTCTCCCTCGCACGCATTAGAACAGCAAAACTTTTTTTTTAACTCAACTTTTTTTTACTTCACATGTTACCGCCACAACTCTTCATTCTAATATTAACCCAGAATTCACAGGGAAGAACAGATCTGACCGTGTGTAATTCCACACCGACTGCGACGCTGCTTCTTCCGAGGACGAGGTAATAATATTCAAAACAACGACTCAAACTAATGGACCGTTACGATGAGAAATATTACCCCAACTGGTGGAAAATCAGGCGCTCCCTGTCTGCGTGTTGGTTCTTCGATAGTGCAACCAGACGCCTATGACTTCTACCTCACGTGTGTGTATGCGTGTGTGTATAAGAAGCAGCTGTTTACACATTGACATTGTGACGGTGGGGATCTTTGTGTCTTTTTGTTTATTTCTTTTTCTTCACTTATGCGCAGGTACCAGAACTCACTCGCTGGTGTTTGACCCCCCCATCCCTCCCCCATCCACGTGTTTGAAAAACGGCATCCGCTGCGGGTGTGTTAGCAGTGGGATGGGTAAAACGCAGAGGTCAGCTATCACTTTGAAACATGCTGGTCCTTATCTCTGTCACGAGGCCTAATAGAGTAATGAATCAACATAAAAGGCCGGGCCGCTCCTGAACGGACTGCCGCCTCCTCTGCCAAACACTTGGACGCTTTACTTCTGACTACACTTACTGCCTCTGTAAGCATCTTTCGCCTTCCGCCCTTGTTTATGGGCACTATTCAAAAGTCCCTGAATTGTGACCACTGTCAAAAGGTGTGTTCACACATGAGCAGCCCCCACTACCACATCTCACACCCAGTCACTATGAAATAACCCCCCCAACACACACACACACACACCTCGCCACCTCGTCAGAGTCACAGATGAGTGGGATAAAGAGTCTCTTAGAGGGGAAGGTAATAGGCCTCAAAAGGGAGAGAAAAAAACCCAAAGCATTTCACTGCTGTCTTATGATCTAATATCAGAGCTGGTGCCAAATCACTGACTACATTCATTGCGAACTTGAGTTGTCACAGATGAAGAAGAAGAAGAAGAAGAAGAAGAAGAAGAAAACAGGGATAAAACATGATTCAAAGAGCTGGGAGACTAATGAGAGAAGATTTGAAAAAATGAGTCGCCACGCAACAGCGGAGGGTAAATGAATGTTAGTCAGTGTTTCAAATTGGCAAAGAGAAAAATACTCTTACATACTTATATGGCTTTCAGAGCTTTCAGTGGCGTCTGTTTATCCTTGGCAGAACAAAGCAAATGACTTTTCGCCATTTGCAGTGATGGATATGGTCGCACATGTATTGATCATGGCTGCAGAGTGAACATATTGAATTTTAATACCTATTATGAATGTAAAAAGTGTGTTATATTTAAAACAGCTTTTCATCAGTATTACATTAGGAATCGCTTAGTCACTAACATTGAACACTGTATTAAATGATTAAACGGCTACACACAACACTTTGCCACACTACACCAGAAATAAAAGGCGATCTACTTGAAATTTGTGGTTATAAATGAATTGCTATGAATTAATCAATTTCTATTAGGGATAAATAAGCTGAATGTGAACAAATGTCTCATTTCACACTCAGATTTATGATAATCTGCAGTTTTTCAACACAACAACTCATTTTACTAATTAGATGAAGAGATTATACTGGAAGTTTCAGGGAAATTTGAAAATATTTTCTGTTTTGTTTCCTCTTTCTATGGATGATATTTTGCTCTCCACGTATATTTTCTTTTATGCTGATGATACTGCCATGCACTGAACAGGTGAAGTTATTGTCCTCAGTAGTTTAGTGATTTTCAGGTTGCACTAAATTATGAAAGTGATTTAATTATCTTTTTTCCACGGTGTGTAAATCAGAGTGTTGCTGTTACCTTTTTGCTGACTGTTTCGATTGTCTCTGCTACCTTGTTCGGAGCACAGTGACCTCTCTGGAACCTGGGAGTCCTCAGAAGGACACAGACTGGTGGGGGGTGTGGCCGCCCTGACAGATCTGTCAGGATGGTCACATGGTTTAAATGACGCAGGAAACGCCATGTCACTGTGCTCCAAAGAAGGCGGCAGATACAGCCAAAACTGTCAGCAAAAAAGGTAACAGTAACACTCAGGTTCTCTTTTGTTTTCATGGTGTATATACCAAAGTCACTTCCATGTACACGGTGCATAAATGACTAACTGCATTTTGCACTACATTATTATGAAATGACATTCCCCGGTCAGAGTCAAATTAAAACAATCAGGGTTAAAAATGGTGAAGAATTCAAGCGTCTCTGAAGAACTTTGACACTTACAATATTGTGAAATGTCGTAAGTTATTTTTATTTATTTATTTTTGGGCAGGGTTGAAATGAACATGCACACTTATTTATCACAGTTTTCTTAAGATACAGTATGACGATATAAGATATAAGTGTATTAACTGAACCGTAAAGGTTAACGGTCATTTTTTAGTGAGACCTTTGACCCCACGATAATTTAAAAATCTGTTTTCCCTTGAAACTGGTTTTATTTCTGCACATGTACATTACATGTACTGTGAAGTACACATTTGTACAATACAGCATGTCTTATTTGTATATCTTATATGATGCTGATGATACTGTCCTATACCCAACAGCAGTCTATCACTGCAACTCAATCAGGATAAAATAGTTCTTAAATGACACAAAATCATTCTCCTGTGTTGAATCCAAACTGTTGATTGTGATAATCTTGTCATGATTTCAGTCTAGTCAAGTTGTGTTTGTGTATTTCCGGTTTCTTTATTTTCTTGGTTTCACTTCCTGTCTTGTCCTGTGTCTTCTCCATTCATGTTTCTAGTTTTAACTTTGAGATTCCCGTCCAGCCGTGTCTCGTCACCAATCATTCCCCAATGTGTTCCAGCTGCCCTGATTCCCTCTTGTATTTAAGTGCCGTGTTTTACCTCTGTCTTTCGTCAGTTCGTTGCATGTCTGCTTCCAGAAACAGCCTCGTTTTTGTCCTGCCTTGTCTTGCCTTGCCCTTTGTAAGTATTGAGTAGATTAGTATAGTGTGTATTCATAGTATTCATTCATGTTTGTTTTCCAAATTGATAGTTTCCTCTTAGAGCAATTTTGTGTTTTGTCCTTTTCATTTTATTTTTTAGTGATTGGTGTTTTGATCCTCAGAAGAGTGATTTTGATTTATAGTTATAATACTTTTGATTTTCCCGTTGTGGGTATTTTTGGTTAATGAGTAAGTTGTCATTCCCGTGTTTTTCTGCTGCGCTTTTTGTTAAATCTTCTTTTGTTAATTTCTACAGTAGGAGTTCATGTATGGAACAACTGCAGTGAAGAAATGAAAAAATGTCAAACGATAGGTAGATTCAA
>JAPTHA010000019.1:244681-255800 GCA_029814585.1 Gymnapogon annona | reverse complement strand
TATGACATTTCGTTACCAGATTCATTGTGTGTGTCTGTGTAATGACAATAAAGGAAGTCTAAGTCTAAGTCTAAAACTCTTAATAAAAAATAAAAGTACCTGAATGTGTGATTATATGAGATGTGATGCTAAACTGATATTTTCTTCTACAGCTTCCAATCAGGAAGACAGACGCTGAGGGGGAATATGAGAAGTAACTGGAATATCCAGTGTCACCTGATCCTGACAGAGTCCACCGACACGGGAACAGTTCATGAAAATATATACTAACAGCCTCAAATGTGATCTGATATTGTTTACCTTGTTCAGTAAAAATATAAAGACTGGAAAACTTTGTGTAGTTTTTTGAGAGAAAACATAGTTGCTGTCAAAGCCCCATCCTTACAACAACAACGTAATATTTCCTTTGTGTGAGACGTGATAAGGATAACAAATTAGACAATGAAGTAATGGCAAATTTTGCAAATGCAACTGGTTTCAGGAATTAAAAACAAAAACTATTTTAAAAACTATGTAGAGACAGTATACTTACAAATAAATGATATCTTTTAAATATGCAGAACAATACAATAAATAAACACATTCACGCATTATAAAATTTCTGTCATATACAGACTTAGACTTCCTTTATTGTCATTACACAGACACACACAATAAATCTGGTAACAAAATGTCATAAATACAATAAAAAGGAGTAAAGCTGGTGAACATATTTATCACGACGGTCAACCACAGTGATTGTTCTCCTTTAATGGTAGAGTCACGGTGGGTGGGGGGGGGCAAAGGAGCTCCAATGCACGGAGGTGAAGGGGAACATAGAACATTTATTAAACAAAAGGGAATACAACATGACACGACCGAACCAAAGAACACGAGACACAATTAGACGCTCAAACCAGAGACACCAAGTAATCAAATACAAAATCAACAACACAAAACTGATAGAAAAGCAAGAGACACAAGCCAGAGTCCAGAACCAAAGTCAAACTTAACCAAACAAGAACAGAAAATAGAGCAGAGGAGTCCACGCTGCGCGGCGCCCGCACCAGCCCCTTTATCCTCTACTGATGGCTGATGCCAAGCAGCCACGCAGCCACGCAGCGTGGAACAGGTGGAGATGATCCAAGTCATTGGGTCGTCCCTTGAGGGAGAGGTAGTGGCCCAAGCCACTGCAGGGAAGAACTGTGACAGGTAGTTACGTTCCAAGACCACCCGCCAGAAGGGAAAAATCGCAAAGTAGGAGCAAGATCGTTATAGTATTATTTGCGCATATATTAACCCTTTACGAACCTCCCCCACACTGTTAACAACACTCCCTAGACTTTATTACCCTTCTCCCACACTCTTCTATGTAAACACTTTAATTTTATTTATTTATTGATTTATTTGAAAAGTGACTGTGCACATTAATTTACATTATACAATGTATATGTGCCCAAAGTAGCTAAATTATCCAGTTTTCATCGCCAGTCGCTCTGGCAGATGCTAAAGCCGACCTAAAAATACACAAAGTTAAAATTCCATATAAACATGACAAATACAGAAAATTACACACACACAAAATATGCCCAGACAAAATTCACATGGTCAGTACAATAAGTGGTCATAAATGCAAAATACAACATGTGTAAATTTCTGTACAGCCACACAAAACCTCTTCAGTGCTGTCAGTGTACATGTGGCCATCTTAGATCTACAACCACAAATCTCATGTTGTTTTGTTTGTTTGTTTGTTTGTTTTGTTGTTGTTTTTTGCAATGCTCTATGTGTGTGTGTTACAAAACGTCTTTTCGTGTATTTTTTTTTACTGTTTTTTTTTTCTTTTTAGGCAAGGAAATTCATATTTTTTCACGAATGCCGCAAAAAAATTGCAATAGAGCAAAAATTCTGGGTTACATATAATATATATAAAAAATACTGCAATGCACCACAATACAGAGAGGGAATCAAATATATCAGTTGATTTTACCATGAAAACATATTTCATCATCTTGAATGTGTGTAAACACAGCAGCTTGAGATGTTAAAATACTGGTCATTTCTTGTTTTGTGTGACTCACTGTGGTGCAAACAAACACTATGTGCGATTGTTTGAGTGACTGGCTGATGTACTGAGTGGGTTTTACATTGGACTTTGTATTGTTATGTCAACAGTATGGTACACTGCATGTGATAATGGGACAGAAACTTCACCGGTCTTCAGCAGTCACTCAAACACAACACTGTATTCCAAATGAAATATTACACATCAACTTATTGTTTACTATCGTGTGTGGGTCAATGAATTTATTTTGCTATGTATGTAATGTTTGTTACTGGATTTTCAGTAAACAGCATCTAAATATGGAGTGTCTATAAACTGAACATTAGTGCGCTTCATGTTTATCTGAATGACTTATTACTTACATGAACATTGTGTGCCGGTTATTTTCCAGATGCCATGTTGTGTTCACACAGCGTTGTGCAATCCCAGCGTGGAATCCAGTATGTGACACTCCGGGGACTCGGACTGGGGTCAAACATAAAGGAATTCTGCAGGGAAAACAGCGCTGACCTAAGCAGTAAATCCCAGTTAGAATCGTGTTCGTCACCTCAGTCCGCTCATGGAGATGAAAACGTACTTCGTCTTTGTGCTTTTACAACTGTTGAGGAACGTGGAAGTATCTTTATCGCAGACAAGTAAGAGTCTTTTATGTTTTGTCCAATTGTACCTTGTGCTTTAATTAAAACCAGTGGAGGTGCCATAGAGGAGAATATTAGTGATATATATGAACACATATATAAATCATTTGAACTGAAATCTTTACAATGGTATTTATGTAAGAATCCAACACTTCATTTGTAAGTAGAACAACTGTAAGTATTTTATTATTACGAAATTACAGTTACAGTTTTTATTAACATTTTAACATTATATTCATCCAAATCAGATTCCTAATTGCTATCAAAATCATTTATATATATACAGTATTTATAAAATCGCTGATGCTATTTCTTGCATTTCTACTGCTGCTTTTTCATTGCCTTGTACCTGTACTGAGTAATGACAATAAATTGAATTTAATCTAATCTAATCAAATATAGTAGATGTTGTCAATTTATCATCATAATGCTGTTTTTATTATAAACAAACTTCAGTCTCTTCCTTTAATCAAATCTTTACACAAGACTCACGTTGCACTTTGGATGTATGGTACAATAGTGTATAAACGACTATTTTTAGCAATAATACTTCTCAATAATTAGTAAAGTATACCCAGCAAATCACAAAATACTCACAATAGCATTTCTTGCAATTGTATAATGTAACTGCATTTCATTGCTGTGTACTGGTGACATGTGCAGTGACAATAAAATTGAACTGAATTGAACTGAATTTAATTTAATTGAATAATGGAAGCGAATGGATGTATGAACAGATGACAGGTGAATAGATAGGATAGATGACGTAGATGAGATAGATGGATAGAAGAATAGACAGACGGACAGACAGATGAATGGCCGGATGGATGGATGGATGGATGGATGGATGGATGGATGGATGGATGGATGGAGGGAGAGAACGAGGGACAGATAGGCTGTCCAGTGGACAGATGGATTTCCACACTTATTCATGCTTTCAAGTGGTAATTTTTTTCCAGATTGCACAGATGTTCCCAAAGTCGACCATGGTCAAGTGACAGAGGAGACCTGGAAACCTGTGTACCACGGGGGAGACACCATACGTTTCCATTGTGACATTGGTTATATATCAGGTCCCACCATCACATATGTATGTTCCGAGGGAAAATGGTTGACAGTGCGCCAGGGCACGTGTTACTGTGAGTTCAACGCTTTTGTTTTACACTCAGTATTTTGTGTAACACATTCGCAATGAATCGTACTGAGAGACAGTTGTTTTTTTTTCTCTTTTCTCAGTGAAACCCTGCGTACTTCCTGATGAAACTCCCAACGGTTATTATGAAATAACCTTTGGTTCTGACTTTGTTTTTGGAACAACTATCAAATACTTTTGTAATGAAGGGTAAGTGGATGTAACAACAAAATCTATAACAACAGACTCCCATATAGATATGGAAGTGCATAAGAAAATGAATTGACAAATGAAAGGTGTACTTTATCTCACCGTGGAAATCTTTATGACTTTGGTTTTTGCAGATATCAAATGTTAAGTAAGGTATATACTCGAACTTGTGGACTGGACGGTTGGTCGAATCATTTACCAATATGTGAACGTAAGTGTCCAACACGACAAAACTGTAACATACTTAACCCATAAAAACCCAGTGGTGCTTAAGTGGTAGATCCCATATGACTTTTTTTCTATAGTTACCCTTTTATCGGTGATTTATCACCATTTACTGTATTAAGTTTTCTCTGTGTAAATCAGAGAATATTAGGTAAAAGTGACTTTTTCAGCACAAATATCACAAAATAAGCATAAAACCCAGCGTGTCCATCTAGTGTCATTGATTTAAATCCATTGGTTTTACTGGTGAATCAATGTTGTAGAAGATGACGGCGTTTCCATGGTAACTACAGAGCCTCTGAACATCCAAATGGGTCATATCCGATGACCATGAAAAGACAATAACCGTATTTACACCAGTTATTGGCATGTATTGATAAGATTAGTGGATCAACAGGTATTAAACAGTTTCAATCAGTCGGTTGTTTTGGTCACTTGTGGGTGTTTGGGTCTTTATGGGTTAAATTGTAGTTCTATTCAACTCAGATTCACAGATTTTGCAGACTTCATGACTTCCCCGTGTGTTTTTTTTGCTCAGCTTTGAGTTGTGACCTCCCACCACCAAACACAAACCTTACAGTCCATGGTTTGCCGGAAAATGACGGTGCCATTCTCCCCGATCGCTTCATCACATTCAGCTGCAAGCCTGGGATGCGTCTGAATGGAAGTTCAAGACTGATATGTGGAACGGACGGAAAGTGGGACCATGAGTTCCCCTCATGTGAAGGTAAAACATTTAATGTCTATTGAAAAGTACCATACAATATAATGAACATAGAGACGCAGAAGGCATTGTCCTAATTCCACAATATTATCAAACCACCACAAAAACCTCATTTCTATCCTCATTGTGTGTGGATTATGTCTTCTGCAACACATGGGTTATCTCCCCCACTCTTGGAAACATGTATAATATAGGTTAATCCACATATTTCTCAGATTGTGGGCCTTTTTTTTTTCTTTTTAGGTTAGTACACATAGTAGAACTCATTATAGCGCAGGATAAATCCAATGTCGTGTTTATCTGTCATGGACTAGACAAAAAGTGCAGGTTTGAAGAATGGAACAATACTTTATTGGAGTAAAACAAAATTACATTTTTTCAGAGTTTGTGTGCATTTAGACTGAGAAAAAGTAAACGGTCTGGTTGGGATACAACATTTTGTTTTAATTATTTGGGGGCGGGGGGGTTTCAGATGTCACTTGTGAACTTCCTCAACGACCCCGACATCTGATCATAACGGGACTACCACAAGCCAATCAAACCATGAAGGTGGGACATAGATTGAAGTTTTGGTGTGATGCTGAAAATCCATTGGAGGCGACCAGGGAGATTGAATGCCTACAAAGCGGACAGTGGAATGGACATTTTCCAACTTGTTTTGGTACGTTCATTATCACAGACACAGAACACATTTTCTTGCACTTTACTCCATTGCTGCTTTGACCAGTGAATTTCCCCAATTGTGGATCAAAGTCTAATGCAGTGTAACCTAATGTATTTTAATATAATATAGTCTAGGTTTGATTAGGTTAGGTTATATGATTTTACATTAGGTTGTATTACAATAGATTAGATAGTTTAGGTTAGATTACATTACATTACAGTAGCGAACTTTTCTGGTCTAATCTAATATATATGTTGTGAAAGATTATCAGGTTTAAAGGGTTTTCAAGCTTAAAATTGCCTCATGGTAATAAAACATAAAATAGTGAAACACATTCAATATCTACATTACATGATTATTGCAATTGTGTGAACCACAGATTGTGAAAATACTATAAAGGTGAATAGAACAGGGTTTCTTAAATTAGTTTGAAAACACAGGGGTGTGTATGTTTTGCAGAGATTTTTGTTCATCACAGTACAGCATGATCTTACACTCTTGTCTATTTAGGTACTTTGGGCTGTGG
Source organism: Gymnapogon annona (assembly GCA_029814585.1). Taxonomy (NCBI): domain Eukaryota; kingdom Metazoa; phylum Chordata; class Actinopteri; order Kurtiformes; family Apogonidae; genus Gymnapogon; species Gymnapogon annona. The sequence goes on along the minus strand of JAPTHA010000019.1, from coordinate 249,637 downwards.
ACCCCCGCCACACCTCACAGATGGTGACATTCTGGGTACCGCCCGTTCCACGTACAAACATAATGAAAGAGTGGAGTATATGTGTCAGAACGTTTACACGATGGAGGGAGGTCCTCATAAAACCTGCCACGACAGTGAATGGGTTGGAGACATAAGATGCATCAGTAAGTCACGCTTAATTTTTCATATTAGTACATTTAGAATCAGATCACAGACCTTAGAAACAGCCAAAAATAAATTAATCAATTAAAAGCGTACAAATTGTGAAAAACAATAAATAAATAAACTCCAACCTATAATTGTTTTTTACAGAGAATTATGCACAGTCCAAATTCCAAATGGATTGTGATGCAGAATTCAATATCCATTAAAAATTGAGCGCATACCCCATAATGTGTTTATAATAGAAGAGAGAATTGTTAAAACAGACAAATTAAAAACTACTATTTTTAAAGAAAAATAAGATAGTTTTTTATGTTGATGACAGTGACAGAACTTCTAAAATTTCAACAAGACCATGTTGAATGCAAGTGTTTGTTCAGTATTCATCAAAAATAAATGCATTACTTTTATACAGACCTGGATCATAGGTATATAGACTGTTTTATAGGAAATATATAGTTACTACTGCAAATTGCACATTTTATCCAGATGTATTTTTATTCTACTATGCTCTATTCTTATGTTACTTTCTTAAAATTTGCTCCAGTTTGGTTTCTCCATTTCTTCTTTGTGTTTCCATGTACTTTTATACACAGTGTTAGTATACATACAGTGACCGCTGTGTGTGAACCCCACGTTCATTCATTTCTATTCGAGTTATCATTCAAATCATTACCAAATCTGACAGAATACATTAAATAACAATTAGTCTAATTCCAAAGTTTCAAAGTAAACCCTCCCAACACTATTCACGACATTCGTCTTAATTGAATTTGTGATGTCATCATGGTCAAATACCCTAACCCTAACCCCAGTCTATTGAAGAAAAGTGATAAATGTGTGAATAACTCTTTTTTTTCTCTCATTTCTTACAGAACCCTGCACCGTGAACAAAGCGCTAATGCAAAGGCATAATATTGAGTTTAGATACAGATATGAAGATAAACTATACGCCCCACATCAGGATAGAATCACATTTTCATGTGTCAGAGGAACAAAACATGATGGTGGTCTGAGTTTGGTTCAGTATTGTAATGAGGGTGTGATGAATTTTCCCACTTGTCTTCCATCAGTTTAAGCAGAAAGTCTAAGGATGACAAACCTACAAATAATCATCATAGATCGTAGAGTTGACCAGGTATTCCTTAAACCAGATCCGGTTTATTTTGGGGAAACTATTAAGCAACTATGTACATATTTTGAATACAATCATCTATTAATTAACGGTTTTAAAGTACTTCTAACAGAGGTGCATTACTTTACCAAGAGCATTTATCTGGAGTCTTACATATGAAGCAAAGTGATCTGATTGTGATGATCTATTCTATATTTTTAACCACTCACTGGCATATGTTAATGAAAGATCACTGTTAGTCCAAATTCCTTATCACATAATATTAACTGCACATAAAGGTTTCAATGCATCTACTCACAATAACACATTTTCTTACATAAGAACACATTCAACCCTTTCATGCTCCGAATCACTCAAACTCCATTTAAAACCATAATATTTGCATTAATTATGCCTAATTCTCACATGGAAGACTGATCAAGAAGTTGAAGGAACTCAAGAATGGGCAGCGTTACCATCGCAGAAAATAAAGAGTCTCATCCACAATCACAGAAGACTTCAATTATTGACGTTAAAAAAGGACAATACGCTACAGAGGACTCGGAACCAGACAATGGACCAGGGTCATGTGGATAGTTTACTGTTGTCAGTGGATTCAAAAAGAGCAGACAGAAATTTGTGACTCCTAGAATTTAGAAAAATAAAATGTTTATTCCCACCGTTCAGAGCCATTTGTCACCTGGGGGCAGCAGTTACAAATAATTAGTTCCTGATTGAACCTATAAATTGTTGGGTTGGAACAGGTTGAACTGAGTAGACTAACCATTTTCTTTGCAGTTTTGACATTTAACAACCACATTTAAACACACAGATAACAAGTTTATGGAACCATAGCCTAAAAACTATATTAAATTTATTACTACTTTATTAAATACCTTTAAGATATTAAATACAGATTTGTTAATGCAAGCTTTTAAGACCTCGTGTGACCCCTGAGGACGTACCCTGTATCAACCCATAGACCACCTGGGTGGGCTGTTTATGGGTTAATACAGGGACACAAGGACTGAGCTGCTCTGAAAACGTTTAATATTTTCAATACAATGGATCATCTCATGCCGTATCATGTCCAGTTATGCACCCATTTATATATATATATTAATGAAGCTGCATTTTCCATCTCCACATAGAACTGAAACTTCATTTTAGATATACCTTTATTCATCCCACTCAGGGGAAAAAACAAAAAGGACAAATCCATTTTATTCTGTACATATAATGGGAAACACACGTCAACAGGAAAGGAGTAACTGAAAACATACATAAACCAGTGTGGAAGCAGGAAAAGGAGATGATTGAAGACATCAAAATTTAAAAGAACACGTCTATTTACAACACAATGGACAGCGTCTCTGCCACCATCTGGATGGCCCTCAGGGGGTCCACGATGTCTTTGAGCTTGTCCTTTCTGAGAACCCACTCTGGTGCAAACCTGCAAAAACAAACACAATTACTCATTACTCCCAAAACCTGCTTCCAAGCCTGTGCACCTATTTTCCAATCAATCTATCCATCAATTCATAAGGGAATTCAAGCCCATGCGACAAGATTACATACTTGTGTTTATCTTTGTGTAAATATTGACATTTTAATGCATATCTCTGTAGTGTTCACACATTTATCTTAGCGAACACTCTGGATATAATCGCCTCCTCAAATATTGTCAAGCGTCCCCATTCTATCTGTTCTATGTGGTTTTTAGACACGAGTACGTACTTTGGCGCTGAGCGGGATTTACGAGGCGTCGCCTGAATGTAAAAGCTTCCGTTGATCGACGCGTTCATCTTTTGTTTGACCACGGTCCTTTCTGAATCCATCTTGTGTTTGCGAGCGGTGAGGCGGTAAATACTCTGGATCCTCTCCGCGGCCTTGGGCAGCTTCATCACCTCCTGAAGAAAATTACAGTCTCCATTAGGATTTCAAAACCTACAGTGTCTTCTGTAAAGTGGAACACGTTACAACTCTCAATTTAAGGACATTTATCCCCAAAGGCTGCATGTTCGAGTCGCTCCGCACCACTGCTCGATGTTTGTCTTGTAGAAGCAGAGCCAGGAGGAAGCAGGTCCTCGTGAAGATACTCCCGCCTCTTTCCGCAACTTTGTCGCCTGCCTTCTCCCTGTACCTCTGCAACAGGTCCAGCAGTGTCGCCACAGAGTTCTCCACTGAATACACCGCCTCGATGGTCTTGTGATACTGTGGAAGAACAGAGTGGGAGTGGAGGAGAAGGGAAGGAATCAACTTAAACATGTGCAGAACCACCAGACTGATGAACAGCTTCATTCCACAAGCTGTCAGATTGTTGAACTGCTGACATGATCACACTTTACACCTTATGGCGTACCTCAGTTTTAGTTTTATTTTAGCATTTTAAATTATTTTTAGTATTTTAATCCGATTTTAGTTTGGGTATTTTAACTTCAGGTTTAGTATTTTATTGTATGTGTGTGTCTGGTTGTGGGCGGGAGCGAGGGAGCGAGGGTGTATGTATGGCTCCTGGATGAACACTCTTTCATTATGTCTGCACTACTGTCGTATGTACAGCAAAATGACAATAAACTTGATTTGATTATAATAAGGGTGAATCCACTGCGTGTAACTTTATTAGCAGTAACAACAGAACATGAGTAACAGCCTCTACAACCAAAGAAACACACACACACACTTGTTTTGTGTTCATTTTTCCAGCTTGGGGGTTTCAACGTAGCTAATGCTAATGTTTTATGTGTTACTTTCAATGTAGCTAATGCTAATGTTTTATGTGTTAGTTTCAATGTAGCTAATGCTAATGTTTTATGTGTTAGTTTCAGTGTAGCTAATGCTAAAGTAGTATGTGTTAGCTTCAGTGTAGCTAATGCTAATTATGTGTTAGTTTCAACGTAGCTGATGCTACAGTATTATGTGTTAGCTGCAGTGTAGCTAATGCTAATGGATATGTGCTAGCATCTCAACACACACCACTGACAGATGCGACAGAGAAGTTTTTCCAAACTAAAACATCGTTCAGGATCCATTAATAAATACAACAGAAATATTTATTGTCTCTGTGTGTAGCAGCTGACCACAGATCAGTACTGGGGGTTGTGGACCATTCACTGAGTCTACATATGAATATTCTACTCCTCTAAAAAAAATACAAAAATAGCCAACTGTATTTGATCACAACTCCTCCGAGATATAACCACCGCTCAGCTTGTGTACCTTGTGTTGTTCTAATTGTCTGTCTTGGAGTGTGTATTTTGCTCCAGACTCACCTTCCATTGAGCGTCTGGTTGACGTCCACACACAGGTGCACTTGATTGATCACATGATTGATCACATGATTGATCCCCTGAGATACAACCAACATTATCAATCAGCTGGAAAAAAAAAAAGAATACACCAACGATTAGACTGAGGTTTTAAAATCAAATGTTGTTCAAAATAAAACCGTTAAAAGTGAAAAGAAGTGTTAAAAATAGAACGGAATAAGAAAGAGTGAGTCATTCACCTGAGGCTTTGTGGACTCTTATGGCGGCGTCCTTCTACCCCCCCCCCCCGATCCTGTCACTGTGTGTGTTTTGTCTATTGTGTGATCCTGTCATTGTGTGTTTTGTCCCTGATCCTGTCATTGCGTGTGTGTTTTGTCAGTTGTCTCTGATCCTGTCATTGCGTGTGTGTTT